>VWZV01005695.1:838288-941482 GCA_013397155.1 Irena cyanogastra | reverse complement strand
TGTGGAGATGGACACGGGTAAATGTGTGTGCCTGTGTACACCTGTGTGTGTGTTTGTGGAGATGGGCACGGGTAAATGTGTGTGCCTGTGTACACCTGTGTGTGTGTATGTGTGTGGAGATGGACACGGGTAAATGTGTGTGCCTGTGTACACCTGTGTGTGTGTTTGTGGAGATGGGCACGGGTAAATGTGTGTGCCTGTGTACACCTGTGTGTGTGTATGTGTGTGGAGATGGACACGGGTAAATGTGTGTGCCTGTGTACACCTGTGTGTGTGTTTGTGGAGATGGGCACGGGTAAATGTGTGTGCCTGTGTACACCTGTGTGTGTGTCTATGGAGATGGACACGGGTAAATGTGTGTGCATGTGTACACCTGTGTGTGTGTGTGTGTATGGAGATGGACATGGGTAAATGTGTGTGCTTGTACATGCATACACGTGTGTGTCTGGAAATCACTCCCCTCCAAAAATGCATTCGGGAAAACTGCCAGCACTGGTAAGGGATTACACGGATCACCTGCCACGTAGCAAACAATGAGAGCTTTCTAGGCTGCTGTTGATATTTGTAGACAGAAATAGTTGTACCACTCCCTTACAAAATTCTACCGTTAGCAATCTTTGAGATGAAGTGGAAAGAATTGCGTTTGGCACTTCCTCCAAAGGGAAACAGGTAAAAAAAAATCAAATATCTGTATTAATACCGTATCCAGGTCAAAGCCTTTGCAGTTCCTCCAGGGGAAACCTGCAGACCAAAAAAAAAAAATCAAATGGAAGTTGCATTTTTGGCTTCATCACTGTTACATGGGGAGAAGAGGGAGAATGAATAGAAGCCAGAAGCCAGGGTATATGTATTTCCATATATTGAGGCAGAAAGGCTTTACCATTCTCCTGTAGTATTTACCACCCTTCTTTAAGTATGGCTGTTTAGAAAAGCCCAAGAGCAAATACTACAAAGCAGAAGAACTTTCAGTCTCTTTGCATATGACTTTTACCTGCCTTAGTTACTCTCATCACCTGTCTTTGAGCCCTATATAATGCTGCTATAACCTCTGTGGGAAAGGCTGATTAGACTTAAATGAAGTGGATAAGATCCTGCGCTGTGTGGCTGAGAACTTAGAGCTTACAGCCTCTACAAACCCACAAAATGGATAAATTCAGACATGGTGATATTTTTTCCATAAGTAGACATGGACAGATTGTATCACCTGCTGATGTCCTTTACTCAAATTATTTGGTTTACCATTATTTCCATGTGAAAGCATTTGCAAAATAGGGAAGCTTTCAAAACTTTGACCCATGATTATTCTTCTGAAATGGAGTCTGGAAAGCATGACTTACTCTTTGTCATTCTTTTGTTTATTACTCACCCATTCAAAGATTTAGTCACCCCGTCAGAAGCAGAAATAATGTCATGTTACTGAGTTTGTGTTCCTTCAGGCAGAAGACAGCAATAATACTTAGAAATCACAGAAATCAGCTCTCTTTTGGGTTAACTAACTGACATGATGCTTGATGTTAATCCATTTTCTTTAGCAGGAACAAGGAGGACTGCACTTAGGATTCAGCTGATAAGAGTTACCTTCTGCCTGAGCTAAGGGCTTACATCCAGTCTAACTGCTTCAATTCATGTGGAAGTGTTCCAAAGTGGCCTTCCAAGTAACGTGAGGAACTAGTTTGCCAGTAAATCCCCAGGCTGATGATTTTACACATGAGAAACCCATCCATAGAATATAGATTTGAGGGATGAGCAGGAGCAGTTTGGTATCCCATTGCATGCAGAAGATATAAACTCGTTAAAAACTACCTAAAACTGCCTCCAAGAGTTGTTCTATTTCTTTTTTATGCCTGACTTCCTTCACATAGACCAGAAGTCTAACAAGTTTTCTGAGATTACTTTCTTGATTTCATATGGCAAGGCCCTATTTACAGAACAATGAGTTGTATCTACCCATTAATTAGTCACTCCAACTAGACTGGTGTGTCATTTTGACTCCTTTTTGACAGCTTTGCAATAAATCTGCCCTTGATTTGTGCAAAATTCGGGCTTATGTTTAAACCTCAGCGTAGCTAGGAGGTTAAGACAAATGGCATACTGTGTTAATGTGAGATGTGAAAAATTAGCATTTAGTAACAAAGTATTGATGAGACATTATTTTTTATTAATTGATAACATTATATTTCTCTCTAACTCTTGTACTTGAGTAGTGCCAGACATTATCCTTCAGAGTCATTTTCTATAGAAACAGACCAAAAAAAATGGTGGTGTGACAAGAATTGAGTTTGCTGTTTTGAAAGCAATGTAATGTATTCGTTGCATCCGTGTGTGTGCTCTGAACTAAGATGTGTTTGTATGATATTCATCATCTTCCTGGGAGCACCAGTGTTTCTGCAGCTAAATCAGAAGTTGTTTATATAATTGTGTCCAATGGTGCTAAGCTTAGATGTGTGCTCAGAGCCCAGGCAAGACTCAAGGAAACCAGTGGCAGCTTTCCAGTACCTTTGACATGAGTGATACCAAGCCTTGGACACATGGGCAGTTTATTCACTTGGTCCTGGGTTCGCCTTTGTCCTTTGCAGCCCTGAATGCATGCTAAACTCTGAACAGATGCATAACTCCAGTATCTTTTTTCTTAAAAATATTCTGAACAATCTGAATTCCATTGCATCTGCTTCAAATTTAGCAACAACTCTTCAAGAACAATTACTCATGTGTTTTTCCAATTGCTTTTGTAAACCAGAAATAAGTTTGAAATTCTCTATTGTAACATCATGCATATCAGTACAGCTCTCTGAAGCCTGAGAATTCTCAGAACAATTAAATGTTTACTCTTCTGGGACAGAGATTTCTAAGTTACAAGCAGTTTCTAAGTCTTGCAAGACCAAAACCAAACCAAACTTCTCATATTTATGTTTTCTCTGAAAATACAATCCGGTTTTGCTTGAGATAAACAAAGTTCTAAACTTAAAAACACATTTTATTTTTAACAAGTAATGCTGCATAACTTATGCAGAAAACGCAGGAAGGAAAAAAGACAGTCTAATAGAGCTCTTTTCTTCCTCTTCTTTTCTTTCCCCTTTCCTCCTGCAATCAGCATGAACATCATTTTGAGATATTGTTTTACATTTTCATTTAAGAGCTATGTTGTCTGGCTTAGATTAATAGTGATTTTTTTCAGATCTCCATGCAGCGTTAGCAATAAAGAAAATCAAATATGATTACATTCCTTTGCATTATAAAACTTCCCTCAGGGAATTCAGTGGTTTAAAGCCAGTAATTCTGTGATTACAGCTTTGTATTAAAATGCTTCTGATGAGACTTACAGGGTGAGGGTGACCTTACAGTTGATTTCACAGCATACCTTGTTGATATGCTAATATTTTTAAATTGCAGACTGTTTACACTGACATTTTTGTGTTTGAATACTATCCTGGAGTTAACAAAGAAGATATTAAAATAGCATCTTTTGTCTTTATGATTATGACTACTTTAAAAGGAAAGATGGTGGGTAAAAAAAGTCTCCTCCTTGGAAACCACTAGGGTCATCTATTTTATTCTATTCTATTGTATTCTATTGTATTCTATTCTACTCTATTCTATTCTATTCTATTCTATTCTATTCTATTCTATTCTATTCCATTCTATTCTATTCTTTAACTGGCACAGGACTACAGTAAGCTCACTTTGGCTATTCACTATGTCAGCTGAAGCAGTGGTAAATCTGCTCAAACCCTGTTTCCAAACCACATACACTCTCCTCTGACCCCTTTCAGATCAGTAGGATGGGATAAAAGGCAGAACATGCTGAAATCAGAAGAAAAATTTTGTCTTCCCATAGTTTGGTCTCAGAACCTGGCCTCTGCTTGTATTTATTTTTGTTTCAGAGAATTTATGCATTGGGAGTATTTGCTAAAGAACCAAGCAAGAGGCAAGAACCTGAAGTACATGCTGACAGTCTTCTATTCCCTCTTCAGGCATAAGTGCTTGTTGTTCCCAAGAAAGGCCAGAGAATGTGCAAATCGACTGACTCCTATTTCACTCCAGATGATTTTGGAGAAAACTCTTTCTCCTAAGACTCTATCAAAATAGTGTTAAAACCCTGGAGTTTTATTGAGATTTACTGCGAAAAGCCGTGAGTCTAATTGGCATCATCTGGCATATCCATGCAAGAGACAGAGTATAAATTCAAGCACAGACCAAAGTTTCCAGCAACGGATCCAAGCACAGACCAAAGTTCCCTTTACTTTTCCAAAGTTCAGACAAATGCTGGAAGACAGTGGCTTAGTTTGGCTGCACAACCTGCTCTCCCAACTGCTCCTTCCCCAGCAGTCTCATCTCTATTCCCCAAGACACCAGTTTAAAGCATAGCAGAGTTTTGGACTAATCCCAGTGTGGGTCACCAGGCATGGATTTGTGTGAGGATACAAGCATCTATAGCTGAGATAATGGAGTATGGAATAAATTCATGAACAAGTCATGCACAATCAAATCTCATTGTTAGAATGTGAGTGTTGCTTTTCCCACCATCAATTTTACAGGAAGGCTGACAGATTTCACTAAGGGTTATTTATAAAAGGCTGCCAGCCAGATCCTTCACTTGCATTGCATCTGTGTGAACACAACACAACACAACACAACGCCACAACAGTGACCATTTACTCAGACCTATTGTGTCTTCAGCCTTCTTTCAGGACAAAAGGAAAGTGGTTAGTCCCAGCTAAGCTTAGGAAATCATAAAAAACTTTTACCACCTTTAAAAGGACATAAAGGGCAAGAAGAAGGATGCCTGAATAAGTTAGATATTAGAGCAAAACTGGAAAAATTTGTTTGTACAGAACCTAAATAGATGAAGAGGGGGAAGTCAGTTCTGTACTACATCAAATACACTGGGATCCTAATAACAGTAGATGTAGGGCTGGGCTTTTAGTTAAGTTCTAGTCTTACTTATCATATATACTTTATCTGTACAATACTGGGATGCCAAGTCATCAAATGAGATTAAATTACCTACGTGCACAGCAAACACCATTCCAACACTGGCTCTGTTAAAAGAGTTCCCAACCCACTGGGGTCTGTCAGAAGCTGATTGTCTATAGAACGGAAGTCAGCTTCCTGTGCCTATTCAAGGAGTGAAAAGAAAATGGTTACTGGAATCTAAGATCAAAAGTAATTACAGGTCCAGAATTGCTGGCCCCAGTTTGGACATATTACTATTGAGTTGTGTTTTTGCAATTGGCTTCAGTCACAGCCTGATCATGTCCATTATGCCCATCTTGTGATTTGACACTGTTACATTGAATCTCAGATTGATAAATCCTAAGCAATTTTCACTGCAGTATATAGCAGAAATCACTTCAAAATAGAGAGCATTTTGTTCCTTTGTAGCTTTTACCTGTTTTCTGTGGAATTCAATGTGGTATGCACTATTTATTTCCTTCAGCACAGAAATAGCATGGAAAACTTCTGAAAGACTTTCCAAAGTACCTTTCTTGATATGACTGAAGTTTGGAAGTCCAGGGTGTGAGAAAGCAAACCCCAGTGGTACAGCTAGAATGCGAGAAACTTGGTGTCATCTCTCTGGAGGATTATGTGTGGCTGTCCTCTTGAGATCCCTGGCAATACTCTGGTCTGAAACAGCTGTGGTGGAGCAGAGTCAAGTGACGTAAGACCAAAAAAAATATAACAAAAAGTCAAAGATTGGTATTTACTGCATGCAGGAACATGAACAGGAAGCATGGACAAAGTATCTTCTGCCTGTACAGGTTTCGGTCATAGCCTTTGGTTTTGTGTTTGGGATGCTGGAAAGGAATTTTTCTGTGCCTTCTGAGATTGTCCAAACAGGTATAGGACAAAAGACTTGGGACACCACAGGACATTGTTCTGATCAGCTTACTGCAACACCATGTACTTGAGCATATTCAGCTTGGGCATGAAACTGTGACTTGGGATCCCCATGTTCCAGTTCTGCAGCTCATGATCTGTGACCACTACACTCTTCTTGGTCTTTTCACTAGGTGTTCTCATGTACAAAGTATATTCTTCAAAGTAGACTTCTTGCAACCTAAGGAAGGGGCAAATGAAAATGTCTGGGATTCCTTTCATTTCTTTAGAGAGACAAACTGGTTCCAGCACCTAACATACCTCCTGCCCCTCCCCACAGCTAGGTATTCCAAAGGAGGTCAGACTGGATCTGTGCTTCCTGGGGCAGCCTGCTCTGCTGTTCTGCTGCTCAGCAGTGCTGTCATTACCCTGCACTGTAATAGCTCAGCCGTTCTCTTTCACAGCCTGTACCAGCCCTGTGTGGTTTATGTTCCCCTCAGTCTTAGCTGTTTAATAAGCTTTATTGCTTAACGATTTTTTCCTTCCTCCCTTCATGTAATATAGCTGTATTGGGAGCACTGGGGATTCTCCATTAATAACGTGTCCTATTGTGTTTTGTCACGTCCTTTCCTGTGACTAGTAATTTGTCAGCGGCATTGATTGATGTAAAATTATAGACTTCCCTATCTTTCCTAGCCTGCAGTGTGTCTTTCAAGAACTCATAAAGTAGCTCAAGTGATGAAGAGCCCTACTTAGAAGAATAGTTAAGAGGCTGCTCTTTTAGAGCTATTACATTTGGGCTATTAAGGCAAAACACTTAAATAGGGGTACCAGGGTGACTACACCTTCTCATTTTGGTTTTGTGTTGTTTTTTTTTAATTTGGACATAAAAATCCAAAGCTGCTCAAGACGTGTATTCTTATCCCAGAGATGAGAAAATATAAGATTGTTAGTTGAAGACTGAAGTCCTCTGCTGAATTCACAAGATAAAACCATGTAAATTGAGGAACCATGATGGTTTTGAACACAGGTAGCTGAGAAATGAAAGAAAGAAAAATCAATTGTTCGCAAAAGTGGCACCTGGATGAACTGCTATCAACAATAATTGGATGTATAAAATAAAGGAAAACATTAGTTGCTGATAACCCATTCCATTTGCTAAAATGTGTCAGAGTAAAGCCTAGATAGATGCATTCTGGAATTGTTCAATTTTGCGGCAGAGGGGAAAAATCCACGTTCTAATTTACAGAGCAAGTGAACAAAATGTAAAGGTTGTCATGTGTCTGCTGAAAAAAATGAATGAGAATACAAGGTTTTATAAGTGTTCTTGAAATTAGTAATTTTATTATTTTGCACTACCTTAACTGCTTAGAGGGTAGAAAAGAAATACTTGCTGATAATTTTCAGGACAAAAAGCTGAAGAACAACACTGTAGTCCTAAGAAAGATATCTCTATTTTTCTCTGTTTTGTTTGCTTTGCTCTGCTTCAGATTTAATCACATCTCTCTTTGCCCTTGTCTCATAAAGAGATTTGCTGCATGTACATTCAGTGTATGCATACAAGACTGTAATCTCTGCAATAGGGTGGTGGAAGAGACAAAGTAGGAGGGATAGGCTCGAGTGTCCTGTGCAAGCAAGGCTCTGTGGTGCTTGAGAACTACAGGGGTTTGGGAAGTTAAAGGTATGTAATTGCACCTTATGAAAAATAGCAGGAATTGTGTATCTGACACCTTGTAATTTACCTTTGGTCACACATAAGCATGGGAAAGTATTTTTCTGCTCATTGCTATTACATTTTACTGGAATCATATCCAATTAACACAGGAGCCCAGCTATCTGTCAGAACCTTGTTACAGAGCCAAAGCCATGGCCAATCTATCTTCATGAACCCACTAAGCTCCTTTACCCCCCAATCATGCATTAGTTCAGTGAAAAAAAATGAGACTAATAAAGCTTTCATGAAGATGTGTTTGTCTTCTCAAATCTAGGATTTGCCTCAAGTGGAACTACTGCAGATGCCCTGAACAAACATGTCCCTAGGACTGGGACCACATTAGTTTTTGTGCCTCAGCCCTGGCTACATTGACATTGCTGGTTTGGTTTGATACAGGAGTGCATTTTTCAAGCAAACCTCATAGCTGAGTCAATGCAAGTCGGGATTCCTTTGGGGGGCACAAGACCCAGAAGGTGCCTTGCAGGAGTGCACTCTGTGCAGCCTGATGGTAGTGGGCATCTAGCCCATGGCACCAGGAGAGAGGTCATCCAAGTGAACCCCCAAAACACACACACACGCTCAGTAGGGATATTACAGCCTCAGCACCAACTCTTTCCCACCCCAGATCTGGTCCAACAGCACTGAACTGACTGCTAATATAGATAGAGAAGACATCTCCAGGCCTCTAAATGTTATAGCTCCAGTTTCATTATTTTTTTGCCTCCCTCCTCCCTTCCCAACCCACCCCCAATGTTTCTGTCATTATCATGAACATGAAGCAGCATATCATCAGATCAATTGCAGAGTTTACCTGTTCTGTCATTCTTCGTTCCTTCTCTAAAAAAAAGAAAATAATGTGAAAATGCACCTAATGGAAAAAAGAGTGGTGAATGAAACTCTCCTGTTATGTACAGTCACAACAGCATTTAGTTCCATGTTACAGTCTAGTTTGTCTCAATTTACTTTCAAGCAACGATTCAAACAGAAAAATGTGTGAAAATACCAGGAGGGGCAGCCTGTTTAAAGCCCTCAGTACCATGCATGGGTGCAGGTGATGAGCAGACCACAGCCAGATGCATCAGCTGTCCCTGGGAGCCCATCAGCTGTGAGAAATGACTTTGGCTGCTGGGGGGAACCCTGCAGGATAACATGCATTCACAGCAGCAATTTTGTTCTTGTTAAAGTACAACTGGACACCCAGTTTGGTATAGTCATGCTTGGTTAGGAAGGGGAAGGAGCTCTTTCTACACAGATTAGTCAGAGCAGAAAGGCAAAATTTGCTCTGCTCATGCTCTCTGGGGTTTTCTAGGATGCCAAGTATATGCAGCTCTGTAGATGCCATTGATTTGATGCAGTTGTGAGTCCTTATAGTGTGAAGAAGTTCCTTACTATTCTGCATGTCTGTTTTATTCAGATATTATAGCACTGTTTTCCTCTGAAAAATCTGTGTGATGGCATAGTTAAATTCAGGAAAGAAACTTCTGTCAAAGGTTACATTTGCACTAAAATTACGCTTTTAATATAGCTTAATGTTAGCAATTTTATGTCGTTAAAAATAATTTTATAATTAAAAAGTAATTAAACTTTTCAATAAGTACAGATCTATTACAGGGTCATTTTATATGTCTGATATTTTTCTGGCCTTTTCAGGACACAATCACTCAGGAAAGAGAAAAAAGACAACCAACACTGAATGGGGATCAAATTTCTCCTGTCCTGATACAGAAATGAGAATTATGACAACTTGGTCTAGATTCTAAGACTTTTCAGATGTACTGTAACTTTCAATGCCCTTCAACCTTCAAGCCTGTTTATTTTATATTTTTCCTGAATTCTTTTTTATCTTCCTGGACTCTTTCATGAAAGGGAATGGAGAGAGGAAGTAGTACAGTAAGAAATACACAAAATTTTCTACAACTAGTGACACAATGTGATTTCTATATGAGTTTTATGAGTATACCTCCCTTTAAGAATGTTTAAAAATAGCTTTAGAGTACATTTGTGGGAATCATGACATACATAGACAATTATCATTCCTGTTAGAACCTTAAAAATGGATCTAGCTTCCAGGAGGATCCTTTTTTATGTGCATATAAAGGTGTTTGTCTCTTCTGCTTCTGAAGAAACATTCATGGGTAGAGAGTTACAAACGTTGATGCTCAGCAGTGACTGCCGCCTGCCACATCCATTCTTCTGCCTTTGTGTGTATTTTCCACAAGGAAAGCCCCATTGCATCTTCAAGATGGAAAATGAGCCTAAAATAATGATGCAAATGGTGAACTGGAAATTTGAAAAGCTGAAGAAAACATGTCTCCTGCTTCCATTACTCTGAATCCAAAATCTGATTAGCATCACCGAAGGCAGCTTGTGAAAGTTGTTTCACTTGGTATCACAGTTCCCAAAAGCAGGAGTCCCTTCATGTCTCCTGAAAAGCACAAGTAGTTTTCAGGTCAAAAAAGGGATTTGCCCCTCAGCCAGGAGAGGAGAAACTGCAGCAAGACCATGGGAAGGAACAGAAGCTCCTGCAGGTAAATAAAGTGCAGATATTTGGGTTATTTTTCTGCAGGAAGAAAATGTTTTATCTTGCTTATCTGTTTTGTTTCAGCTCTATTTGCAGCCTTTGTCTTGCTGGGCTGGGAGATGGTGGTTTGTGATTTGGAGCACATTCGTGTGCCTGAATGAAGTCAGAGTGTGCTTGCTTGGAGGGAAATGTGTTACTGTTTCTTGCTGTGACGCTGCTGCTGTTGATTGAAAGGAGCCTGCTGTGCCTTATTGCTAAAATTGCCAAAAAGGAATCTTCAATAGACCGACCAACAGCCCTTGGAGGGGGATAAAAAACACAGAAAGGAAAACGTTGACATAAAATTGTGTTGGTGGTGAAGTTTGTTGATATTAACTGTTCCTGCTACGAGCCCAAAGTGACCTTTTCTGACACAGGATGCTGGAGCTTGCTCCAGGAGAAAGTGTTTGAGAGTGTGCTCACTAATGAGGGTTTTCCAGAAATCCAGGCAGTTTCTTGTGAGTCATCTCACAAGAATGGGGTAACAGCAAGAGTGTGAGGGGCCAAACACCCCAGCTTTTGCTGATCTACTATGGCCCATGGGCACGGCAGCAATTTGGAAGCAAATATGTGCTCTTACTGGTTTCAAAGCAATTTGGTTTCAGTTGATCACTGAAAATTAGTAGACCAGAAAGTATCCCATTTTCTTAAGAAGAATACTACAGGACTGTTCAGAAGGTAGTATGTGCAGAGGAGTCAGAATACACCTCCTGTACTGCACTGACCAAGGGAAAAATGAGTCTCCAGCAATATCCATTCTAGTGCATGGACTCCAGGTGTGTGTAGTTACTGAAGCACTAAGTAACCCAACTATTAAAGGTGCTTTAAAAGCTGCTTTTGAAATTGAATATTACACAGGAAAGAAAAGGAGGCAAATTTGCAAAAAGCAGAGTAAAATATGGTGAAGCAATCAATGAATTTATTTTTTGGTTTTGATTTATATGCTACCTAAGGAGGTGTGGTATGTTCAGTTAGTGAATAAATACATTCCAAGACAGTGGCATTGTGCATGCTTGAAACACATCTGAATGTGTGTTTTCTTCCTATATTTTGTGAAAACATTTACTTTCTTGCCCAAAAGGCCAGAAATTCTCTTTAGGCAGCGTTGAGCACTCAGCTCATTCTTGCTTGGAGACACAACTTGTGTTGCTTATTCACGTTATTCAGTGCAGAACTCGCTGGTCATTTACCACCATGATTGCTCATCCACGGTTCATTCTGTGCTCTCCCCGCTTCCCCATGCCCTCAAGGTTTTTATCCTCACTCCCAGCAAGACACCAGCTCACAATATTTCATTTTCAGTCCTCAGTGTCATCAAGATTGAAGCCACCACAGAGAAGAAAACAACTCTCAAGCATATGGCACATACAATCCAGTGGCTGGCACTGGGCTCATCTGTCCAGTGCCAAATGAGCCTCCATCAGAGAATTATGGACATTACAGTGTCAGGAATTGAGCTGAGGCCTTCTGAAGCTGAATACATGAGCTGGAGCAGGATAGCCAAGTTCTTGGTGCTGTGAAAGCTCTCTGCTCTGTGATGTGCTAGTATAAAGGAAGAGTTTGCTTTTTGGGTTTAAACCCAAACAGAAGAAAGTGTTTAGAAAGACTGACACATTCAATGTGCTATTCATCCTAAATATTGCCAGATGAAATAAACTCCAAAAGCAGCATTTCTTCTAGGGATAACTATTGGAGGAAGATCCGGCTAGTCTGAAAAATCCCACGTACACAAAACCCCCAAATCAGTGACAGACTTTTTCAGATGTATGTATGTGCTCTTGGAAGGGAGAGAAATTGGAGTACCTTCTCAGTGTGCTGTCTCAAGAAGGAATGGTTCATTGATGCCGTAGACACAACAGTGAGAAATCCACCATATTAACACAGACATTTTTCATGTATTGATTTCATGAAACAAATGCTAAGCAGGCATGCAATTGCCAGACAAGAAAATGCATCATTATTAATGAACTGTGAAGAAACAACCTGCGGGGAAAACCAGCAGTAGGTAAAACAGAGAAGTGTGCAGAGGTTACAGCAAAGTTCTGTGACCCAGAGATCATCTTTTCACCACATGTTTACACAGCTTCTAGCTCAGTGGGAATCTTGATCTATGGCTTTGCCCCCTAAGCTGTAATCCATACAGCAGTGCTAACAACATGTGTCATCTGGAAATTAGTCTCCAACCCTCAGCAGTGTAGTAGATAGTGACATGTAGTGTCTTCTTATTCTGTGCTTCAGATATCCTCTAGGTACACCAACAGTAGATTTCACTCCCTCACTGGAGGCTGTGAGCCAAAAGGCAAAGGGAATTAAGACAGAAAAGCATGCATAAACAAAAAAAAAAAATAGTGAGAAATCATTACAGTCCCTAAGGCATCTATGCTTCAGAAGGACCAATGGCCACATGATTTATTAAAGAAGATTCTGCATTATGCATTAAAAGCTCCAGCATAAAGTCCACCTAAGCATACCTCACTTGAGTAGGTAGTTGTACACAAGTATTTGTCCACAACTTTTTCTGGGTGTTTTCTATGCACTTGGCACACACATGCACACAGTTTAAAGTCAAAGTGCCCTTACTGAATTCACCAGCAGGCTGTGAACCTTGAGTTTTACCCCAAGAAGCACAGCATCATCTTTTAATCAGTGCTCTCTTTGAAAAAAAAGGTCAGCATCTGATGCTGATCTCTAACACAGCTGAAGGTCTTTCAGGGATTGCACTGGGAATTCAAGTAATTTATACATCAATTCTGTAGCAAGAATCTCTCAACATCAGCAGTCTAACCTGAAATTATTTTGTATTTCTTCTAAGAATATAGTTGTCATATCTACTGTTTAATGTTAGCTTAAGCACCAGAATAATCTGAGGGGGAAAGGAACACCCTCATTTACGTTAGTCTTACACTAGTTTTTAAGTATCTGCTCTCTAATTACTAACAGAATTCTAATAAATTCATTTTCTAATAAATGATGGTGTGTTCAACACTGCCCAAAACACTTATAAAAACTTTATCCCTACCTAGCAGTGACTTGTAGTAAAACAAGCTACAACATCCATTCCAGAGCTTGTGAGTGGAGTGATTTTTCTGTATCACTGCAGCATCAAGCACTGGCACCTCTTGGCCTTTGTTCACCTAAGACAGGACCATCCACCTTCTGGCTCTTCCTCTGCTCCACTTGGGGAAGCTGGAAATGGAGAGAGCCCCAAGAAACAGAGTCCTTGAGCTCAGTGCCATGAAGGGCTCTGATCCTCAGGGACTTTGCTTGGGCAGCAGAGGAGAGGCCCCTATCCTTGGGTCTGGCAGGACAAGCATATCTTGTGGTTTGTCCTCATGTTTGGTCATCTGAACCACATGCAAGCAGCCCACAAATCCCTGATGTCTTTAGTTCCTGTGATTAGAATCTACAAAAAATATAAAGTTAAAAAAATAAAAATATTGATAAATAAAAGTTCAGTAAATAAAGANAATGTGTTAAATAAACAAAAAATAAAGCACTAGAATATAATGCAATTTCAGAGAGGCTCTGGCCTATAGCAGCTCTGTTTCAGGGTGAAGCCAAGTCCTAAGAGATGGTCAGACTCTGACAGTTTTAATCACGTTACTCTATCAGTTGTCCTGTTCCTGACACCAGCTGCCAAAGTGGATGCCAGCATCTGGCTCCACCCAAGAATAACATGGAACTTGATTTTTCTCATAGCTCTGCTCTGAGTGAAAAGAAAAGAATGCATGAAAGAGTAATCATACATATATGATGTCTCTTACCTCCTGACTTGCCTGGCTCTCCTCCAGAGCCGCACACTGTGCAGCAAACTCTGACTCATGACAACAATTGCCACTCTCCATCTCTGTCTCATACATGGCAGAAACAAGGAAGTGCTGGATATGCAAATATGTTTTCCATGTTGGTTTTTTTCCTCCACTCTGACATGGCCAGAGGATGTAGGCCTGTCCTTGGACAGCGCTGTCAGTGTTCAGAAAATGCCTGTATTGGTCCACAGCCCAGCTGGTAAAAACAATGTGAAAACACAATTCAAAGTGCACCGAAGTTTAGATTCCAGACCCAGTACTGGTATGTTTTCTCTTCAACCTTTGAATTCTTCTAATAGAAGGCCTGTGTGTGTGCGTGTGCTTTGGCTTCAATATTTCCTGGAGGAATGTGTCCACACAGCTAAACAAAATACCTCCCTGGGGGCAGCTGGGGCTTCACGGTCGCTGCAGCACAGAGAGAAAATTTGATTTTACAAAGACATAAATGGAGTACATCCTGCCAGGGTATGAGAAAATGTCATGCTTGACATCATTAATGGTCAAATGATAACATCAAAAAAATAATATTTAGCTTCAGTGCATTTAGATCAGATACCTTGAAACCTTGTCTATGTCTTTGGGAAAATAATGGAAGGTACATACAGAAAAATAATTAATATTTTCCAGCTATAAAAGGACTGTGGTCAGGCATCTTTTCCAAAATGCTCTTACATGCCTTGTAAGTTGCTTTTTTTCCGTAAGGCTTGGTCTGCTAACAAAGAGGTGTATTAAATACAGATGAACAAAAAATCTGCTCAGAGCTTTTCCTCATGCTTGCAAATGCTGATTTGTCTATAGGGCTAGTCGGGCCTGACACCAGGTCTCCCTCAATAAAGGTTCAGCTTCCTCAAAGAACAACAAATACATTTAGCCTTTTCCTAGCAAGTTCAAAACTTGATGGAAAGGCTTAGAAAATGCAACTCACTAAAGAATTTTTTTGTTCCTACTCCTATCAAAGCATAAAGCTAAACAGAACTGGTTTATTGGCATCAAGGACGGACAGAGTGTGTTTGGAAATGTAACACTTCTTTGAAAAGTATGTGTAAAGCAGAATCAAAGAGTCTGCTTTGATCACTTTGATACTTTCCTGAATGTGTTTGGTTTTTTTGACTCCATTTGCTTCATTTCTCTTTGGTGTCAGAGAGACAATGGTGTGGACAATGCTATCATTCTCTGCCCAGCGCATTATTACAGAAGCTCGTGCACCTAAATTATGCAGTAGGAAGAATTGGAACTGTATCTTTTTGATGTGAACAAAGTTGATGCCAATCTTTTTTGTTAGCATATATTCAATGAATAAAACGGGTTGATGTTCTGTGTGTAGCAGCTGCTTTGCTGCCTGTACATGTGCTTTTCATGTTCCCCAGGAGCAAAAGCAGCCTTTCTGAGAGTGCTGTGTAGCTGCACAGTGCTGCTGGCACAGCCCTTTATATGCTCCATTCAGACCAGGTGGGACAACTGTCCTTCTCTGGCCAGTGCATTGTCACGTCCTCCTCTGGGCTGGACTCCAAGGCCTCCAGCCTCTATTCCAGACAGCTGTGAGCTCTCTCCTAGAAAGCCATGGACCATTGTCCTGTGCCCCTGCAGCTTCAATTCTCACCTCAGCCAAGGGACAGCCACTGGTCAGCCACCGAGGCAGAGCCCAATACAAAGGGTTGGGCACAGAAGCAGAGTTCCCACTTTGCCTGGGCTCTACAGTTTCAGTGTGCCTGATCTTGAGAGACTGGGATGTTTGTGCATAGTGGTCTGCAGGAACACCTCCCTTCCTATCCCCACTGCAGAATTTCCCAGCAGCAGCCGTGGCAAAGTGGATTGTGAGCAAGGCAGGCTGCGATGGGTGCCCTGAGCAGCACAGCTGAGAGCTGGCTTTGGCAGGAGAGCAGGGCAAGGACCCAGCTCTTGCAAAAGTAACTGGGGTGACAAGGAAAGAGAGGCAGAAGAGAAATATGCACGCATTGTCCTAACTTTCCCATACACTGAATATTCTCACTGTTTCTTTCTGCACCCCATGCAGTCTGAATTCATCCTCCACAGCTACAGGTGGCCAAAAGTGGCCAATGTGCCAGATAAGCAGATCCCTGTATTTATACCAGCACCAATATCTCCTTGTCCCTGCTGGCTGTAACTCCTCTGACACATCCGAAGATTAAATTCACCTATTTCATGGCTATTCTAACTCGTGGCTAATATTTATCCCATGATTAATGAGCAAGTATGTAGTAATTAACTTAGCACCCTTTTTTTTGCATCCTCCACCATCAACATATAATGAGTTCTTGCACTACAGTAGAAATTTTATGTGAAATCTCACAGGCAACACATACTGTTATTGAATTTGATTCTTTCCATTAATCCAGTCTCTAGCTGTCTGCTTTTTATTTCTGATCATTTATGTTGATACAGACTCCTGAATGTTTACGTTAGGTCAGTGGAAGGGTATAGGGTAATACTTGCCACAAAGATAGATCATGATTAATAAAGTTAAAACTTCAGCTGTGTGTCTTTGTGTTACCAGGAAGTAATTATTTCACACAAGCTGCTTGGTTACAAGGTGATGAGTACTTAAGTCTGAATAATTTAAGATAAACAGACAGGGTTTTCCTTTATTATTTCCTCAAGATTACTGGGGAATTGGGAATCCTCTTTCCCTCTCCTGCACTCACACATGCTTTTACCCTTTTTGGGCTATTTATTTGAGAAACAAAGAACATTTAAACTGTCCCTGCAGACATTAGCGTGACTTTACTCTTGTGTATTCTATATATATGTATATCAGAAGGACACTTTACATTTCAAAAGCAACAGTTCTCAGTTTTCTGAAGACAGCTGCTTATTTCAAGAGAGCTTCTCATTTGCAAGGGTAGCCTCAGCTCTCAGCAAGAGAGATCACTGCAGTGATATAACTAACTCTCATTGCTGATAAGATTGCTTTTTGCCCAAATGCAGTTTGCCTAGTTTTCAGCTTGGGAAACTTCTTTAAATTCTCCAGTGACTTTGCCAGCTAGACAACGACAGCGTCAGAGTGTGAATCACACCATTTCAATGGGCTGATTGTGAAATAAATATGAACAGGAACAGCAGGGGGTAGCTTTTCTTTAGCAGTCACAGTTTTCCTTTTCTCTATATGCCCTTAAAATGCCCAGGCAGACCATTAGCAGAGGGGAAGATTGATAGAATTGCATTTACATCTTAAATCAAGCCAAGTTCTCTCTTCCGTAGCCACAACCCTTCCAAAACATCAAACAAACAAAACAAAACAAAACAAGAAAAGTTGCAGCCAAATAGAAAGGGGAAAAATAAATGTTAATTTGATTAGCCTTCTAATGGAAATTAGCTTAATGTCCAAAATTAAAAGTATAGATGTTTAAGACCTTGGCTAGCTCTACACCATATGAAAGATATCTATTTGAAAGATATAACGCTCCAAGCTCCAACTAGAGTGAATCTTCACTCAAAATATTTTTCTTTGTGCCAGCCCTCAGTGCTTTCCTCACTACATTACCCAGCTGTAATGTTGTCTCACTTTTGCATCACTATTTCTTGTTTCTTTTGGGAATAGCTATAAAGCGAAACTTTATAAAACTGTGAGAGTAAGTAGACACACTTCTGCTGAAGAAGGCCCCCAAGCCAGCCTTGGCTCTGCCACCGTCCAGGTGGTGACCATGTGTGGGGCTGACTTTCAGTGGGACTTAGAGAAATTCAGCAGCAAGCCCTGACTTTCCCAAGGGAAAGCAGTTTCCTTCCTAAGGAACAGCTCTGTGAAGAATTTCATGTTCTCAGGGAAGGATTGATAGAGGTTTTGTAAGTGTCTCGTGTTCTCAAAATAACAAGTGCTGTTTTTCACTTTAGTTTACTCTATCCTTGTGTGTGTTCTCGAAACATGCTCTCTCTATCTGATCCAATGGTGGTAGAGAGGCCTTGTGTCATTTAGCCTATCAAATAACTGCTAGAGAAAGACCCTATAAAAGGGATTGCATTGTTACAATAAAGGATAGCCTTCTGATTCAACAAAATCTTAGAGTCTTTCTCTTCATCCTCTGAGGAAGAGCAACAACCATGAGCACACATCCCTGGCCTGGCTCCTGCTGCCCTGGGCTCCCCATGCCACTGCTGATCCCCGTGCTGGGTTAACCCAACGCTGGGCACTCTCTGGGAAGCTGCTGTCCAGCACCTCCTCCTTGCAAATGTTCTCAAAACTACCTGTGAGGCCAACAGGACAATCTTTGGGTGTAGGCAAGACCCTCCACAAGCTACAGTCTTATTCTCATAGCAAACTATCAACTATACCATGTACACATGCAGCCACGCTCCATCTATCTTCGACTCATTCTTTCCTTAGTCATCCGACTTAAACAAAATAAAACTAAAACCACACTTGTAGGGACACTTAGTCACCTGGGAACAGATGAAATATGTGATTCAGAAGCAGAAGGAGATCCTTTTTCTGTTTTATTTTTATCAAAAGAATTTAAAACAGAAAAGTTGTTCACATTTGGGTGGCAATTACATCTGAAATACAGTCTGTTGTTAACACCAGTTTCTGACATTGTCTGGTATTTATTTTTTCTTTGTTTCAAGGCAAGCTGACAGAACAAAAACACAATTACTAAGTTTATGGATTTTTTAAAATAAATGAACCTTCACTCATTTTCATCATTTCTGGATATTAGCAAGTAGAGTAGCTCCTCAGCTACCCCCCTCTATTTTATACATTTGTATTCCTTAGAAGAATCTTTTAGCTGTACAAGGTATTTGTCACGTCATTTGGTTTCAAGGGACTGACAAAGCTCTGAATCTGTGTTGTGTCACCAACTCACAGGTCTCCAAAGGTAATACTCTGTGAGAAACAAGAAATAATGTAACTGATTTACTCTTACTTCGGTTTCAGGGCTTTTGTGTTACTAAGGCCAGTGAACTGAACACAAGTTTTAATCTAAAGTGAGAATGTGGATCCACGGGAGTCTGTGACTTGCGTTACTGATTTCAGAGATGGAAGGATTTCTTCCACTATGCTTAGTTATAAAACTCAAAAAGCCATGTACAGGAAGAAAGCAGAACTAGGAAGACATGATGTATTGTGTGGACTTGTACCTTACCTTCTCAGCCAGCTGAGATGAGAATTTATGTTACCTTGCAGTTGCTGGAAGTACTGTTGTTTGTATCCAGAAATACACACAACAGCACAAGCTATGACATTTGCAGTTTTCTAGGCAAGATTAAGTAGAAAACTGTGCCTGCTAGCATACTAAGCAGCTACTAAAAAGCTCTTGTGTAGGCAGTAGTTCAGCAAAGTCTCTTTGGATCCTTGTTTGGCTTGGATTGGATTGTTATACAGAGTTGCACTTTCAGCCTCATCAATTTTTTCTTTCAGTGACATAATTCTTCTGAAAGGTGCTGGAATACCAGTCCTAAAAAATACAGTCCCTCATTTCCTTGCACATTAACCACAGTGCAGACAAGAGCTCCTCGGAGGGACAGAAGAGAGCTTAGACCTTGCATTTTTCAACATTTTAATTCCCCAGAGGGCTTGGATCAGGGACAAATTTGGTAGATGAATACATTTATTTATATCACCTCCAGTACACTCCCTGGTGGCTGACATAATTTTTCATCACGAGGGTAATCAGGGAGGGTGGGAAGCTGACCAGCAATGATAAGACCAGGAGCTATCTGCCACATTTGCATGTGAGAGAGAGAGAGAGAGAGAGGGGAGGATGGAAGGCAAGGCACAGCAGGAAAGCGTGAATAACTTGAAATACTGCTGCTGTACACATGAACAAGGCTCTCTCCTTGAAACCCTGCTATTGTAACCCTGACTGCAGTGTTAATAAAGGATGGTATTACCTTGGGATAACTCACACTCAGGAGTGATCTCAAAGCCCAGGCAGGGTCCAGACAAGGCACTTGTGTGTTACTGGGACAAGGCAGCTCTGCCTGTGCCCATGGCCAGAGAGGCAGCCAGGCTGAAAGCACCACTGTTATTTCACTGGAGAGGTCTGCAAGTTACTCCAAGCTAAAATTGACTTTTTCTTAGCAAGGCGGTGAAGGCTTAAGCCTCTAAATCCTGCATTACTTGAATCAATACGCCTTGCAGGCACTGAAAAGAGTATCCCTGACACGGGCTAAACCGCATAATCTCCCGTCTCCCTGGTGCTGATGGCTGAGTTCCCACAGTGTCTGTGGGAAATACCATTATCCCCATTATGGAGACAGCAGCCAAACAGAGACAAGCCAGGCTGTGCCTGTGCTGCAGTGACTGACTCTGCCATCATCAGAGCACCGTGTGCCCTCTGGGTGCAGGATGCTGCTGCCCGAGCCCTGCTCTGCCCCAAGGGCAGCTTGGACACTGCCTGCAGAGAGGGCTGGTCAGCACACACAGTGCAAATGGCTTGGTAACTGGTCTGAGGCAGCACAGGGAAATGATTCCTGTTCCCCAGCTCTGCTGTCCTGTCTCTGTTCTGGACCACAGGACTCCCCATTTCCATTTGGTTTTCTTCAGGGAAAGTACCCAGTGCCAGGTTCGTGCTAGCAAAACCAACAGATTTCAGAACATCTGATTTCTTTTTCTGACCCAGATGGCTTTACCTGCTTCTATAACTATTTTATGTAAGAACAGGCTATTGAGCAGTAGCATTACTTTCCTCAATATATATGTAAATTTTTAAAAATAACAACAACAGGAAAGAAAAAAGAAGCCTGTACCACTGAGTAAGCAAAAAGGACTTTTGCTTAATTTCAGGGGGAAACAGCATTGCAGCACCAGCCCAGAGACAGCTCTGAGATCCTGTCTGCCTTGCCCATTGCTCATAGCTTGGCCAAACCACACAGATCACCAGCAGAATCTTACTGATATCAAGGAAGAGAAAATAAAACAAAACACATGGGATTAACCCCAGTTTCAAATGCAGGCACATTTCAAATGCAGTGCTGCCATATCAGCCTTCCCTCTGTGCCAGAAAACAGCCAGCATTGTGCACCAGCACCCCCAGACTCAGGGCAATGTGTGAGGCTGCACGACCACACCGAATTTCAGCTGATGTTTAGGGAAAGACTCAGCAAAGTGTACTGTTGCACAGCAAGGAAAAACATGACAGACAGATAAGACCTTAACCAAGAGGGCAGAGTTTCCAAAAAGTCTTGTCCTGAGCTGGAAGTTTGCAGTTTAGCCCTGCTCTGAAGCAAGAAGTGGCACCTTCACCATAGCAAACAGCTGAGTCACTTTGGGCTTTGAGGTGCTGCTTAAATACACAGGGCTTTCTCTGTTAAACTGTTTTTATGGTTTACCTTTCCTATTTTTCAATATAATCAGAAATTCATTTCATGAGGAGTCTCATGACAACTCCCAACTATTTCCAAATAAACATTTTTGTTAAGCAGGTGGATTTTGGTATTAAGAAATCAACAACTTGCAAGGGCTTTTATCAAAAGTTGGCGAACACCTTGGTAGACTGTTCAAACATGGGAGGAATTTCTGGCTGCATGGTGAGTCCTTAGACTTTTAGAAAAATATTATTGTTTGAGTTTTCAGTAAATTGGAAGCAAAAAGACAACATAGTCAAAATTTTTCTTTAATAAAAATATGTCATTTTTAATAAAAAAGACAGTTATGTCATTATAGGCTTCTAAGTTTCTCCTCAGCCCATATGACTGCTTTTGCTGTGGAATATTCCTCATATAAGAGTAAATAAATGCACTGTGAAGAGTACTCAGAGATGTAGTGACATCATCAGCCTCCAGAGTTAATGCAAAATTGTGGGAGTGGTCCTGAGCCCTTTGAGCCCCATGCTCACTGAATGGAAGAACATGATAAAGATGTGTCTGCGCTGGAGATACCCACAGAGTGATGGTCATAACAGCTATGGTGCCACTGACTGACTCCTGCTGGGCTCCCTCCTAATGCCAGCCTGGGCGTTGTCCCACAGATTGGGAGGGCTGTGAAAAACTGCTTCTCCATAGAGGCAAATTTTGACTATAATATATTTTGATCCTTTTCCCGTTCCCTTCCTGTAGCTCTAATTTCTATTTCCGTGTCCATTTTGAATTTTGAATACTGCCTCTAAGAGGCTATTAGCCTTTGTGAAGAGCAGCTTGCGTTTCCCTGTTAAAGACCTTCTCTCCCCAAGGCAGGGAATGCACCAGAATTAATAAGTGGCTTTGCATTAGTGACAGGATAAAAACAGTCGCTGAAAAGATTCTGGAGTTTCAAGGGCTTTGGTAGCTGTGTGTCTGGTTCACAGTTGTGCCAGGTGCCTTAGACTGAGAGGACTCCCAGTGCCTGGTGTCACTTGCAAGTTCTCCTGAAGTCACCACTGAGCTTCTTAGAGAAAAAAGAAATTATTTACTCATACCTGGACCGTAAATTCAATGTACTCAGAGATCAAGGATAATCTTCCTGATGGGCTACAAATAGAAATAACTGAGAAGAAAGTATTTGTCTTTGTTTAACTGAATTGCAGATTCTGCATGCTGAGATAGGCAGTAGTGCTGATGAGATACTGGATATTGGAAAATACTCATTTGGGTCAGAGTCAACTATGCAAGTAAATCTGGCCCAGGGAAAAGATGTGGGTGAGGAAATTAAACTCCAGTACTTTGTATTTTTTCAGGGAAAAAAAAATGAAATAAAACCTACTCTTTCTGAGAGCAGGGGTTTCTGAGGGTAGCTGAGCAAAAACCTCACAGTAAACTACCTCAGCAAATTTTCCTCTTCACAAAATAGCTATTTGGAGTGGGGATTTGTTGTAGGGTTTGTTTGTTTGTTTGTGTGTTTGTTCATTTGTTTTGTTGGTGCTTTTGGTTTGGTTGGGGGTGTTTTTTGTTGGGTTTTTTGAGGTTTTTTTAAAAATTTGATTAAGCGTTTTGGTGAAGCCTGGATCCAGCCTTTGCTTTCCTAAGTCATCCTTGGCATCTGCTGGCTTGCTGACTTCTAGTACTGGGAGTATCTATGCTGTTCAGAAAACTGCTGTTCTGGCAAAGCAACTACATTTTAGCAGCTTGCCAAGCATGAGTGTGATAGAAGGATAATATCCCACTCCCACCTTCAGCTATATTTTACAGCAATGAGATGCTGATTTAGAGTCTGTTTCTTTACCAGCAAGACTCACAGTCAGGAGGATCCTTTCCAGGTAGCTGTGTTTAGATCTGATCTGGCTGGTTTAGGGCCTCTCAAAGGCTCCCTGTCCCTCTCTGGCCTCTTCACTGACTTGTCCAGGCAGCTCTTCCTGAAAATAGGATCCAGCAGTCCAAGGCCAGTCCTAAAATTCTCACAACCAGGACTCTCAACTTTTCTTTCCTCTCCAAGGATCTACCACTTTAACATTCAGGAGCACATGTCGTTACTAAACTGACTGTTCTTTATGAAGGCAAAGAAGGGCATGACAAGACAGTAGCATACAAATAAAATATCCTATTTCCCCCAGGTGTTTTGGTGCATTTAACTCAGAGTTCTCTGCAACATACAGAGTATGTCTTTTTCTCTAAAACTAGTTTTCCCACCTTCAGATGGATCTTTCTGGTGTACTACAATGCCAGGGGACTGCAGTATTTCATCAGATACTTTATTGTTTTAGCTAATACCTTATTAAAAATCTGAATTTAAAAACTTGGGGGTGGCATAACTTTCAAAATAACCAGTTCTTCATTCAAGGGTACCTCCATTTTACAGGACAATTAACATATAAAACAACATATGTTCAGCTTCAGGCCTGTATCCCAGCATCTGGATTTCTCAGCTCCATCTGGCATCTAATAAAAGAACAAAGCCTCATAAAGTCAACCCAGAAAGTAAAATAACTTTTATCACAGCCATATAGAGACATATTCACTTTGCTTGAGACTATGAATATGTAAATACATGTGTCTTCTCAAGCAGTCATCACAATCACTGTTGTTTTGATTGACAAATTGTGAATAATAGAATCATAGAATTGCTTGTTTTAGAAGCAACTTTAAAAATCCTCTCATTCCAACCACACTGTCACGGATGGGGACACCTTCCACTAGACCAGGCTGCTTGCTCAGAGCACAATCCAACCCAGCCTTCAACACTTCTACAGATGGGACATCCTGAGGCAACCTGTTCCAGTGCCTCATCCACCTCACAGGAAAGACTTTCTTCCTAATATCTGGCCTAAATCTACTCTCTTTCAGTTTGAAGCCATTCTTTGTCATGTCACTACCTGCCCTTGTAAAAAGCTCCTCTCTATCTTTCTTGTAGGCTCCCTTCAAGTACTGGAAGAGTGCAATTAGGTCACCCTGATGTTTTCTCTTCTCCAGGCAGAACAATCCCAATTCTGTTGCCTTTCCTCGTAGAAGAGGTGCTCCATCCTTTTAATCAAGTTGATGGACTCCTCTGGACTCACTGCAACAGGTCCATGTCCTTCCTGTGCTGGGGAAGTTTGCTTTTTGGAAGGATTTCTCTCTACCTGCAGCCTGTGTAGTCCCACAGCTCAGAGAAGAGACACGTGTGCCAAAGCACACACAGGATTAGGGCCTATGACACTCTGAGAACCCTGTGCTTTTTCTTACACCTATTTCTGTTGTTTGAGATGCTCACTAGGTTGTTTTCCTTCTGGAATGAAAAGAGCCAGCGGTGTTTGTTTTTGTTACCCTCATTGCCTCGATCCCTGCTCCGGGCAGGAAAGCACTCGCAGCTCTGCCTCATAGCCTGGCAGGAAATTTAAGACGGCAGCAAGCTGCTGCTCGGACCACCCCCAGACTTTTCTTCCTGCTCATGCAGGAGACTATTTAATTGAGGGCTGATTTCTCCAGCTTACTCGCTGGCGCTCAGCAGTACCCACCTAACCAGTGGGAGTGCTTTTTTCCCTCCCTGCCTCCTCTTTCGGACAAGCTCCCCACGATGAAGGCCCTGCTGCTCCTGGCCGCTCTGCTCTCCGCTGCCCTGCCAGCCAGCGCAGCCCCTCCAACTTGCTACTCGAGGGTGCTGTCCCTGAGCAAGGAAATCACAGAGTCCTTCAAGGAGCTGCAGACCTCCAAAACTGTGGTGAGTCCACCTAAAAACTGCTCCTGCACACGCACTGCAGGTTGCCACTTTCGGCAGAGATTTCTCTCAAAACAAAATCGCAGCGAGTCTTTCCTCTCCCCGCAGGACTCGTGTGTGGAGGCGCTGCCCAGGCTCTACTTGGACATACACGTAAGTGTGCACACTTCTTTCTTATTGTGGTGCAGTAACAGCAGTTAATGAAAAGTGAAAATAACTCTTAATATTATACCCCAGAGGAGCAATTTAAAAGGATTTTTAAATGTTTAATTAGCTAGATAGATGAGTGACAAAAAAAAAAAAAATCTCAGTTTGAACCTTATTAGAATCCTAAATGGACTTTCTGAGATTTTACTTGATTAAAAATTTTAAAATCAGGAAATCAGTATATTTGAGCTATTACCATATGCACACAATTAATTTACTGTGACTTCCTTTTCAGAAGTTAAATAAGTGCAACAAAACTTTGAATAATAGTGTAAAAGAAGAAATGTAGAGTTAACTTTCTTCACTTAATAAATCTACTTAATTTTATATCCTGAGTGTTTTTTGTCATCTAGTTTTAATAAAAAGCAATGCAGAAATATCTTGCTGGCTTTTTCTCTTTTAAATTGCTACTTGTTGAATACAGAAAGAAAAAGTGTGCCTGAGGATATGGAAGTGTGATACTGAGAAAAAAAAAGCAGCAGCTGTCTCCCAGCTAAGAAAAAATAACCTGCACACACAGTTAGTGTTCTGCCATGGGATATTTGACACATTTTGCTTCTTTTTCCAGTGTTCAACAGAGTTGATAAAAAATAGGAAATATCAGACAAAACAAATTTCTGACACATTTTTTCATAAGCAACTACACCAAGTAATTCAGGACACTCTAGATCTCGATTCCAGAGCTGCCAGTGTCTCACATCATGGCAAAGACCAAGAAATGTGATCCCAGTGCCTCAGTTTCCCTGGCTTTAAAGCAAAAGCTGGGGTATTTATTTACCTGCTTCACAAGGACGTTGTGAAATTCATGTTGTCTCTGGGGTTTTTTTTGATAACACAAAGTCTGAGGTAAAAATTCCTTTGAAAAAATCAGGACTGGTAGTCACGGTTTCTCCTATTGTACAGGATCAGAGGAATCAAGTCTGTGAGATCTTGATAATCTGTTCATCTGCTAAATCAGGTGCTCTCTAAAAAGTGAGACAGTGCACTTATTCTGTAGAATACCCCACCTCCTATGGGAGCAGATTTGATTGTATTGGCACTGCTGCCTCCTCAAGCACGTGAGAAATTAGCTGGCAGACTAAGACTGTATATATGCAATTTTTCAAGCACTTATTTGGACCAAACATCTTTGTTATAAAATATTGATGATTAATTTGCCTGACTAAAGGTTGCATAGATTACATGTACGTAGAGGTAGGAATGCAAGGTTCCCACACAGCAGTAAGAATTTTGGAAGTGGTGGACGAGAAACATCAATCTGTATTTGTTCAGGGCTACACAGACCTCTTTTGCATGCTTTGCAGAATTACTGTGTGTTGGCAAAACTCCGTGATTTTGTGGCCTACCCTGGATGTGACAGAGTGGTTGAAGTGAATGAGCTGAAGGAAAAAGCCCGGAGCCTGTACACCATCTTGATCTCCTACTGCAGAAGGGTAGGTCAAGATGCATCAACAGGGACAGCATCCCTGCTTCTAGCCCTGCCTGTCTCCACCCTGTCCCCTGGCCACCAAAACTGGATCAAGCTTCTCACTGTGCTATCTTCTGTCTTCCTCCTTATGAATCTTACCCTTCTTTTTTTTTTTTCTTTCTTTTTTTTTTTTGTTTCTCCAGGACCTGGTGTTCCTCACTGATGACTGTAATGCTCTGGAAATTCCTATTTCACCTCCCATTGAACACTCCATCACTGAGAGCTAAAAGACAGTTAACCCAAAAGTTATACCTGGGAAAGTTTCAAGGAAACCAAAAGTCAAAGTATGTATATGCAGTGTATAACATCAACAACCAAGATATTTTTCAAGCACACTAGCAATATAATCTCAGACCTACCCATTTTTCTCTGCCTTGGCAGGAAATGAATTGCATGCCTTGCATACCTACTGAGCTGCTAGGGAACCTACCATTAGGGAGCAGTTTTTCGTTTGGCAAGGTACAATATTTCAGCTTAGCCAAACGTATAAAGTATGTTTTGTTTAAACATCAGAAACTAGATTATTTTTTTTTTTACTTTTTATTAATAACTAGACATATATACATTCCCTATTGACCTAGCTGTTTTTCTTGTATTAGATGGGCATGGAAGGGACCATATTTGATTTCTTAGAATGTTTGATAGAAGAAGAGTAATGCTGTACTGGCAGATTTCTCTGCCTGTATAGCTCAAATATATATATCTTGATAGTTTTTGATGTCAGATTTGTGAGAATAGAGGTGAAAGAAACATGTCTCTGTGGAAAACTAAATAAAAACAATCTTCTAATCCAAGATGCTTGTGTTGCAATATGTCTTTCAAGATCAAGCTGAAAGGTGTCACTGTCATAAACTTACTTTTCACAGTTGCTTGCAAGTCGTTTTTCCCAGCATAACCTTTGTTTCCATAGCGATGCAAACTTTGTTGTGTCTGCATGCTTTGACAATGTGTAAGTTTCTACTAGCAGAATTTTTCTATACTACAAACAATTTGTTTGATGAAATTAGTGATTTGTTTTTAGTAGTATTTCTAGGTTGTGAGATAAATTCTGAGCCAGAGGCTCAGAAAGCCTGTTAAAATCTCAGGCAGTTTTTTGAGACATAACCCATACAGTTGAGCCAGCAGGATCAATAAAACTTCCAGACAGCAATTCCAAGGTCAAGGGTGTCTTTAGAATATGCAGCACATGAGACCTTCACAACCAACAGCACTTTAGTGCCAAGAATAGAAAGTGTCTTCCCCATATTCTTGGAAGTAGCTGCTGTTACCTCAGAGAATCCCTTCCTTCCCCCAGTGCAAGCAATTCCTCTCTCCCCAAAACAGTATTTGTTGACCATTCATCTACAGCACTGCCAACCCTGGTGACTTGGTCAGTGGTTTTATAAAAACCCCATCTTTCATAACTGGGTGTTTGCACAACAATCACAGCTCCTCTACTTGACATCCTGAAGGTACACATCAACATGTTCAACAACTGTTATGTAAATAAGGGAATTATAAGATTAATTCAAAGCAAAAAGAGTTTTGGGGACAGGAAAGGGTGTTTTCCTTATTATGGAATCACCTTGTTTTGTTAAAACTACTAGTCTGATTTTAGCAACAGGAAATTTGACTGTGCCTTTGAATAAAATAAGGGCAGGAAAATCTGACCCCAGGAGAGGTACAGGGGGGAATAAATAAACGAGTGCTTTTCTTTCCAGTTTGTTTCAATTTTAAGTGTGCATTCAAGGCAAGTGCCTATCAGACTTTGTAATTCGCTCTTGAAGATAAAGTCCTCATGTGCTAACCCTAATAATCCTTTAGATGAGCCATGCTGCCTGCAGTGGTTTCACTCAAGTGTCTCCACAAGCTTCTGGTAGAGACAGTAGCAACTCAGAAATCTAATCTAGTACTGGGCTGGACTCAAAAATGTGCAACAGCTCGGAGAGTCCTACTGTCAGGAAAATCATTGCTTAGTTTGCCTTTCAGAACCCTTCTCGCCAAGCCAACAGCCTCTGTACAATACCCAACACACTCTAGACATACCAATACCTATTTTTCTGCATCACCTGGAGATGCCCAAGGCAACTCCTTCCACAACAGCCATATTCTGCAACAAAGGCACCTCTTAGCACACTGGCAGGCAGCCTGGTACCCACAGAAGGAGTGTGTAAGCACTGGCAGATCCCTGGAACAAGGAGAAACACAGGTAGAGTTGAACCATTTGCTGTCAGACTCCACGTTCAAATTTTTGCTCCCTCTAACCAGGGGCTGAGACCCCTCCTGGGGAAGCAAGCAGTGCTGGGATAACATCAGGTTCTATCCACTTCCATACAAGTACCAAAACCACATCACAGCCTCTGTTTTTCATACCTTCATACAAAGCCAGCCATGGATGAGCCCTGCAAGAAAGTGTGGCACAGTCACCACAGGCCATGGTGCTTACAAAGCTAACCCAGGGACTGGACAGTACACATGCTTGGAAACTGGCAGCAGAAGTTGTTAATTTTTGCCTGTTTTTTCCACCTCCAGATGTCACAGGCTTCAAAGACTGCTGTGTTGTAAAGCTTGTTTTGTCACTTGGCAAGCAAACTGCAGAGCAAGATGTGTTTCCTCTCCTGCAAAAGCCCATACCACAGTGCCTAGAACCAGACCTTGGGCAAACTGTGGCACTTCTGCCCCTGCTGCTTTCCTGTCCCAGGGACACACACTCTGAAATTGAGTATTTGATGAGGACTTTCTCATGGATCTTCTCAAAACTCCTCTTTTTTGTTATTGAGGCTAATAAGCCTTCCTTAGACATTTTGATCATTTTGTGTGATCCTAACTCCAAATTTCTCCTGTGATGTTCCCATTCCTTCAACCATCTTCCAAATATATTTTCACCTGTTTCAGGCTGATTACTTCTGCGAAGAAAATGTAACCTAAATTATTTAGTACTAAATAAAGGAGTCTTTAGAATTGGAAACAGAATAGAAATCATTGTTTTATTTGCACTGTTTATGTTAGCAACTCTAGCTTTTTCATGACTGACAGGGGCACACTCTGCAGTACACTCAGCATGGTTGCTTACCAACAGCTCTGTTCTGCACTGACTCTGCAGAAGCTGCAAAAAGCAAGTTGGTGCTTTGGGGACTGTACGTACTTGAATGGACTTTAAAAGCCTATCCTCATTTGCAGATGCTATATATTTTATTCCCAGAATCAGGTTTATCTGGTCATTGGTGGGCTTTTACAAGCATATTCCCTTTGGCTTATGCTGTGACTCTCTCTACGTCTCATATGACATTTTTAATGGAAAGTATGCTGAGAGCAAAGCTACGCTCTTGCAGTTCACAGTAACCCCCTGTCATTCAGACTGTCTTAATAAGATTTGTGATTAGATGAAACCTTTTTATGAACAATGTATTTTTCCAGGTTTTCACAGTCCAGGGGAAAAAAACCCCACTGATAAAGAGATATAATCCACTAGTAAACTGGCAAGAAAACATCCACCTCTCCCTTTCAGTACAACATTAAGTTTACCAACTTTTTAAGTCACCAGATATATAAGGAGCAGTGGGGCCACTCATGCAGCTGAATGTTTATTCCTGCAACACAGCAGTCCAGACCCATTAGGGCTCTGGCCAACAAGGGAGACTGTGGAGAGATTAAGAAGGACATATTTGTTGTAATTTGCCAACTGGCATCTTGCCTAGTTATTGCAGAATATTACTATTAGCACATCATTAAGAAACTGCACTCAGTTTGTAGAGTGATTAGGGAAGAATTGTAGAAAAACAAAGCATCTGTTCTGTTTTCTTGCCTGTTGAAGGAGGTTTGTTGGAAGGAGCAGTCAATCCTAGGAACAGGTTTTATTTTGCAGACTTCTCTGGCTCTGCAAGAAGCCTCACTGAAGACCTGCCCTAGGACTGCTAAACTCTCCATTATATTTTACAGAATCCCAAGATCTTGGGTACTGTCTTCAAAAAGCTATTAAAAATATTAATTTCCAATTTTGCCAAAAAATTCATAGATCAATTTTATTGGAACCAGCTCCTTTCCCTTCCTTTTTTTTTCCCCAGTCAAATTGGCTTTCCTTAAGAAGAGACTCTGATCACTTAATCCTCATACACTGGGTTTTCTGAAATCAGGAAGGATGGCAGACTTCAAACAAATAATTAGGTCATTCAGGTTGATGAGGTTCCACTGAAAAGAATGTGATTTACTAGTAATTAAAATGGTACAAATATTAGGAGATTTTTTTTTTAATGAAAAGGAAAAGCATTAATGCAGCATTGAGGAGGAATCTGATTTTTTAGGCTGTACACTTTGAGCAGAGCATTGGTTTGTCCAAATACCAGATTTGGGAGTGCTCATTTGTCCATTGAACATTTCCAGTGCTTGTGGTGTTTGCAGGTTGCCTTAATAGGATGCTGACCGAGATTTTCCAAAAATTTGCTACAATGCTAAAGTCTGGTAAATGATGTTACCTTACAAACATTTAACCACTGTACTTGGACCAGAACTTTTATCCACATTACATCTTCTCGTTTTTGGAGTGGATGTCAGTATGAGTGAAAATTACAATGCACAAGCTCCAGCAACTTTATTTGTGTGATCTTTTGGGCTCACAGTTTTCTTTTGCTATGCCAGGAACCCTGTGCCATCCAGAGTAAACAAAGCAGTCTGCAAGGGGGCTCTTGGTAACAAAGTCAAAATTCAGAGACACTGTCCAGAGAAGGGTCATGAACTTATTATCATGGGATTTTTCATAGTCTAAGTTTCCTCAGTATAGGGTAAGTGTATATGCTGAGATGAATAATACAGCAGTGAACAGAAAACCTATCAAAATATTTATTTTTGTAGTGCAAATAACTATATTGATATATACCCTGAAATCTTGTGTCATATTTGCAGATCTGAAAAGAGGATGTGTACAGACAGATAAGAGGATTTTGAAACCAAACAGATGTGGGGATAAGAAAAGTTTCTCCAAAGATGGTTTGCAATAGATTGAAATATATTGACACGGCTTCATTAATATTCAAATCTTACAGAAGAAAAAACCAAAGTCATAGAACAAGAAAGAAACTCGAGATCTCCTACTGCATCCCTTAAGCCCAAGACTAGCCTGGCTGTCACAGGTCTTCTCTGGCAGCAGTTGGCCTGAAAGACTTCATGAAACACTTGATCTTAAAAGTCCACAGAAGTTCAAATCAATCCATTCCAGACCTCCCTTTTGTTAAAAGTTTTACCAGGAACCCAATTTACCCTCTCAAAATTTAAACCCTTTGTTTTCAGATTTATTCATCACAGAAATGGGGATTGGATTGTTATTTCTTGTCTTCGTAACAGATGTTAAATGAAAGGCTTCTGTCTCTCTCTCCCTATTCTACAAATCAAATTCTTTCAATCTTTCTTCATTGATCAGAGGTCTACAAAATACTTCTTGTTGTCTTTCTTTTATCTCTATTCACTTGTTTCCCATCTTTTTTGGAGCACAGTGCCTGACATTAAATATAGACGTGCAGCTGAGGCTTTATCAATGTCAAACAGTGTAGAAAGAAAGATTTATTGGCATTGCCATGAAAACAGTATATTACAAAGGAAAAATTATCTCCAAGTATTTGGAGACAATGTTTCACTTTTTTATTTAAATTTTAAGATGAATATAAAAAGTTAGAGTACAAGTTGTCCTCACTGCTCCATAAAAAAGAAAATGTTTGGGGGAAAACAGACTGGATAATGAAATACAATGGCTGCTCCTTTTGCTGTCCTGTCCTAACTAGTAAACACTTGCCTTCCTAATCAGAGTGGCTGCAGTCAAGTCACTTCTTGGCAATAGTCTTTGGTCTGTGCTATCCCCTAGAACACACCCAGAACTTGTTTGGAAGAGTGACATCTCCCCCGGGTCAAAATTGTGCCCAGAACTGTTATAACAACTTCCAAGTATAGCCAACCATACCTGGAATGTTCCTAACACTGAGCAAATAACTGATCTTGGAGCACAGTGTTTCAGTTGTTCTCCTGGGAAGAGCTGTGCTTTTCAAATTGTTAATGCATTTCATATTGTTATTGAGCTCAAACACAAACCCTGAAGTGAAGGGAACAGACCCCAGATCTTCCCAGTCTCCTGATGACTTTCTCATTGGATAAGTACCAGATAAATTATTTAGAAAGATGTTACTCCTAACGAGAGAAAAAGGGAAGCAAGAATGTCATTTTTAGCAAACCAAGGTCAGACAGAGCACTAATGACTTAAAAAGGAAAAAAATGTTATTTGAACATCACAACTTTTTTCATTTGTTTGTTTTTCACTGTTTAATACAGAGGGATCTTTTTCTGCAGTTGCAGAATTAAACTTTTTTTCCCACTGTGAGTTCTCTGAGGTCCATATGTGCTTGGCTGTTCCGGTCTTCTTATGACAGCTAGACAGTCAGGAGATGTGGGCTTGGAAAGCATGTTGTTTATCAAAATTTTTTCCTTGATCAGGACACAGAGGCCAGGCACTGATGACTGTAATGCTCACTCAGACTTTCTATAGCCTCCCTCTTCTAGTGAATAGGTCACTAGCCATACATCTGGGAATTTTTTGCATTTGATGCCCTGAAGCAGAACAATCTGTCTCCTAGTTGCTGTATTCTGCTTGCCTTAGTGTCCTCCTCTGAAATTTTAATAATGAGCCGTAATTGATTTTCTTTTTTTTTTTTTCAGAAGACCTGCAAACTCAGTCCTAGACTAAAACATGTCGTGAGTACCTTTTGTTCAGCCTTTACACCCACCAGGTTGTACAGCCTGGGCCTGACCCACATCCAGCTGGTGCAGTTCAGAGCTGGGGAAGCCACACCTTTCTTCACTTCCCTCTTTTATTCCCTTCAAACACTACTGTCTCATTTGCATTAAGTATCTGAGTGTGTAAAAGGCCTAGGAGTCTGCCCAAGTCCTAGAGCACCTAGCTCTGTGTTCTCAGCTTTCCCAAGCTTGTACAGATACCAGGAGAAAGTCTGTGCCCCCTTGGAGCATGGAGAACGTACGTCGTCCCTGAAATCTTCTGCATTAAAGGTAAAAAATGCCATGAGGTGATACAAGAGAAAGAAAGAATGGTACAGCATCACTGTTTGCAGGAGAAGGACTGGGCAAACTCCCACTGTGGCCACAAAGGGCACTCAGAAGGTCAGAGCCACATCTTCCCCCTCTCCCACCCCCCAACTCAGTGCTCAGCACTTGTGGGAACAAATGGGCTTATCCAATTGCTCGAGATAAACTTGGCATAAACCTTGCCATTGTGCCATGACTTACGGAGTCAAAAATTTTCAGTTGATGCTAAAGGTCATTTGGTCATTTTGGCTGGACAAAGACCAGACAATGGGGGATGGGAATGAAGAAAAACTAGGCAAGAATGTCCTCGGGTTTTTCAAAGAAAGACACTTAAATTTCCACAAAACTGTTTTCCTCAATCAGTGCAAGTTTATCAGTCTTGCTCCAGTCTCCTGTAATAGCATTTTATCACTTATGTCCTCATAAAGCAGGCTTATGCAGAAGAGAAATTATGCAAATAAAATCATTTCTAATCATCACTGTTTTCAAAGGAGGACAACAAAAAGTTGCTCTCAAAAAAATTCTATTGATAAGGATAATCATGCTATTAGGCTTTCTCAGTCATCTCTTCATGCACACAGTAACTGCTTTCAACTTAGAATTTTTTATCAGCATGGCATAAAAATCTGGGTAGAGGTGTAGACAGGTGAAGAAAAGATCATGAAGTGTTTTGTTTACATTAATTACACCTCCTAATACCTTTGACAACTCAGAAAGAGATTATTAAATTCAGGCATTGAGGCCTCTAAATAGACTGCTTATTTTGGTATTTAAATGCAGTTTTGAGATGTGTGTATGAACACTGCAGCACAAACAGCCAGCCTAGAATCAGACAGCAAATTGATGACAGTGACAAAAATAAAACAGATGCCTTTTGAGCTTTCTCCTCCAGCACTCTGAGCAGTAACTCCAGCACATCCTCACACTGTCTGGGTGTGGCTCACAACCAGCATTTTTCATGGCAACCAAATAAATTGCTATTTTATGGTTGTTGGGCAAGCTTTTGACCAAAGCTAGGTTTGTTTGTCCAAATTTAAAATGTATTCTTATTATGTGTGCCAGAACCAGTTTGCAGAAATATTTCCCCCACATTAAAACTATTGTCAAGCCAAAGAGAGGTCAGCCTATTCTCTGTAATACTCTCACAGAGACTTGCATGGGGCTTATGATACTGAAAAACAAAGACCTGATGGTCACAGCAAAATGTACTTTACAGATTGCTTTTTGGAAAGAACATAATCCAGAATTCAGCAGCAAACAATAACTTCAGAACAGACATGGATTCCTTAAAAAATGTTGAAATCCTGAAGAACAATAACCAGCTGTTTAGGCTGGATCACTAAAAGCACAGTAATTCATTATTAATGTCTTTGAAAGCGAATTCTGCAGCCACCACCAGTGAGACCACAGGATGTAAGTGTCTCCATACACATGGCATGTTTAGAGTCAGACATCAAGATAGGCCCCACACCTCTTCTGTCTTTTACCTGGGCAATCAAATGCAATTTCATACAATGCCACTGTACAGGTGATGAAAGTCAAGAGTCCACTCAGGTCAGGGCTGACAAATCTAATTAAAAAATAGGGAAAGGAATCAACACACACAAGAGGTGTTAACTTTGTTACTTTAAGTTAACACTAGTATTTTAAGTGTGATTTGTACCGACAGTAATGATATGTTATTGAGAATTTAGGGTAGAGATCAGATCAAGTAATGGATCCTAGGAAACAGGAAGCTCTAGCAGGAAGCAATATGAAAGGATTTTCATGCAACCATGCAGACTAATCAATACCAGGATCTTACACAAATATGCAGCATAGTTAAAGGGATGTTCTGCCATACTCCAGTTGCTGTGGGATGCAAAAAAGACCCCCAGGAGGGGATGTACCCACAAACATCCTGTCCTTTCTCCATAACACAAACCCTTGCATGAGTTGGCACTGTGCTAAAACTTGTGCAAGGAGCACAAAGGGTCTGCTCTGATCATAGATTTGTTATAAAAATCTTTATAGCTTTCTGTTACTGCTACTTGAAGCAAGTCAATCTGTTAGGTTGTAAGTAGCCCTTGTTCATTGTTTGTTCAATATGGAAAATGGATGCTGTGTCTCAGCATCTGAGTCATTGAGCTGGACTCAAGAGAAAAAAACACAGCAGAGACACTCCTTTCAACTTTTGAAACTGAGTGCTACATAAGTTTTAACAGCACATTTACAGTGAAAACAGTGAAGTTGGCAATAATAACTCACACCTTTCATCTCTGTTTATGTCCTGAGCTTAAGCTGCCCTTTAAAAGGCAGTATGCTGGTTGGTTCAAACAGGTTTTACAATCAGGATTTTGGCATTTCACCATTTTTGCTTTTCATCTGTTAATTTATGACTCAATTCACCAAGTCAGATTGCAAAGTCAGATAGTTGCTGCATGGACTGCTTTTGTCTTCTTCACTCCACTTAGCATCATTGATTTTGAAATCTGCCTCTCTAGAGCTGACTCAGAGTTTATTATTAACAATAGCCAGACAGATTCTGATGCTACTTGATGCTGAAGATATCTTTGGATAAATTGGAGGAAGATTGCTGTAATACAAGAAAGCATGAGGATCAACTTTGCCTCTGTAAGTCTGGAGTATGGAAAGTTTATTGCCATATTTCATTTCTCTTTGCTGGAAGACACATGAACTCCAAGAGATAAATTTGTCACAAATGTGCAGAAAACAGTGCATCTCATAAAAACTGAGTTCATTTATCCTTTCAGTCAATTCCCATAAATAAACTCCCAAAAATGCAATTTATTAGTATCCTATTATATAATGGAAGCTGCAGACTGTAAATCTATTCCCCTTGAAATTACATTCCCTGTGCTCCACACTTTTCAAAGATGGTATCTTCACCCATGCTAAAGCAAGAGCACCTAAAGGCCTGCACAGGTGACCAAGGAGATCCTGTCACAACTCAAATATAAAAATAAAGCTCACATGAGGTGACACTGGGGTCAGAAGACCCAGGAGGAATACAGAGGCACTGTCTGAGCAATCTGAGGCAGGGTTAGGCAAGACAAAGCTCATCCTGAATCTGGCAAGGGATTGTAAGGTGTTCTACAGGTCCATGGACCTACATTCCACAGCAGCACGGAGTCACCACTGGAAGAGCAGGAGGCTCGCTGCTTTTTTCCTCTTCATCTTTACTGATAACATCAGACTTCAGAAATCTCAGGCCTCAGAGACCAGTAGGAACATCTGGAGCAAAGAAAACTTACTCTGGGGGACGAGAGTTATGTGAGGGACATTTAGATGATCTGGACCTACTTAAGTCTGTGCAGCCTGATGGGTTTCACTTGTGAGTTCTGAGGGTTAAGTGTCTTTGCAAGGACACTGTCAGTTATCTTTGAAAAGTCATGGTGTTTGTGGGAGGTTTCCAAAGACCAGAAGAAAGCAAAAGTTATTCCTATCATTGAGTAGGTAAAAAGAATTTGTGGAATTGCAGTTTGGTTGACGTAACCTCCATCCCTGAGCAAGTGCTCCTGAAAACTACTTCCAAACATGTAATGGGAAAGTGGGTGATATGGTTGGTTGGGATTTATGAAGGGGAAAATCAAGTTTAACCAGCCTGACAGACTTCTACAACCAGCTGATGAGAACAGTGAGTGAGAGGAAAACAGAGGATTCTGTTTACCTCAACCTCAAAAAGGCTTTCCCATATCATCAAAGACAAACTGGCATACAGCCTGGAAAAATAAACAATGAGATGGCTTGAAAACTGGATACATTTCCAGGTTCAAAGAGCTGTTATTAGCAGAATGAAGTCCAGTTAGAGTCTGGCCACTAGTGACATACCTTAGGGGTTGATTCTGGGGCCAACAGTTTTGGTCTGCTGTACAAGGTCCACACCTGGAGAGGAGCAACCTCAGGCACAAGTGCACAGAGCAGGAGTCCAGAAAGAAGCTTTATAGAAAAGAACTTGGAAATTCAGATGGCACCAGATTAAACACACCAACAATTCCCAACTGGGGCTGCAATGAAAACAGTTCTGCCAACAGGTTGATGGAAGTGATCCTTTCCCTCTGCTTCCCCCACTCACTCCTACTGTGAGAGTGGTCAGACACACTGGGACAGGCTGACCAGAGAGATTGAGGAGTTTCCATCTTTCTGGTTATTTGAAGTGTAACTGGGCAAGGTCCTCAGAAACCTGTTCCAGCTGGTTCTGCTTTGAGCACATGGGGTGAACTAGACTTTCTCCAAATCTGAACCTTTCTGTGATTCTGCAGTGACATCCATGTGTTTTTGCAGACATATGCTCCTGATGAGCACCTCTAAGGATAGTGCAGCTCTCCCAAAGCTATCTGGAAGGTTTATTTGGTTCTCAGCAGAGAAAGGACTCCATTAAATGGTATTTATATAACAGACTCCACCAGTGCAGTTTTTCTTCTTAAAACCTTTTCCTCCAAACTATTAGTTTCTCTGACAGAAGGACTAAATATAGACTTGGTCAGAAGAATACTTGCAGTAGTCCAGTCTATTTAAATAACTCATGCGGGATTTTCCATTTACAAGAGCTCTTTGCTAACTTTTACACTTGCAAATAGCTTTCTCTTAAGTCCAACTTGGAATAGCAGAAACAATTGCTTCTGTCATAGAAGAGAAGAGGGTGGGGAGACCTGAATGTTGTCTTTATTTGGAGGATAGACATCTTCCTTGAGAATGGAAAAACAAACTAAAAAAGCCCACAATTACTCTTCAAGAGCACAGAGCTGAGTAGCACTTGACAGGGCTCATTCCATGAGCTGCTGCCTTTCCATGCTCAACCACTTCCACTTCCCTTCTGTTCTGTGACCCTATACTCAGTGTCAGAAATACTCCTCTAGGGAAGACACACTATTTCCTTCTGTCTCCTTTTTTAATGAAATTCCTAATCAAGTCTCAACAAGGAAGAGATTTAAGATATCAAACTATCACCACCTCTTGACAGCATAGGATGATGTGGAAATCCTTCTGATTGAGGGTGTGAAAAACCTTCTGATGGCCTTAAAGCTCACATTGTATCTTTACCTCAATAAAAGGAACAGTGTGTTGATGTGGTTCCATAGTGAGCACAAGGGCTGGATGGCCCACCAAAAAAACTTGTCACCTATTATCATCTGTTACCACCTTGTTTAATGACAGTGGATAAACAAATCTCAGGTCAACAGATTAGACAGATTGTTATTCATTAAATCTGTATTTAAATACTATGATGACTTGGAATGGAATTTAAAACACAGCATAGAATGAGCTTCTAACTGGATATTACAGAAGAGTTTTTTAGGAAAATCTGTTCTCAGGCAATGTACCAAAGTAAGGTGGGCCTATTTTACTTAATCCCCTTATTAAAACTCATGGCTTATGCTGTTCCAGTAAGAGAATTACAACAGCAAGGTTACATAAGGTGTTCTCCTGAATGATATTAATCTTTTTGCACCTAGGGAAATCAAAGTCTCTCTTCTCCAAGTACATAAATGCTGAGATCATCCAGGGAGCTATTAATAAATAAGTCAACATTCATGAGTTCTAGAAATACCTTGTAGACCAATAAATTGGAGGAATCATGCAACTGAACCATATGTGCATGATATGTGGGCATGAAAAACTAAAATTATGAAAAACATCATTTTAGTAATCCCTTTGAATTCAAGAGATCATTCTGAAGAGAAAAGTTGCTCAGTACCCCAACACTAAACTTTCCAAAGGTTAAACACACAAATACCTTGAACGAGATTGGGTACGAGCATCTCAAGAATTGCATCACAGTAATAGGAGCTGTCAGGAAAGTGTGAATAAAATTGATACCCATTGTAAAACACTGTAAAAAGCTTAAAAATATTTAGAGACTATTTTGTGTCCTATCATTGAGGAAAAAAGTATAGGCAAGAAATAAGGCATTTGCACAACTGTTAGTAAATCAGTTTCTGCAATCACCAACAGAGATGAGTCCTGCTGTGCCTATCAAATTTGCTTGTGGTCTAAACAGCATATCTAGAAAAAAGCTAACAAATGTATTTGCTTCAGTTTTAGAGATTTCTGAGACAGGTTTGATCTCTGGAAAGTAGAAATTCTAGCTTTGTCTGGTCACATTCAGAAGAATAGGGTAATTCAATGCTGCTACAGAAAAAGAGCAACAGCTTTTGCTCCCTCTTCAACTTTCCCCCACTCCAGAAACCTGTTTCAGTTAATTGATGCTGATAAATGCCCAACTTTTCTAAGGAACACATGTACGTACTTACATATACGTATTTTTTTAATTTTTTTTTCCTCCAAAACTTATTCTTTGTTATTTTAACCTCAAACACAACATCCAATCACCTCGATGAACCAGGACCTCACAGAGGTTTTTTTCTGTGGTAGAGATCACAGAGGAAAATAAAGCCTTATCACAGCAGAGAAAACAGAAAACAAATGTACTTTATCCAGCATCACAGGAGGCAAGACCTGCACAGGCCAAATAATGAAAAGTCACAGGCATGGGGCAACCCCACCTCGTTTATTTCATTTCAGAGCTGTCGTTTTGTGATCATCATGTTGATACCCACAAAAACCCTGGAGTGCTCTTGTTTGCTTTGAATCTGGTATTCAATGTTCAAAGCTCCACAGTAAGACCAGGTCAAAGTCTAAATGAGCCTGGCAATATCATGACTTAGATGGAGAGAATTAAAAGCTCCATTAAAACAAAGCAAACAAAATGAAGCAAAATGAAGCAAACCTCAACCAAAAAAAAAAAAGAAAAGAAAAGAAAAAAAAATCTTTGACCTATCATCCAGAAAATTGATCCATGTAACACTAAGCAACTTGAAGTTCTGTCAAATCTAATTATTAAGGATAAACTTTGCAAAATCTAAGTTGCAACCACTGAAGTGAGAACAGTTCACAGAATCCTGTGAACCACACAAGTCTCTTGTTAAACTATTACTCTTGCCTCCACTAATTGGTTTTGGCTTGAGATAAAGATGAGATTAATTCTGCTTTGGAGGCAGCACACCAGTGGCAAGATAGAGAATCCTACTCTGGGAAGGAGAGTGGTTATTGAATGACTGTGGTTCTGCCACTTAAAGCTTCCTTTTTTTTCTTATGTAAAAGCATAATTTGAAACTATCCTATTCCAATTACTGATCTTGTGAAATCAGACATTCATTAAGGACTTCACTTGCTGCATTTGTGAAACTTTTTGACATACAGTGATCTGACAGAAAAAGGAAAATATGTGTAATGGAAATACGGAGCTCAGAGTGAGGAATGCTGGACAAAGCAAAGAAGAGCAGGTTGTGTTAGAAATACCCTTGTGCTAAGCAAGGGTAGATCATAGAGATAAAACTTGAGATTGAGAAGAAGGAAGGCTTTTCTAAAAATAAAGATTAGAATTAAAGATTGAAAACCAATTCCAACAATCATCTGTCCAACAAGACAGGCTTAAACTCAGAAAACTGGCAGCCTTTCATGGAATGGGTCTGCAAATCTCTGCCTGGTTTGTGGAGAAAGCAGATGCTCTTACTGGCACTTATGGCATATATGGACCAGCATTGCCCTGCTCCTGTGCCTGACAGTGACTCAGGCCAGCAAGATCTGTGGAGAAACTCTTGTGGACATCAGTGAGATCCTGAATAGCCTTTGAGGATTCAGTCCTGCTTAAACTGAGCAGAAGTGTCCTCCTGCCTCCAAATGCCACCCCATTCCCCCTCTACACCTCTTCACACACTACACCAGCTTTGCTCCCTGTTGCTGTAAAGACTCTTAAAATACTTCTTCCTTATCTCAAGCACCTCACATGGATGTAGGCAAAACCACATGCTTACAGTATGAGAGGCAAAAATTTCTGTTCTTTAATCATTAGAATGTGATGACTCCAGTTCCATGGTCCCATAAAGCATTGTCTTTTGCCTCATGTTTTATGAAATGAAATCTTTAAAAAAACCCATTCATATAAAAAGTGCAACTCTCAACAGTATTTCCCTTCCAGGCTTGCTTGGAGCTAATTTTAGATCCAGACACAAATTCCTGCTAGTACATAGCCATCAGGGATGGTGGGGAGAAATCCTCCATCTGTTCCCTGACTTTCTAGTTATCCCTTTTCTGCCAAAGAAAGTAGTACTGATAGAGAGAACCAAAATTTCCCACTACCCCTGCAGAGAGGAGAGGCAGGGCACACATGTTTATAAGTGTTTGGGGTGCTCAGCTGTCACTCAGGTCTTGTAAGGCCTGAAGCTATTTTATCTCTCCTTCCAAGGAAGGAGGGAAGAGCATCCTGTGCAAGCTGTCCTGCACCTCCCCATCCCATCCTATCCCATCCCATCCCATCCCATCCCATCCCATCCCATCCCATCCCATCCCATCCCATCCCATCCCATCCCATCCCATCCCCTGTGCTTCTCCTCTCTGCACCATCACCCTGCAGAGCACAGCTCATGCAGGTTGCTGCAGGAGAAATCACATTCAAGGGACAATGATAACAAATTCAGAGGCATTATCCAGCTCTCCAAGAATGCCAGAAGGAGAACTTCTGTATGCTGATATTTAGTAGCAATGGAACTGATGCATTTCATTTATCTGCCAGTGTCAGTCCCAAGGAAGAGAATTTGTGCTTGTGATGGACTTTAATCATGTGCATCCAACTGATTTTGGAGGGATTTCCCACCAACCATACTTCTGTACATGTGCAAATGCCCACTGGATCCAGAGCAAACACAAGCAACCTTGACACAGCTGAGCTCCCACCAGCTGCTGAAGACAGCCAAGGAGCAGCTCTGGCTGCAATACAAGTTGGCAGAGTTCAAGGGTGGAAAGAGTAAAACCACATGGTGGCTTTGTTCTGTTGTGGCAACACCAGCAGCAGGGAGGCAGGAAGAGTGTTGAACAGCTCTCCCTACACATACATGCCTATTCAACATGAGTTGACAAGATTTCCCTGCCATTTTTCATACACATCGTCATGATTTAACCCCAACCAGCAACAAAGCCCCACACAGCCACTCGCTCACTTCCCACCACTGGGATGGAGGAGAGAACCAACAGAGTAAAAGTGAGAAAACTGGTGGGTTGAGATAAAAGCAGTTTAATAGGAAAGCAAACGTTTTGCACGCAAGCAAAGCAAAACAATGAGTTCATTCTCTGATCCCAAGGGCAGGCTGGTGTTCAGCCATCCCCAGGAAAGCAGGGCTCCATCTCATGTAACAATGACTTAGGAAGACAAAAGTCATCAACCCAAACATCCCCACTTCCCACTTCCTCCCCTGGTTTGTTGCTGATCATGATACCACAACACCATGGTCTGGAAAATCCTTTGGATCAGTTAGGGTCAGCTGTCCTGGCTGTGTCCCCTCCCAGCCCCCTGAGCACCCCCAGCCCCCTCACTGGTGGGGTGGGACAGGCCCTGGCTCTGTGTAAGCACTGCCCAGCAGTAGCTAAAACATCCCTGTGTTACCAACACTCTTTCCATCACAAATCCAAAACACAGACACGCACTAGATGCTGTGAAGAAAATTAATTCTATCCCAGCCAAAATCAGCACACACCACGGTTTTCTGAAAAGAGTATTCCCCACAGAAATATCCTGTGCAGACACAAACACATTTGAGCTACAAGTAGGATAATTTACAAAATACTGATATGAATAAATCAGATCTGGACACACTCACCCTTGGCAATAGCCATATCCCTTCCTGGTTAATTGAGTTTTAAGAGTGGAGGGATTCTATCTTGGATCACATTGTCAACACTCCCATCACACCAAATTACATAACACCATGGATGGCTTTCACGGTGATTTTTATTTGGCATACTATATCAACCACATTAATAATAGTAGATCTCTAAATAAGCTATGTTTCTATTGCTGTTCAGATAGACTTCCGTGGAAACTGGAATTTCTTATTATTCCCCTTAAATTTTACCATCAGAGAAACATGTAATTATTTACCATACAGCCATGTTGTGTTCAGTTAGTACTTACTTGTATGTAAAACCATAAAAATTATTTTTCTCTTGTCACTGTAACATTCTTCCTCCAATTTCTGATAAGGCATCATAGCACCTGTTTCACAATACCCTAGATTTGTCATTCAGAAATCTGGTCAGCTTATTTTCAGTGCAAGAGAATGGCTTATTATCTTGCTTTAGGGGATTGTGATTCTATTTTTAATTAAAATAGATTTATTTCCTTCTGTTATCACTAGGTTCAGACTGCATTTTCTCAAAATGTATTCAGGCCGGAAAGAAATGTGGAAACACACAATGAATCCTATTAAACCTGAAATAGTTGTTTTAGCTGTATTCACAATCCAGGCTGGCTTTGAGGTTTAACCCAGCTCTTGCAAAGAACACCCAGTTCTTTCTGCATTATACAATCCATAAGAAGGCTTCAGATTATTAAGAAAAAAAAGGTAAATTCTACTCTATTCTCAGTCATATGAGTGTTTATTTTTTCGATTTGATGAATACATCCTATTGAATTGATCTCTGAAGGTGCTCAGAGTTCTCTGTCCTCAGTACTTCCTCCACACCCCTTACAGCTTAACTTTTCAATCGATGAAGAAAGTTCTTTGAAATTGCAAGGATTTGAGCTTTCCCTGGACTTCTTTGTTTGGAGCAAGATGATAAGGACAGTAGAACAGAACAGCACAGCCTTGGAGCAGTAGATAAAGGAGGTAACTTAGGCAAAGAGGAGTTATGCAAAACACAAGCAGGATGCCAGCTCAGCTCTGCCAGGCTGACAAAGCAGAAGTTGTGCAAAACAACCACATTGTGCTTGCTCAAAAGTTGAGGTCGAGGAACAGCCACCTAAAAAGAGCACCAGACTTTGAAGACAGACCCCAAAGAATGAAATAAGGACTTCCAATAAGGGGTACAACTGTGTAAAATAAAGTAATACATAAACATCAAGTAAGTGGGCATAGACAATTAACATGTAATCAGTGTGTATGATCAAAACAGTTTACCTGATGCTTGGGGCACTTGATTAGAGGAAGGATCCTCTGAGCGACCAGCCAGCATGCTGCAATTAACAATTCCTACTTTCTAGTACTCAAAACTGTGTTAGAAACTTTCTATCTGGCTGATTTCAGTACCAGGATTCAAGGGAAATCAGTGCTATGCAGACCTTTAGCATCAAGGAAAACCCCTCAGCTATTCTATTTGAAATGCATGGATAGAGGCCAGTGACTTCACAATGATGCAGTTCTCCAATATTTGTGAATGTTGGGGTGATATTTAGGTCTTAGTGAAGTAAAAGAGGTCACTTATTCCTGCTCTCTTGGAATTAGGATTTCAGACCTTCATATTAACCAGTAGCATACACCATTGAAAACTTGATATTCTTAACTAAAAAGCTCCAGCCTTTCACTGTCCTTCAAACCCATTGACTCGTTCCATCTTGTGGCAGCACAGGCAGCAAGACACAAGTGAGGCACCTCTTTTTGGCTTTCTGCTGTTTCCCTTCCCTCCCTCAAGGATCTTGGCTGTTTTGCCCCAGCAAGAATATCAGGGTGGGCAATGGGAATGTTTATGTGGTGACTCTAGTATTGTCCTCTTTTCTCAGTATATCTGCTTGTTAAAGCTTTCACAGATGGAAATGTCTTTATTCTTCCTTCTGTGGGGGACAAAAGGAGATTAAATACAGTCACAAAGGACGGATGCATCATTTCAGGTGCAAGACTCTCAGCTTTGTGGCAGGATTTAATATATTCTTGATGTTCACATGGGCAGCTAGCTTTTCAGTTTTGGAAAGCTGAGGTACCTGATCTGTTTGATAAGCAGTTCAGGAATGAGGATTCCCTAGATGGGATAGAGGAAAGTACTGTTCAAGTCCACACTGCCCCACTTTGCGAAGTGTGGCAAATCACACTCCTAAAACCCTCCACAGAGGTGCAAGGTAACCATCTGAGAGAAGCTGCTTCCTTACCCAGAGGAAGCATAGACTGATTCACAGCCTTACAGCTGAGAAAAGCTTTCCAGAAGCCTTTATGGAGTATGTTCCCCATGGGAATGTGAGTCCACTCTGAGACCTTAAAGCAAGAATGCTATATTGACTTCAGACGTGATGCCTTGCCTCATTTGATGATGTGTACTCATTTAACTCCTTGTCAGGCTGTGGGGAATAAGGTGACAGCACAGATGCTGGGCAATTAAAATCAAAGTGTATTTGAGGTGAATATGACTAGTGGCTGGTTACTTGCTGGTACCAGGTGGTGCACATCATTTCACCCATGGTTCATTGGCAGCAGCACTGGGGGTGCTGACACAGCCACGTGTTCATACCCTGCCTCCTATGTTTCCAATCAGTTCAGGAGCTGAGCACCACAGACTTGTAAATTCTCCCCTTTCACAAACACATATTTCCACTTGCAGTGGATTTTGTTATGAGAAAGGATTTATAGGCCAGCACTTAGAACCATCTGGTCAGTGTTTAACAGGAAGCTGAAGCATATTTTATTCATTCAGGGGCTACCCCCCTGGCTAGCAGCTAGCTGCCAGGCTCCCTAGGTCATTTTCCCCTCCCTATCATATGTTTTAGAGACTGATGCAGCAAGTTAAGCATTGAAAAAGCAATCTCTAAGGTAAGTCATCTGTCTCACCTTACATATCTGTCCTACACTCATGATCCTTACTTTCTTCACCCCCAGGGTTAGGTGTCAGATGTTGATGTACACAACTCCTGCCTCCATGCCAGAGCAAGCAGAAATACCCTGCAGCCATGTTCTCCATCTGTTTCAGACAAGTTTTTCAGAGTTTTCAAAACAATCTCAGCAGATCTAGTGGGGCTGCTACACTCCTGCTTTCCTCTTGGACACACCCAGCCATGAAAAAGATGTTGATTTTCAGACAGCTCCTTTACTGCACTGCCTTACCCCACAGTTGCTTTTGGCAGGGTAGGAGGCAAAACCACACAGCTGTGGGGGGCAGAAGAGTCCAGCTTAGACTGGGATGAGCTGCTGGGGAATCATGATGTTGCCTCTGCAACAAGCTTCGTCAACCCAGGAAATGTGGAGCTGCACTTATGTCGCCCTGTCCCAGAGGATGAAGAGAAAGACTCCAAGGTTTTGTTGAATCAGAAGGCTATATCTCTTTGTTGTAACAATGCAATCTGTTTTATAGGGATTTCTCTAGCAGTTATTTGATAGGCTAAATGACACAATGCCTCTCTACCACCATTGGATCAGATAGAGAGAGCATGTTTTGGGAACACACACAAGGATAGAGTAAACTAAAGTGAAAAACAGCACTTGTTATTTTGAGAACACGAGATGCTTACAAAACCTCTATCAATCCTTCCCTGAGAACATGAAATTCTTCACAGAACTGCTCCTTAGGAAGGCAAACTGCTTTCCCTTGGGAAAGTCAGGGCTTGCTGCTGAATTTCTCTAAGTCCCACTGAAAGTCAGCCCCACACACTTAGGAGGCAGCAGCAAGCCTCATGAAAGATAAAACAGATTGGGACTTGACTGAGGCTGAGCAAAAGGGGATGCATGGCCCACGTGCAGTCAGGGCAGCTGTGCCTGGGCTGGCAGAGCACCCTCGGGCTGTTTGCCACAGCTGGAGAAGGCATACCCAGGCTGTGCCTTCCTCTTGCAGCACAACTCCTGCTCTTCAAGCACCTTCATGTCTCAGCTTTATGTGTCCAAACTACACCCACTCAGCAGGTCATTCTGACACACAAGCCATTGTCATGCCTCCATCCTGCCCAGGCTGATCCTGAGGGTACAGCACCCCTGAGTAACACAAGAGCTAAAGACAGACCCCACCAGGGCTGTAAGGAGAAATCCATGGATGGAGGGATAAGTACCAGACCACTCATCTTCCTCTACAGGAACAGATAGCATTTTCCAAAAGGGTAGGGGTTATTGTCTCTGGTACATGCAACAAACGTAGTTCAGCTACTCAGAACTTCTTGGGCCAAAGAATTTAAAAGCATTAGATAGTAACTAAAACTCCCTTAAGAAACAAATCAACCAATATTTTTGTGACAAATTTTGAAGTAATTCTGCATTCAGAACATCATTTCTTCTTCTTTGAAGTGGACTCAAACCCTAGAAAATAGTATCTATAATTTAAGTCACTGAGTCATTAACTGCTCAACATTGTAGGTGTCTGACACCTCTTGTTTAGGAAGAATTCTTAGTCTTGGCCTTCTCATCCCTTAGCAGAGTTTGGTTTTGCTTTGAGAGTGTTTTTTTCCATGAAAGAGAATTTCCAGAGGGTAGCTAAATTAACCAGGCCAGGAAGGTATGAATTTAGATACTTTTGCAGTTGTGCAACCGTTGAGGTATAAGATGTGGATGGGATCACATCTGCATGAATCCCACCTAAATTCCTGATAGCTATGACTATATTTTCCCCCAAGGATGTCCTCTCTTCCATATCACTTGAACTGTGATGAACTCACTACAGAAAGCTAATAAACAGTCAAACAAATTTCTGTTTTGTCTGCCCATGTTTTTCACTTTCTTTCTCCTCAATAGCTCATTCATCAAGCCAAGCAAGGAAAAAAACCCCACAGAACTACTTTAAATAGTAGTTTAGCCAGCATGTTGGCTTTGCTACCATGTGTACTACATGCAGACTGCCAGTAATGAAAAGTGGAATTCACCTCATCAAACAAAGTTTATGGATTTGTTTGAGGATAATATGTCAGTAGAAAAGCAGATACATATTTGAGGCCCAAACTAAACACCAGTGTACAATTCTTAAGTAACAGAGTCTCTGTTACAGCTACTGTTTATTAGCAACCCTAGGAAACCTCAACCAAAACATTTAAAACACTGGTTTAACTTGTAGTCCATCTGATCTAGTCTCTTACATTTGGTGGTAATTCTCAACCTGTGCTTTAGAGGAACTGTCATTCACGATGCTGTAAACAGAAGAGACCTCCAGATATTTGAGACACAGAAACAATCAACTTATGCTCAAACAGTCTGGTATTTCTCCCACTGAAATGTCTGTTGATTTTAGTGTGGCAGATGCTTAGACGTAAAATGGCTTTTGTTGTCTTAGGGCCAGTGTATATCATTCCTTATTTCTTTTGGCATTAATGGCATTGCATTTGATAATAAATCTGTTCCCATCTTAGGAATCAGGTCTGATCTTATGTGCCAGATGTCAGGGCTTATGAAGGCAGCTGGAGACAAAGTCCATTCCTCTGCCTATAGAAGAAAAGGCCTGGCCCAACAGGCTTTCACTCTATACTTTTGTTCAAATATTCAAAGCTCCAGGACATGGCTGGAGGGGCTGGATAACCTGGCCCTGTCCAGATGTAGCAGGGATATTAACACCTTGTACTTCTGTCGAGCTCTAGGATCAGAACTACAGCAAATCCTTTGTCATCCATGGAGATGATTCAAGAACGAGAAGCAGAAAAAAGATGAAAGATATAGATTAAAAACTGCAGGATTTTTCTGGTGCTTCTATGTCATATAACTGCACACTTCCCTGTCCCCAGAGCTATCAGGGGCCCGTAATGGGGCTGAGAGCAGCGAGTGCTCTCCACAAAGCAGTGACATAGTTTTGCTTCAGTTATTAAGGAAATTCCTCTTCCTTGATGCATCAGGGCAGCAGCAATCTAAGAAGACAGATGCTCCTGAGAAGAGTCGACCTGAATTCATGAAGTTGTTCTACGCTGTCCAAACACAAGTATCTCTTATGTCTTTGGTATTAAATGACCTTTGGAACAGCACTTCAGATTTGTCCCAAATTGGCAGTAACTGACAGGCATAAAAAACTGCATAAGGCTGAAAGGAACTTAAATAAATAAGGTCCTGTTACTAGGAACTTGGCCATGCTAAACAGAAGGACTGTCATTAATTCCTCTCCCAGGCAGGAGGGTGACCACAAGTAACAACAGAGTGGGACTCTGCCTCTATCCCCAGTTTTCAACATAGCTGAGCCAATGCAGTTGGTGCATCCTGCAGCACCCAGGTGTCCTTTCTCTGTGGGGTGGGAGAGAGCTCCATCTCATAGAAATATCTATGAGAAATATTTCTTCTCAAAGCCTCTTCATTCAGACCTGCAATCCCTCTCCTGCCTTTTTTGGAAACAAGCAACCCCTTTAATTCACAGCAGTCCCACCAGTGAGATGGACTCTGTTTTACAAGCCATACTTTAATGCAGAAAACAGAAAGGAAGCCCGATAGTTTTCCGTGTGAGTACAAGAACTTTTTTCCATAAGGGTTCAATTTTCCTGGCTGCATAGAGATTAAATCCTTGTTTTTTAAAAATCCACCAGGGTCATAACATCAAACTTCATCTGACTTCTGCTTGCCTGTCATCAACTGCTACCCTTTCCTCATGCTAGCCAGGATCTCCAACAAGCCAAAGCAAGACCAGGATGTTCAACAGCCATAGATCTGAGGGCAGTGTGGGAGTTTGAAGTGTTCTTACATATTTCCCCCTCAATTAAAATTCTCAAAATATGGGAAGATGATCCATGTTCATCCTTTCTTCGCTAGAAATAGATCAAATTACTATGACCAGACTGAAAACAGAGTAATTCAGCAACTTATACAGGGGTTAAACCATAAGCAATACAGACATGGGCTCAAGATCCCATATCTTAGTACCCAGTAAAAATGTAAAATGCTAAGCAGTACCAAGATATCTCCTTGAGTTTGCAGATAACGTGAGACGATATCTTTAGGAACTGAAAACTCCACCTGCTTCCCTGTGATGGTAAGCTCAGAACTACCCAAGAAAAGAAGGATTAATCAGGACTTCCCCACTGTGAGGGATTCTATCTGTCACAAAAAGAGAGAAAACCTGTCCTACTTATGGAGAGTTACATCCTCACCCCCCAGCTCCTACCACCCTCCTCCTTGGAAAAGAAGGAAGGACTCTTGTGCAAGGCACAAATTTTGGTGTCCCTTGGCCAAGCAGGATTTCATATTGTCCACTCCTGAGCAGCACCTGCTGGAGCCTGGAGCCCTCACCAGTCACCCTCAGTGTGCCTTTTGGGGAGCAGTTTCCTTGCCCTTCGTCGCCCTGCAAACAGCAAGCAACAAGGAGGACTCTTACATGATGACTGCCAAAATCTTATCAGGGCCAGGACATTGATTGTCATCCTTTGAAACAGCATCTAGCAACAGCCTGGACATGTTCACACAGAGATAAAGAGTGTGAAATGTGTGTTGTGGCTGTAAGTCCAGCTCAGGGCAACCTGGTGGTCCTCTCCTCCAAAAAGTCTACAAAATCTCCATTCACAAAGTTATTAAACTCACTGCCAAATCTCCAGGTACTTAGAGAAATTAACAGTATAATCCATGTGGGGTCTACATATTTTGTAAAACATGCTAGAAACACTAAAAACCCACATCTTTTCCACCAAAGCTTTTTCACTCAAAATGAGAGGAGATAAAAGAGGCAAATGTTTCTCAGATGCCTTTTTCCCTGCTCCTAAAAATCATGAACCAGACACAGTTAGGTGATAAAATACAGTTACCTTTATAAGGATCCTTATGGTGCACAACATGCTGGAATACACACTGAAAAAGCAGTGAAGATGCACACCATGGCATAAAGTGGGCACTGTTTTATGTGTTTAGCAAATTAGCATAACTGACAGAGATTGCCAGTCAGAGACATAGGTGATTAGGTAATCCCCCCCTGGTTTGACCCTTTTCTGAAACCCCCCTCTAGATAGTAACTAAACTTTGTTTATGAAGAAATGTCTCAATAAGCTGGTTTTAACCTTCATTCCCAGAACACCTAACCCAGGGGCTTGGAGCCTCTAGGGAATGTATTTTGTCTTTCTGTCTAATGGAGTAAGTGAAATGCTAGCTACGAATCTATGTAGTTATGCAATAATGGGCTACAGAGCTACAAATATATATATATATATATATATGAAGAATATAAAGAATATATAAAGGAAAAAGGCAAAAATACATTCAGCATCATAACCATGATCTAAAATCTTGTGAAAAAGAATGGAGTGATGCATTCGTTAGCGAAGGACTACAGTATCCACACAGCCTCAGTGTGATGGACTTTCTCATGGCACTGTGGCAAGGGAAGATCTCCAGCAGTGCCCTCGTGTGCTGTGGGTGAGCAGGGTTGTCCACTCTGGCACCTTACAGAGGCAAGTACCTCAAGACACACTGATGGACAAGCAAGAGATGTAAAAGTGTAACACAGGATCTGATCTGTGCCACATCCAGCCCTGCTGCTCCATGGGCTGCCAGGATCAGCCACAAGGACAGGGTGTAAGAGGAACAGGAATGTGCTGCAGTCTCTGGGGTGTCTGGAAGGACATGGAAAGCACACAGGGATTCCCCCAGTGGAGGGAGTAGGGGGAAAAGGACGCCTCCCAGGAGCTTTGGTGGTCACTGCAGTGTCACTACACATCCAAATCAGTGCCATATCTCAACTTATTCCCACATCTTTCATGATTCTTGGTCCTTCCTAATTTCAACCCCTCTCTAAACACATGACCTAGGGGGTGGAGAGCTTTGCAGAAATACAAAATTTCTGAAAAGAAAGAGAGCATTTAAGAGAAAATACGTTAACCACATTTTTTGGTTTTAAGTTGACAGCAAGGCAGCAAGTACCAGGTATTGTATGAGGTTACCTTCAGGAAGAGCATTTTAAACACATGTATTGCTCTGAATTATTTCCTCCAAGCTTTACACAGAAGAATTTTTCCTCTGTAAAAAGAGATATAATCAGCTTACATGCAGCACACTTTCTCTCCCTCCTTAGATTTAAGACATGCTTTTCAACTCACCAGTCCTGCTGTTTACTAGTTGCTGCCCTGTCTGGCAGCTTTTGCCAGACCGACTTCATTTTGAATTCAAATCCTCGCTCAATTTTCACTACACAGATAAATTTCACCAATCAATCTAACCTGGTCCCTAGCCAAGGTGAGGTGAATTAGTCACATGTAAATTAAGATAGATGCACATCTGATGCAAGTCACTGTATTTATCTAAAAAAACCCAGCTCCACTCTCTGCTGGGGACCAAGCTTTAAGGGATTATCATAGAGGAAACAGTGGAGCAGGGCCACAGCAGATGTCAGGACATAACAGCAATGTTGGCAACAGCCACAGCCTGCAGGGCCAGCACCACCACCAGCACCCTTTGAAGTGTCTGCCATCTCCAGCATCAACACCTTCTTTCACTAAACTATTGTGGAATTCAGCATCCAGCATTAACTCTCACGTGTCCTCTGGGGTACTGACACACCTGAGCAGCCTTTCTACACCAAAAGAAAAAGCAAAGAGCAAAAGACACTTTGTTTTACCTTTAGCTTGGGATTAATTTTGAGAGCACTTTGTTTTTCAGCAAGTGCAGGGAACGGTACATTTGTGAACCAAAAACTGAGACAAGAGAGAAGCGTCTGAGGTTTAAAAATAATAGGGAACTGTTTTCTCTTCTTTCTCCTTCTGCCATTTTTCCCATGTCTGCTCTCAGTTTGGGAGCAAGGGCTGCGTTTGGTTAGCCAGTACTCCGAGGCCCCTTTGGAGCCAGCATTCATTGCTGCACACTGCTATCTAGTGGTACAGCCGCAGATGGCCGGGGGGAAGGAAGGATGAGCAGACCTCATCCCAGGTGCCACTGCTTTTATACTCTTAACACCACTGTTATGACAAGGGAATCTGGGACCCTATAAATATTCATTCCCCTTAAATAGCCAGCACACGTAAAAAGCATGTATTTTGTGAAATAGACCCATTCTAAAGTGTACTTCATATACTCTACATTTCACTGTTTGTGAAGGGATTATTTTCTTTTGGACCAATGTGTGAGTCTAGCCCCATATGATTATGGAAGACAAAACAAAAGGGTTATTTGAAAAGATAAGTTACCTTCCTTGGGAAGAGAGGTTATATGGTAGAAGAGAAATGACAGACCTCTCTTCCTTTGTTATTGCTCCCTGAAGGGGCACCTGTGTTGGAGGATAAGAATAAAAGAGTGGCTGAAGTTAGAAGGAACCTCTGGAAATCACCACATGCAAACACTCTGGTCAAGCAGGGCCACCTAGAATCGACTGTCAAGGACCAGGTCCTGGCTTTTGAGTAAGGATAGGAATTCCACAACAACTCTGGGCAACATGGGCCAGTCCACAGTCACCCTCAGAGTAGAAAAAATTAGTGTCAGAGGAGATGGTTTCTGCTCTGTGACTGCAGGGCCTAACCATTGCCAGCAGCAAGAGTGTCTGACCAACCCCTCTAGCTCAGAGAGGGAGAAAACAATGGCTCATAATCAGGAAGTGATGCAGTTTGAGGTTCTCATCCTTATTGCACTGACAAGAACAATCGTGTTGCCTATGGACAACTCATCCCACATACCTAATCTGAAAAGCACCAGACATTAATTGAACTAAGTTAGTAGTCAGGTCTTAAAGATGAGGACTTGGTAGCTTCACTGGGAAATTAAAGAAGCTGCTTTCTTTTGCATGCTTCAATGCTTGGGTAGGAAAATAGTTCGAAAATCTAGTATGTCTTAATCTGTCTGCTGAAAATGTGCATCTGAAGATGAGCTGCTCTGTAATATGGGATCTGCCATGAGATATGATTAAGCAGAAGAAAAACATTTGAGGTCTAGGATGAACATCTGTTGAGATAATGAGCAGCAGAGTGATTGTCCTGGAGGCAAACAAATGACAACCCTCTCGCCTTACATCACAGCCATACCCAATGGAAGTGGGAAAGCAGATCTGAGTAACACGAAGATTGAAGGGGACAGTATGAGTGGAAAACGGCTGGCATGAAGTGCAGGGATATGGACCAAATTTGGAAATTTAGTGACTACAAGAAAATGGACTGGGATGAAATGAGGTGCAGTGAAAAGGACCAAAACATGCCAAAACTAACCTCACAGATGTTGCAAAATCAGGGGTAGAAAACAAATATGAAGACAGAACATTGAGGGGAAGATATGAATGAAATGGCATGGATACTGAAAAGAAAAATTAAAATCTTCACCAAAGGGAAACCCATCAAAAGGCATGGGATGCTATGAAGTACAGGGATATGGACCAAAGCTTGTCAAATTGATCCTCATTGAAATCACAAGATTTCATTTCCTTTCCTGAAAGATAATTCTTCCTCTTCCTAGCTCTGGCTGGGAAATCTCAGCTCCTTGAAGTTTAAAAAATTTCCCAGAAAAGCTCAGCCAGGGGTTGATGAAAACACATTTGCTACAATGGATGATACTGTAGGTCCTACCAAACTTATCTGGCAAAAGACCACCTACATCTTACTTCTTCCTCTAACTCACACTTTCCCAACCCCTGCTGCAGTAACATTGTGTGATTGTGACAGGATCTCTTTGACCAGACACTCTTTAACTAGAGGCAACCTAGTCCTTGAGCTTTTATCAGTTGAAGCTGCTGCTGACCACACCACAATAATACACTCCATGCCATATCATTTTACCACAGTACTTACAGTATATCTGGAGTGAACAGAGCCCCATTTCTTCTTCAGACTCAATGTGAATCCTAGGAATGTGGAAAACACACACACTTGAAACACCACCAGTCTCAGGCCTGAATTTTTGTCACAAAATAATTTCATGAAAGCATTAAACCAGCTTGGCTCTGGTTTAGTGTCTCGCCTTTGGATGCAGCATTGCCCATAGGAGCACAGGGGAGGCAGAAAATTGAATTATTCATTTTCTTTCTTCTGCTTTCCCAGGACTTTTATGTCCTCCCTTCAGGATTTTGAGACCAAAAAAAAAAAAAATCAATTGTACTGTTAATTGCCCTTCTTAGATTGAATCTTCTGCCCAAAACACTGGTGCAGCTTGCTGTCCACCAGTTTCCCCAGGTCCTTCTTGGCAGAGATGCTCTCCATCAGGTTGGCCCCCAGCTGGTGCCTGGGGTTATTCCTCCCCAGGTGCAGGACCCTGAATTTGCCTTTTTTGGATTTCAGGTGGCTCACATCTGCCTACTTTTCCAACCTGCCCAGGTCCTTCTGAGGGGCTGTACAGCACTCAGGGCCATCAGCCCAAAGCTCCTCTGAGCTTTGTGTCACCAGTGAACTTGCTGAGGAGGCATTTGCCCCTTCATCCAAGTCATTGATGAACAAGTTAATCAACTCTGGCCCCACATACAGAGTAGTACAAGCTGAGGGAATCAAAACCTTCACTACAGTTGAATTATTCTAAATGATAAGAGCATTTGGTGCCATTGTTCCATTTGCTGGTGTGTTACACATATTTGTCCTGCTGAATACTTATCTTTTGGAGCCTCTAAATTACCTGTGTGTATTGTGAAACATGGATCTGTCATCCAGTGTAGGAAAGCAGGGGATTAAGGCAGCAATGGCAGGTAATTCTCTGGCCTAAGAAGGCAGGAGAGCACGTGTTGTTATCCTAATTACTGCCATGCCCAATTCACTAGGAAAACTGCCAGGGAACAGATCCATAGTAATGCATCTGAGCAATGAATAAATTACATAAACCATCTTAAGTACAGTAATTCATCCGAGTTTTGTCTGCAAGATGTTACACAGCAGTGTCCAGTGGAAATGAATCACTATCAGGCTTGTCTGCCTGCCCTTCCCAGGGGGGCAGTCATTAAATCCTTGCTGAGTCATTGCCCTGCTGTGGTTAAGACTAAGGAGTTCAGGATTAAAGTACATTATAGTAAAAATTTATTTTACAGAGTTTAGTCAAAATTCTATTGTCAGCTGCAGTAGTGCTGCGTTGTACGATCTTGGTCACTCCGATGCTGCTCTGAAGTAAAAATCCACATTTCACAGCTGGAGAGGAGGCAGCATTTTCATCCTTTGAAAAACATGCCAGCTCATTAGAAACTCCTGACTTGCTTCCCTGCCATGCATGCACTCAAAAGAGATTTCATAGTGGACAGATAAATCTTTACAAGCAATAATGGAGAGAACCACGTAGATAGCACTCCAACATCCCAATACTGGCTTGATTTCCCACTCAGGAAGAAAGAAATCTTGCATGTCTCTTTGAAGGCAAGGGAGACTTTTTGGAGGGGGAAGAAGCATGGCCAGTTTGTGGATTCATGCGGAACAGCTGAGAAATCACTTGGACTTTGAAATGCAGGCAAGGGGTTTGATTTATCTTGTTTGAACTGAAAGCCCTAAAATGTTCAAACCTGTTCATTCAAAACATCAAATAACAAAATTAAAGGACGAATATAAAGATTTGAAATTTGAAGATTTGTCACAGAACCAAGTGACTTTCAAAGACACCTAAATCCTTGGCAGACAGTAAACTGGTGCTGCATGTTAAAGTTTAAACTACTGCCATGTATTTGAAGGGAATGGATCTGTGCTAGCATCTGCCAGTTGATCAGTAGTTATATCAGTGTATCATACAGCTGTGAAGATTTTCCACCATAATGTTGAAAAGTACCTCTGTACTCGTTTGACTACAACATTCTCCTGCTATCATTTACTTCACATGGTAGACTCTTGGATTTATTTACAAAAGTGAAGGCCAGAAATTGTTTTGTTTGTGATTTTAACTTTTACCTAAAAAAACCAAAACACACAAATATAGAATAAAAGAGAAGGGAACGTGGAAATAATTTTTAAAGTAAAAGCACAACTGACCTCTAGTGGCTGCTCGTCAAAATTAAACTTGTTGAAATACTCCAAGAGGAGAAAAAAATCACCACATTTTTCTGATTAAGTCTTCAGTATGGATTCAAAGACTCTTTTTTCCTCTGTTTCACTAGGAACTATCACTCTTCCTGACGCATTTCTTTGCCAATCCCAGGCCTCCTCCAGATAGCACCTTAGAGTTTTGCAAGAAAGATAAAAAAGATGAACTCGAATGTTTGTTCCCTTTAAGCAAATTTTAACTTCAGGTTTCCATTTTTCTACTTTTTTTTTTTTTCATATACTTTTTAAAGTACTTGTGCTGAATAATTTATTAATTTGGCAGCACATTTATACCTCTGCCTCATGTGTTATCCTGGGCCTATTGGATCAGGTGGGTACACCTCCATTTTTTAACATACAATGGAATGGAGTTAGGCATTTTTAAGTAGCCATGCCAAGTCCCAGCCGGTTAAGTCCATACCTGTGTCCTGGATAGGGCTGGAAGGGCATGGTGTGAGCACCAACTCACGGCTGCTTTGCTGAAGGAGGAGCCCCAGTTGCCTTACTGCCTTGGGAACAGCTTCATCTCTTACCCAAGTGAGGCCAAAAATGGCTCTTGTACTGAGATGAATAAACCTAAATACTGGTCCAAAACTGTATGTTTAAGTGTGTTATATTGTTAAAATATTACTGTATTATGTCTGTACTTTCTTGTTCTGAAGAGTTCTTGAATCTGTACTTCCTGGTTCCCAGTTTCATGTTCCCCCAATCCCTGGTATCCCTAGCTCCCCCTAACCTCCCACCAGGAAAACACCACTGCTGCTCTCCTCCTGCTCCTCACACTGAGGACTCCGCCCACAATGGTAATCAGAGAACTCCCCATGATGCCCAGCATACAGAGGAAGTTCAGTTCACACCAAAAACCCCCTAAAGCACCGAGCCAGCACTGACTCCAGGCCCAGGAAGGACACCACCAAGACAGCAAAATGTCAAGCTACCTGTTAAGAAGCTCTACTCTTTCTCACCATAACTTCAAAGCACTGGAAAAGGAAGACACCCCTGGACTTCATGAGCCAAATTGATTTCCTGGGAACTCCGGTGAATCCTGACTCTGTAGCGTGGGCAGCAAATTTGACTTGCACTTCCTTCTCTGTGGTGTTCAGCGGGAGCAGCAGCGGTGTGCACAGCCTGTTAAGTTCCCCTCTCATAGCTGATCCTATCTAAGGGCTTTTTTAAAAAGGAGAAGATCTCCTGGCCTGTTTTTATCCATACCTCCTTCTTTCCTGCTCCTCCCCACCTGCCTGCCAGGTGGGAGCTTCTGGGATTCCTCCTCCATGGCCCTGCTCCTCTTACCCATCACATCACAGCCAGGCAGGGGAGACTGCCATGAACATGTTACCCAGCTTGAAGATTTTGGGTTTTTTATTCTTGCTGCAGATGAGATTGCTTTCTTCATAAAAACTTCCTTTGTTCTTTGGAAAATACTTGCGTGGAGAGCTTTTGGGCAGTCTGTCGTTTGTACTCCAGCAGGGCCCGTGGCTCCCACCACTTCTGCAGTGTGACAGAGCCATGAGTGCAGTGCAGGGCACAAGAGAGGAGCCCACGCACGTGCGCATGATCCAGTGGGCAGGAGACCAAAGCCTGGCTCAGCTTGGAGAAGCACTTCAAACCACAGGACCTGCCTGTGTTCAACCTGCTCTGACACCCAGCTGGACCAACAATCAGCACAGAGGTGTGGCTCTGATGGGCTAAGGGCAGAAGCAGTGTCCTTTGGGAAAAGGTAGTTGCTGTTATTCAAGCAGCTGAGAAGCTGGCGCACTCAGGAGTGTCTCTGCTTCTTCCAGCTCTACCACTTGGCATTGTAGCATACTTTCCCCTACTTGGTTTGTGTTTCCTGGGCATTGGCAGGGAGCTGTGAATAAAGTATATAACTCCTTGAAGGGTCTCTGGCTTCTCTGGGTGAGGTCACCAATGCTGCTGTCACTAGGTTGAAGACTGGAAATGTTGGGATGTCTGTACTCCAGCCAAACTCCCACACAGCTGGGTCAAGGTCAGTGTCTGGCTCACAGGTGGCTCAGATGGAGGTGCTCATGCTGCTGGTGACAAAGCAGCTCAAGACAAAGCCAAAATGACCTGGGTGGGCTTCAGACTTTAACTGAGCTTTAACTGAGACCCTTGCAGGCTGTCACTGGCCCCCTTTTGTTCATATCGACATTCTTAAAAATCCAAGACAACAAAAGTTTTTGAAATGGAGCCTAGATGCATAATATTTTTCTTGTAAATTGGTCTCAGAAATTACACTGGGCCTGTACAAACTTCCAAAATGCTGAAAACTTGTATTGACGTGTGTTTGAGAAGTTCCAAATCAAGTCACTCTAATACCGTATAAAAATAGCTAAAATGGAAAATTGTCAACAGAAAAACTAGAGCACCAAATGATCTATGTTATTACTCCCATAGTGATTAACATACTGCATTTTCCCAGCCTGTTGCAATTTATTAGCCCATGTTCTTCTGTATCAGTATCAAATATTATTTCATTATAAAAACTTGTGTGCCTGTTAACAAAAAAAATCTGAATTAACTGTCAACATATGTTACTTTCACTTTTTCAAATAAGAGTAAGCAAACTGGCTCTAATTAGTTTCCTGATTAATGAGTGCATGGCAAGCAAGAGAATTACATTAAGAACAATTTCCAGTTTACACTGGTTAGGAGGAGGTAAAAAAATAATTTTTCAACAGGGATCAAATAAATCTACAGAACCCCATTTTTTTACAACGCTGTGAAAATATGCAAGGCATCACATTGTAAATTGCTGGTTAGGTCACTGGATCAGGATGAATAAATACTCTTTGCCATATGAAATTGGCTAGTTAAATGAAGATCACAAAATTGTTTGTTGCTATATAAGGCTCATTTTTGCTATAAAAAGAGCAATTTTAATTTACAGGGGCTTAAGGCAATTTTCCATCTAATTTTATGTTTTATAATGTCTGCTAAAACGCTGGTGCCTTATTAATTTGTGTGGTCGAATATATATTGTTTCCAAATTTCAAGGCTATTGATTTATTTTGACCAAAGCAAAACAGGGTCACTTTTTTTCCCCCTAAATTTTAAGAAAAAATCCACACAGATCACATTAAGGCAACTAAAGTAACTGCATCATTGATACATCTTTTTTTGTGACCAATAGGAAAACAGTCTGATTTATTTGGGTATGAGTAATGACAGGTTAACTTCACTGGTGAGAACTATAATCCTTCCCATGCCATTTTTTGCTGTGCAATTTCACTCCTAAAAACCTTAAAACTGAAGTGAATTAAATGGTCATTTTAACACAGAAACAGCTGGATAGACACACAGCACGATTTCTTGAGCATCTGAGCTGTTTTCTCCAGCAAAGGTCCTGGCAGACAGATCAGAGGAACCTTAAGGTTCTTCATCATCCTGTGGAGCAGAGGTTTCAGTTTCCTGCCCTGGACAGTGCTGGCCTTGTGACCACCCGCCCCCACAGAGGCAAGAGTAACCCAAATTCTTGTTAATAGATCCCTTGGGGTGGATCAGAGAGAAAAGACACTAGATGATGGATTTTTGTAAATATGTATATGTAGGGTTTTGTTTAGAACAATTTGGTTGCAATGGAAAGCAGGAATGTAGCTCTTTATTTAGCATTATCTGCAGTAATATAGGAATATGAAAGTATAAAAATATTACTTAAGATAGGGAAAAGAAAGAAAGAGGAAAAAAAGGGTAAGAGTAGAAAGATACATAATCACCACCAGTGCATCTTGGATGAGTTTTGATTATTGCAGTTTAGATGTCCACTGGTCAAAGTGATGGTATTGATCCATCTTGAGCTGCTGGAATCAGGAGAAGAATCCCCCAAAACACAAAGTCCGATGGGTTAAAATGTGGCTCAGGCTGGCTGGGAACCCCCAGGTGCCTCCCCTGGGGGGAGCTTTCAGTCCTGTGGTGGAAGGCTCCAGAAATGAGTCAGGGGGTGCCTGGGGACTCTTTGATGCTTTATGACACCTCCTCAGCTGTCCCTCACTTCAGCACAGCTGAGCCAGTAATGCCCCACCACTGCCCCATCCCGAGGAGCTAGTTGTGCAGGGCAGAGCAATTAGCATGACAGAAGCACCTTCCCACTGGCCCTTAAGCCCAAAGGGGTTTGTGGCCTCCAGGCTGTGATAGTTCACCCCTCTGCCTTATGCAGGCCAGCCATGACACACCCAAAAACTCACCTCCTTCTTCAGGGATGCAAACCCGGCCTCAGTTAAACACCTTGGAACCTCCACAAATTCGTAAATGAGTCATTAATCTTTAATAGTCCAGTCTTCCACAGTCTCCACTGCTCAGGAAAATCAATCTCACTTCTTGGCCATAACACAACCAAGAGGTCAACAAGCAAAGCATAAGCTCTCCACCTACAGGCTAAATTGACCTGAAGCCTTGGCCATTTATATATCTTACCTAGTCCAAAAGGCAGACAATCTCCCAGACAGATGCTTTTTTTTTTTTTTTAGTTTCTTAATTAACATCCGTTTCCCTGTCCTTATTTCAGACACAGGGTCTTCAAAAGCCAAGAAAATATCTAGGCCTTTTGTGTTTATTCCCTGGTTCACCATGAGATAGAGAGGACAAGGAGTGATGGATTTATGGTTGGCTGGGACTTTGTGGCAGATCTACTCTGACAATACAGCCCCGGTTTCTAATATTTTCCTTTTCTGAGTCCATTTGCACAGTGGCAATACCACAGCCTAGCTGTGGCTCTCTCAGCCCACCGTACACACTGAATGAACTCAAAGCAAGGCTGATCTCAAAGACATTTTCTTCAAAGATTTTCCAGCCTATGTTTCTCAGCCACTGGTATTGTATCATCTTTCCTCCAGAATTTCTCCAGCTTCTGTTCTTCCTTTCTGCATTCACCCCAATCTTTTCTTCCTGCCATCAGCTGTTCTTTCTGCCTTCTCTCTCTCAGGTGTGTCACAAACTTTTACCCCAAGTACACCCTAAGGTCATTTAACTCAAACATAATTCAGTTCACATAAGTGTGTATTCTGAAGCAAGATTTTTTTTCTAGTTCTAGTGAAACGGGCAAGGTGGAAGTTTGGAAGCAGTCAGTGCAGCAGACCTGTGTGCCATTATCAGTGCTGCAATAGGCTCGTCTGGATGCATCAGTGAGAAAGTGTTCTCAGCACTCAGCAATGTCAAACCGTGATTATTTTCTAAGTAGTGACAGCCTTATGTCAGGAAACTGGGTAGCACTTGTGGGAGTGGATAATACCATGCCTATTAGAAGGGCCAGTAAGTCTTCTTCAATCCTTTCAACTTCTGAACAGATGCTGAGGTGGATGGGCAAAAAACATCATTTCCTGACCCAGCAGCCCTGTTTTGTTGTACATTTCTTTGTACTGGTACTGCACAGGAAGGAGGACTCCCACCAAGAGTTTGCAGATATCTCTGCCTTGCGTTCACATTAGTCTGGACTTCAGTGTTCCTAAAGAGTTGGAATTGGAAACTGGCTCAGTGCAAGCAGCCCCTGTGCCCAGCTGGGTACAAGGTGGCATTGGCCTGGTGGGTGCTCCTTTGTGCCAGCTGGGTTTGGCTGGAGACATGAATGCCATCGAGGAAAAAGGGATCTGGGAGGAAAAGGCAAGACAGGGAGGGGTACAGGCTGTATAGGCTGAGGTGTATAGGCTGTTTTGTGCAAGTTTTGTGTCCAAACAGGAGACTCTCCCATCCCTCTGCTGCCCAGAGGAGCTGCACAGCTGCTCTGTGAGTATAGTAACACTTGGTAAGTGCTGTCCCACAAAAAGAGTGAGCTCAGGTAAGATGTCCTTTATGGACAAAAATAGGATTAATGTGATTATCCTAATATGAAGCTTTAGCAGATGTTTCAAGTAATTATCTTTCCTTTCTATGATCACAAAAAAAAAAAAATCCAATAAACATTTTCAAAAAACTTTTACTTTTTTAAGCTAACCAGGATTTCTGGTCACAAAGAAGAATAGCAAAGGCAAGCGTTTTTTCCTTTGCATGAAAATTCTTGGAGCAGCATGCAAACAGACCTTCTTGTGGTATTAATATTGCCCCATTTATGCTGAGGCTATGCAAACAGAGACATATAAAACTGTGCTCCTAAAAACTTAGGTTGCCAATAAATATTTTTACCACTTTTAATTTATACTGTTTGCAACTTTGCCCCCTTGCAGAAAAGTGATCCCAGAATGCAAGCTAAGTTACTCTGAGGTTACTGAAGCTATCAGACTTTTAAAATAAAGATCATTTGTGTTCCTCTGAACTTAACCTGTTGCTTCTTTGAAAAGATTTGACTTGGCAGTTTGCACAGCTTCATCTCATGGACTGGTGACAAAAACATAGCTTGAATTGATATCAAGCAGCCTTGTTTACTGCCTCAGGAGATCTGAGTTCCCATCTTGACCTTACTGTATATGCCCTTGCTGCAAATATTGGGTGTATTTTCACAAGGTTACCACTCTCCAGTTAGCTGTCTTGATATCTCAGTGTTAAAAAAGTCTCAGTATTAAATAGATTTAATGTGCCTTGCCACATAAAGATACCAACCTGTATTCCATTAAAACAAAAACATAGCTTCAGGCTTCCTTTATAAGCTTTCTGAGTTAATGGAAGTTACAAATTCTCACCACACTGAAAAACTGGTGTGAAAAACCAGCACTTCTATTCTGGTGCCTACATAGTGCCTGCTGGATTTACTATCTAATTTTCACAGTGCTTAAGGTGATATTCGTCTTTAAAAGGTGCAAGCTGTGCCTCAAATGGCTGGCTTATAAGTAAGAACGTTGTTTGAAGTAATGAACCTCTGCATTTTCAATTTTTTTAAGAGTTTAGGGTTCAAGCTCCAAAAATTTTATCCATATTCAATAGGAGGAGAAAAAAGATAGCTGAAGTTCTCAGTACTTGAATATGTGAGCTGTGGAATTCAAAGGAAAAGCAGAAGATTGGGACAAAAGCAGGGTAGCTTACAACTCAGTCTGCCTCAGGGGTTGCTGAAACTAGTTCTGAGCTATTATATTTACAGTTAAGTGAATAGAAAAAGTTAAAAAATACTTATAAGGTCATGGGCAACCTTTCTCCATTTTTGAGTGTTTGACCTAGCGAATTTTTGACTGCTCTTTTAGACACATATGTAAATGCTCACACTTCTACTTAAGTATAGATTCCATATAGTTTTAATTTCTGTTACTTCTTCATTTTACAAGGATGTTAATAATGGCAATTCTGATATTATCTCTTCTAGTACTAGTTATTTACTAGAGAAACCAATTATTTTTATTTGGAATTTGCTTTGGTTTTAAGCAGCATTCAAAGCACTGCTATAGCTCCTAACTGACTGATGCTATAATTTTGGGACATAAGCCCATAAAACTTCACGCATTGGCAAGCCTCTGATCTCCTTTCATTCCAAAATTCTCCTTGTTGAGATGAAAACAAAGCAGAAATATTTGCAATTATAATGCCGCGAACTTCCATTTGCCTGTTCCACGTTTTCAGCTCTCAGCCTGGAACTGAGGATGATGGATTGAAACCTGCCAGCTTGCCAATGAGGCAGCCTGGCCCTGGGGAGGGGGAAACCTGGGCGAACAGGTACAGCTGCAAAAGGAGACAGCTGCAACCAAAGCATCTTCTGTGAGGACCTGGCGGTCCTGGGGGTGGAAGCTCCCAGCTGTGAGCGCCTCTCAGCTCCGTGGGGTCAGCACGGGGCAGCTGCAGGGCCCGGGGAGTTCCCTCTGTGCCTCCCAGGGCAGGCATGGGCATCATGAACAGCTCCTGCACAGTGCTAAAATGTGCCCTGGAGCTGGGGATTCGCATCTGTCCATCTGCAGATTTTCTTGGAGCAGGAAGAGTTTTGTGCATACACATGGAACAAAACAAAACCAAAATTTAGCAAGAGAGAAAGACAACATGAGAAAAACGGGCAAAAAGAGAAAGACAGTGGCAAACGTCGCTGTTCAACAAAGCTCAGTTTTGGCAATTAGCCTTTGGCTGTGTGAAGAAAGCACTTTTGACTGGTTCTTGCATTATTCTGCAGAGGTTGATGTTATATATACTCCCAAAGTCCTCCTATGCCACCCAGCTTGCAAGCATAAAGCCAGGAAAAAATTTTACTTTTTGCCAGTTGGCTATATAATTTTCAATGGCCAAAAGCCAACTATTTGCTAATTGTTATTGCAGTGAAACTGAAAACAAAGCTCTTGGTATGAATGCTTGGACTGTTTGTTATATTCCCCCTTGAAATTCTTCAGGAAGTGCCATGAACTGAAGCTCACACCCAGACAGGATGAGCTGGGTGCCTGTATCTGCACACAGCACCTGGTCTGCAGCCTTGCTGATTATTTTCCAAAGGCTTTCCACTGTTGAGATTAGCTGTCTGCTAAGAAATTGTTATTTAGGTACAGTGCATGCTTAGAGTATTTTCCAAAAATCAAATATTTGTAGGTCCATGGAGGCCCCAGCAAATGTGTGTGATGGGAGAGAGCTGGTGAGAGGCGAAATTGTTTTCAATAGTAAGGGAGATAACTCACATCTGTTTGTTATTTTTTGTGGAAGAAACTCCTGGGGCAGGGAACAAGTCTTTGTTGGGTATTTGTGCAGCAGCCAGCACAGTGGATGCTAAACCATGACAGGGAAAGCAGGGCACTTCCATCACTCAATAAATAATGATGGTTATTTCCAAAGCTGACTGAGCAGGCACAACTACATCACCTGTGCTCATCCTGTGAGTCACAACCACTTAAAGTAAACACGAGGAAATTTTGTCTAGGATCATTCTCATCCCTCCCTCACACAACCCATTCCACAGGACAGCAACACTGAAAAAAAATTTGCTTCTAAGTAAATTTAGACACATTGATAGGCACTTCCATGAGTGCTTGGCTTCCACTTAGTTACAAACCGAAGGCAGATCTGTCAACCAAGGTTTTATTGTTATGAGTTATGTTCTTCCAAATACGAATTAATTGTGTCCCCATCAGCTGCTTTTGCTGTGCCATGAAACCTCTAGCAAGGATACAAAGGGTAAGCATCCAAGGGTACACTTAATTCCAGCCACTCTCTTAGCTCTCATAAAGGCACCAAGCAAATACACATAATTCTCAGACTTCTACCTGCTAATGCTTTTCCCCTGGGGGTGTCACTAGCTGCAATGGAAAAAAGATAAGGGACCTTGTGTACTAGAACTGAGGGACAGTGTGTCAGGGGTGAGCAATAAGCAGTGGAAATTGTGAGCTTTGAAACAAAGAGACGAAGAAAATCTTGTATATTTGCCGGCAAAGGAAATCTGTAGTGAAAACCAGCTGTGGATGCTTACTCACAGTGAATCCGCCTATGCAGAGCCCCTCAGAAGAATCTATACCTTTGGTTTTATGACCAATTTAACTATTGATTTGATATATGCTCATGCTTAATATTGTTCATGCAAACATCAGGTGTGTTCTGCGATTACATAAAACCTTTAAAAAATCGTACTTTAGAATATCTGCCAATTAGATGGGTAAATATTTTACCATTAGTATATACTATTATGGGTTCAATTTTGTGCATATGTCACTAGAACACAGAATCAGAAACGGGGTCCAACTGGTCGGTTTGCAAACACACTGTGGGACATTGTCCTTCCTCCAATGCAAATTTTAAACGTTGATCAGCAAATACTTAGGTAAGAATTTCTACGAGCAACAGTCTAATTAGATGTAAGAGGATGGCTCGTTTTAGGTAAATAGTCTGCACACATTTGCAAGATCAAAGCCTTACTTAGGGCAATTCACATGTTGTGAAAAACACTGAGAGATAAAGAGAAAGAAAGGCTGAGCACAATAGTGAAAGGAACATGACATGGCACGTTAACGTAATAAACTGTTTTGAATGCAAAGGTGTCATTCTAAAAACTATTAATGATGTTATTAATCTCCATAGTAGATGTGCCTACCACCGTTTGTCACTCATTATTCAATTTAATAACACAAAGAGGAATATATTAGAAATGAAAAGGGATTATCACTGTGCAGAAGCATCATGGCCACAGAAATGTGTCTGCTGCAGCTCTTGTTGGAAACATCCATTCATATAGGAATTTTTAAGTTTTTCTTTACTTTTGCTAGTATTACTGTAAACCAAAACTCTTAAGATAAGTGAAAAACAAATAGCAAGATGCGACAGAACAAGCTAAGCCAATGCAGCATCACAAATCCAAATAATTGCAGCTTCTCTGGAAGATTCATTCAGCTGTGGATTTGGTAATATTCCTCAAATAAAAATGCCTAACACTTATGTTGTATAGTACTTTTTCTGAATGGCTTTACAAAGGCTATATATTATATATGCTATATATATTTCTGGTTTCATTTGTATTTTGCAAACATGACCATTCAAATAAAAAATCACAGTGATGTGGGGTACATGAAAGCATTTCTACAGCAGAATTTTAGTTGCCTAGAAAGAACTGTATTAAGGTCAGCAAATGATGGAGCTTGAAAGGTTTGACAGTTACTGAATTCTGGTAGTAGTTCCCATTGCTAGTGCAGGCCTAAAATGATTGTTCAGAGGGAATTTGCCTCTAATAATACGTGTTTTTATTAAATAGTTTTAGGGCACACCCCAAAACAGACTTCAGCACGGGAAGAGGCAGAGGAAGGCTCCCAGGGTGGGAGAAAAAAGTCAGCCCCAGAGAAACCACTAAGAACTGTGTTTTCTCTAAGATACAGTGTATTTACTTACCTTTAGCAGGTGATGTCCTGTTTAATGATTGTAAGGTAGCACAAGGCTGACCTCGTAAGCTCAGAAAAGAATCTCAGCTTTTAGGCAACCAGAAAACTGATGGGCCACCTCACACAGAGAGGTTTGTGGCACGCAGGAGTGTGACAATGGCTCCTGCAGTGTCACAGGGGTGCTGCAGCCAGGCTTCCTGGAAGATCTGTCCAACCTCACATTGCAGCAGAGCCACGCTAGAGAAGTATTTTAAAACACAGAAGCAGGGCCCCCTGTGTTCTGAGGGCTTGGGGGTTTGACAGGCAATTACTTCTTTTCATAAAAATGTGTTCTTCAGTTTCAGCTTTCCTTCTTAAAAATGTGTGTGGCTCTGCTTTCTGACTGAGAAAAAGCTTGAAAACATCTGAGCAAGAGAAGTGCCATAACTGCAACCTCAAAATCTGTTGTTTCCTATTGTGTCCTAAAACTCATCAGTTTGGGCATCAAAGTGACTGCTTTGCTCCAGGCAGACATCACACGGGGCTTTTCCTGTCCCCTTCTCAGTGAGGACTTGCCTCTTGCTGTTCCCCTTTCCCCACAGAGAGAAGTCAACTGGACAGCAGTGTTTGTACTTTCTGCTATGTTTTATGGAGATGGGCAGCTGTGTCACAGAGAGCCAGTTGTTATGGCTTTGACAGAGACCTTTCCCCCGGTGTAATTATAATTACCTTGCATAGCTAGGGTATAATTACTGTCTGGATAATGCCAAAGTGATTAATGATCATTCTTTCCTTGTGAAATAACATTTTTACAGTTGCTTTTAGTATCTGAAAAGTAAAAATTACATCTATATTTCATTGTTGCCTAATCTTGTGTGTGCTCTTCTTGGACTTGTAATCTTAGAAGTATATTAACAGCAGTGTCTGGATTTTCAACTTTGGTAGCAGCCACAGCTCACTATTTCCAGACACAGCACAACATTTTCAAATGTAGATTTTTTTAAAATCTCTTGTTTGCTACAGAAAGGCTGCCTTGGGTCATCAACATTGCTGCTGTTAATGCCAGTTGTTCCTGCAGAAATCTCTCATGACAACTCTTTATGAGACTCTGTTTCATAGTAAAACTGCTTGGTGTATGGACTTTCTTGCACTGGGTAAGGCAGAAGATGTGTGAGCCAGAATGGAAATGCCAAGGGGGGTTTGCCCTGTTCCATGAAATGAAGAATAAAAAACTGGGCTATCATTTATGAGGGTACCTGAAATCCAGTGGTCACTTACCTGGCTGGTCATGTCTTTCTGGTTCTTTTCTGTGACTCGAAGAACCAAATATCTAAAAGCTTTCAGCATCGCTGTTTAATACTTTATCAGAGATTTTGGATCTTTCTGTTCCTGTTTATCTCTATCTTTCTTCCATGGGGCTGGGGTGGGGTAGATTAGGAAATGAGATTTTCCCTCTCTTTCATTGGTGGGAATAAATGTGATGGGATTAAGAAGGTTTGTCATCTCCCCCTCATGCTCAGCCAGTTTGGCTAAAAGAATTGTTCCACTTGTAAAAACTCAAGTGATTACTAACACACCCACTGGTTCTCAGATCATCTGAGACATTCGTTAGAAAATCAAAGGTCTTTTCTAACTGGGAAGAGAAGTCTCTGCATTAAGTACTAAAATAGAAGCACTCTGGCATTCTGCAACCCTCTGTAACAAATCATTACGAAGAGACAGACCGGATTCCAAATTTTCTACAGGGCAAAGCTAACAATGTTTTACTGAAGAGAAGACCAAACACAAATTTCCTGAAACATGGAAGTAGGTGCTGTCTTTTCCACAATAAAATTTCACATATTTTGAAGTTTTTTCAAGTTTTGTGACTTACTTTTGTGTGTAATGTGAAAGAAGTGCCAGATAGTTTCTTTCCTTTTTTTTCCCCCAGATCGATCAGATTTCTTTTTTTTTCCTTCCTAAGAGTTCAAGCCACTGTTGTACCACACATTTCCCATTCAGCTAAAGATGTTTGGATTTCTTCTTTTCGTTTTGAATTATGCTGCTTTGTTTTTAGGTATCAACACCTCTAAGTTCACCTTGGACCGTCTTGGATTTCAACATGTGCTCTGAGAAGGTGTCAGGCAATACAGCGAAAAAAATGTGGCATGCAGTAAGGTACAGCACATGACTGAATACCCCTGAGCTACAGCAGGTCTCACGATGAACTCTCTTTTGTTAACTCATTTCTCCTGTATCACACTGAATTGTGATTCCATGTCCACAGCCTTCGACTGTTCTGACCTCACTGAGTGACTTAAAGTGGGACTAGATAACAGGACTGTAGTGGTGTTAGCACATAATGTGCCAAGTGCTCTCTCAGCTAACAAGATATTTCTTCAGGTTTTTTTCTTGCTGATACATTACCCTGTTCAGTGGGTCCCTAATTCTGGGACAAATTTCTTATATTCTCTGTAAACAAATATACCTAAACAGAAGCAACCCCACAGCATAACAGACACACTAATAGTAAGAATCTGTATGATCACACAAGGTGGTGTAATTTAATACACAGTTTTTCACATAAAGCTATATTTTAGCTATAGAAATATGAGGGGAAATTTATTCAGTCTTCTATCAACACCTGGCTTAACACAGGCATGGTCTCAGATTGATTTTCCCTCTGCTTGCTCTCCTGTTCATTACTACAACATAGAGAAAAGTGCCTTAAAGCCTTTGAATATGGATTTCTGCCTCCATAGCTGCTTGATTCCAAATGAAATGTCTGATCTCTAAGTCTTCAGAGGTTTCAGACTCGTGAAGTATCTCACTTTAGCAGCTGCACCCATAAGATTGCACATACAAGCAAATTAGTAGAAACCTGAATCTTCCCCTGCTTCCTCGTGAAAATGCTGAGGCAAAGCCAGTCAGATTGATGTATTGCCATCTTCCCAGCTGCTCTCACCACCACTGGAACTGTCAAAGGAATCAAGCATAACGGCACCTGTGGGCATTGTAGGGAAGTCTAGTGGGATAAACGAGTTCCATGGTTGCTAGATTTTATGTTGAAGTGGATTTGCGGATGGATTTTTTCTTCTTCTATGATACTGGTAAGTCCTTCTGATGTCCTATTGCAGAGCTTTGTGCTGGGCAGTGCTTCAGCTGCCCAGGAGTTCCCATAGCTCTCCAAAAGGCTATTGCAGGAAAAACCAGCAGCAGACACAGGCTCCTGCTTCCTGACATGCCTGTGTAAGTGCCCAGTGGCTGAAATGAGCCTTTTTTTCCCTCCTGGTTTGAGACTAGGAAACTAACTCATCATGGACAGAGAGGTGAGAGTGCACAGGGGCAATTAATACCAACACCCCAAATCATCACCCTTGCATGGTAACCTAATGAGAAGAAGGGCAAGCAAAGTGCCTTAGCTAATACTCAACTAGAAACTGTTAGGGAACCTTTTAAAATTACCCCTTTGAACTGCATAGCAAGGACATAGCTAGAAAGTGTTAGCAGAGAACAGCTGCCCATGGACCCAGACTCTGACATTTAATAGCTTTTTTTGCTAGGTACCAGCTCCATTCTGCCAGCTTCCCTCTCATTTTCTTCCAGGTTTTGACAAAAGATCTTTCCTTCTAGCTCAAGCTTCAATTTTCCCAGCAAGTCAGTCCTGGTGAGAAGGTGTCTGACTTCAATATTTCTTAACAGGAACAGCACTTCTAGATTTATAAGGCCCAAGAGAAAAGCTGCACTTAACCAGAGCAGCCTCCTGTAGACAGTCTATAATCAGAGCTGTGAATTCTTACGTGCTGAGCATGGGACTTACCCTGTTGGTTTCTCCCTGAGGTCCCATGGTTAGGGATCTATCCACACAGTGCACTGTCTCCCCCATTTCCCCTTGGAACAGAGTAGTCCAGAATCTGCTAATGAGCAGTAATTGACACAGGATGATGGATTTAGAAGGCTGGGGCCAGCAGGGCTGCCAGGGGTCCCATGTTCAAAGGCACCATTGGAGACACGTTCCTCAGCTCCAGCCATGCACTGTATCTTTTCCTGAGCACCTGCAGGAATAAAATACCTCTCTATGATGCTATTAATAGGCCCATCCTAACATATAATCCAGTGCCCAGACAGACTGCTCCTCAACATTTGACTGGAAACAGAGCATTAACCCATCTGATTCTTATATAAACATTCAAAACCACGGCAGGGGCTAGCTGTACCTGTTTGAATCACAGAAACTATTCTGATGTGAAAATCTTTTACATCTGAGAGCAGTGTGGTTAATGACTGTATGAGGCTGTTTGAGCATGAAAGCCTGAGTTCACTGTTTCTGGAACCAAAATGCTGTCTGGGACCAAAATGTTGTCACTTACACAGCAACCATGTCCAGTAACAAGACCAGACAGGGTTTTGCTTTCCCTCTCCATCTCTTGCATTGTGACTTCTCTTTATCTCAGTCCATTTTGAATAAAGGCTTCAAAACTTATACAGTTCATAAGCATGGGTACTTTTTCTCCATTAAAATTAGGAAGATCTCTAGTTTTAATGAGTAATATGTTGTGGCAGCAACTTGAAACTAATGTATTACAGAACAGAGGTTGGCAACAGAGACCTACCATAAGTTACAGTGTGCCCAATTATGCTAACAAGCTGGATAGCAACAAACGACTTAGTCCAACAGAATATAAACCAGCATAATTGTTTTCCTGCAATTTTTTATATCAAATATCACTTTTTTTAAAAAAACACATTTCTTCTTTCCTTTACCATAGTCTCCTGTTGAGGAGAAGCTTAATCTATGCCTGATCAGTTTGTTGTACCCATTGGAAAAGAGAGAACGCATTGCTTATATATGGATTAAGTTGCCTGTTTCCTCACAGATTTTCTCCTCTGATCTACCTTTAGGAAAGAAACCTGCCCAAGGGCTTTCTCACAGACACTGCCAGCAGCATTAACTTTCAGTGTGGGTAGGTTGCTACAAACCCAGAGCTGATGCAGCTCAGACTAGCTGCCATCTTTTTGCTCACCTACGTTCTAAAACCCGTAGCGAAAGCACAGCACATCACAGGAGAAGAAAGAACTCCCTGGCAGCACAGCTGCAGAGCTTCCTCACACAGGCAAGATGCAGTGACACTACTCTGTGTCTGTGAAAAGGGTTTTGCTGCACAGCTCCTTCCAGGAGTGAATGCAGGTTCTTTTTTTTTTGTGGTTGGCGGGGTTCTTTCCGTGCTGTTATTCCATATTACATAGCTTTAAAAAAAATTAAATTCATCACTGAGACCTGGCCTTTCACTGAGGCTCTTTGCTCCAGTTTTGGGCAAGGCTAAGGAATGACTATACATAAAAAATGGCTTACAGCATTTTTGACTTTTTACAGTGAGGATTTGAACCAAAGTAGCTTTATGATGATGAGTTCTAATGATGGAGGTTCCCAGCAGGGACAGTTAAGAAAAAAAATTAATTCACCAACACTGATTTGTACTCAGATAATATTTGGGGTGAAATTTTAAAAGTCAACAAGGAACACAAGAGTAAAAGGAGTCTTTTAGTCTATCCATTTTCCTTCTTCCAGAGGCACAGATTAAAAAGATATGACTGTTCTAATAGAAAGACTTTATTCATTTCTCACTCCAGAAGCTTGTAAAAATAGTAGTCTGGAGTATATTTTATTTTACTTCATTTTATTTATTTTATTTTACTTCATTTTATTTTATTTTATTTTATTTTATTTTATTTTATTTTATTATTTCATTTCATTTCATTTATTGCCTTATTTTCACAGACTTTGCTGATCACAGAGCCTTCAAGTATTCTAGCAGTAAGTGGTCACTGAAAGAGGCCAATGACTGTGGCCCTTTAGGAGTCCCAGTGATGCACTTTGGCATTCCCAAACAGCCCCAAGCCATGGCATCTGGCCGTGCACCCTCTGAGAGGCAAGGCCTGAAGGGAGCAGCACCTGCAGCACCAGGAACACGCAGACCATGCCCAGCCCCAGCCTGGGACATGCAGTGCCATCACCTGAGGAGAACTCTGCAGCACCCTGGATTTCAGGCAGCATTTTTCTTCCAGAGGTAGCAGGGCATTTCCCTGCCACCACCCCTCTGTGCAGCCCCCTGCCCCTGTGTGGTGTGAGTTCACTCCAGAAAAGAATGTGCAATCAAGATCTACAGTTCAGACCCAGGAGCAGAATGCTGTCTTTAATTTATAAAGTGTATACACGAAGTGAACCCTCAATCTGATTTGTACTGTTTGTGCATATACTACTTTCCTAGTATCAACACAGACTTATGCATATAATTTCATTTGTTTTGGTTGGGTTTTTAAATTTCAAAAATTCTTTTCAGCTTCTTCTGCACAACACCCTTCCTGTCTCTTTCTTTCTCCTAGTAAATTCAAATGTCTACATGTGGTTGTGCAGATAAATGTGCACACACAGAGCCTCCATTCAACCCTGTGCTTCACTGAGGCTCCCAAGCTGTGCATTTCCTATTGCCCAGCTCCAGCATCTCAGGAGCTGGAGCTCTCTCTATTTATGTGTAAGTTGCTTCTAAATAATAATAATTTCCTGCATCATATAAGAATTATTTCTTATTATGTTTCATGTGGCAATAGGAATGCTAGGTGAGAAGGGCCTTCAGGGATGATGACAGCAGTTATTACTTCTGCCTCCATCACACAACAACTTTAAGAAACTCATCCCATCTTTAGGCTCTACTGGTTACCAGAGAACTTAGAAAACTGTAATGAACCAAATAATTTTTAAGAAGCAAAACTACTTCATACTAGCATCAAATTCAAGCAATATGCCTTTTAAAGTTCCTTATCAATAAGGCAAAAGTGGTTTTGATTTTCACTGCATTTTTCCATGTTGTACCATGTCCAGAATCTAGCAAATCTACCTGACAGATGTTTGAATGCTGTGGTTAGGAAAGCCAAGCAGGTTACAAAGAACTATAGGAGTTTTGTACACAGTGTTATAAACAATAGTGAAAAAATGCTATTATGGCTAGGAAACAAACTAGAAACAAAAACAAAATAGTCTAGGCTTTATAAAATATGTAAAATTGTGGGTTATGACATTTTCTCTTTTCATCCAATGAATTGGCCAAGAAGTAAAGTCTGGACACTTTCATTACTGCTGTTTTGGTAGAGGACATATTGTTAAACATGATTCCATTGTGACTGAAGGGTGTCCTGCAACAAATCTAATGACTGGGTGGTTGATCAATGCCATCTGCTTCCAGGACTGGGGAACTCCTGCTTTGAGAATGCAGCAAAGACATGCAGCCCACCCCCAGGACTGAGTGGTCAATGGTGTAAGGACCACCAGCTTGTGGAAGAGTCTTCAAAGGACAGAGTTTCAAAGGTGGAACTTGGCATGCAGGAGCGGGGAGAAAGCTCCATGAGTAGGAATGAGTAACAAAAAAAAATTAAAATGCCAAATGTGGGAAACTGAGACACAGGAATCAGTAATGCAATACAATCAGAAGTGTATGGTTGAGAGATCCCAAAAAGAGGCGGAGAGGCTTTACCAACTTGTTTGTGCAAAAGTTGGAAAAAATGTCACTTTCTATTTGCTGCGTATTTTGGATGGTTGAAAAACTCCTTGAAGTCTTCCAGCATTTCACAGGAAAAGATTCTGGGATTTTTCCTGGGGGTGTCAGAAGGGGGAGGGGTCCTTTTTCATTTAACATTTTTAGTATTCAAATTAGAAGACTTTCAGCATCCTGGAGTGAAACTCAAAAGCCTTTCCCTAGGAAGCCTGGGAGCATATCAAAAATCAATGGCATGGAAGATGGAAAAAGTTTCAAAAATGTGAGACTGGCAGGAAATACTGGCACATTTCTGTTTGATATTTACTTTCTTGGCATGCAGCAACTTTTTTAGCGCCAGTGGAAAATCCTTTAGTGCCAAGCCACTCTCAGATAAATCTGCACACAAATACACTTTGAATTGGCATGTAGCTTTTGAGATTAAGGTTTAACCCTTGCCAAAATATGCATTTTTGGATTCTAGCATCTCTTTTAAGTTAATTAGGTAACTTTATAATACTAAAATGCTACACATGACTGATTTGAATTTGACTCATCTGAGCTCTGCAAAGCCAAATGAACAGGAAAGAGTGAAGACACCTGACACTGAAGAGCAAGCAACCAAGGCTCTGAATTTTGTAGAGACATCAAGGAAATCACAGCCAAAAAACTACCCAGCCTAAACCTAATCTCTGGGGATGATTGAGTCCCATTACAAGAGCAGAGGTGATCTTCACATGGGTGGGGAATGTGGAGAGGTTGAGGAATCACAAGCAGACCTTGCATCTAGTCAAGTCTACAAGCATTCCTTACATCTAAGGAATTTTAAAGCCCCTTAGCCATCCTTATTAAATCCATGCTTGCACTATAACCTACTCGAAATCATAGACTTTCAAGTTTAACCTTCAACTGAACAGTCTGTATAATCCTGAAAGAAAAAAACTAAAACCTTATATTATTCCAGAGTTCATGGTTTTCAGCTTAGCCTGTTGACTGTCCTGTCCCCAGGCTGGTCAATGACTGGCTGGAGGTTTACTGCTGTCTCTTTTGCTAATAAAGCACTTCTGTGGGAATATCTCAGATCAGCAGTGCTCCCTGCAGCAGTCTGGGAGCAAGTACTGCAGCCCCAGCTCATGCAGGGATTGAACATAACTGCATTCCAATATAGTAAAGCCCATGTGGCATTCTGGACACAGGCAGGGCATGTACATCACTGTAAGCAGTGCCATGGTCACTGAATCAGGGGTGTGGGGAGGATCAGGAGCCAAAACCAGGCAGTGCAAAGAAACATCTACAGAGCAAAAAAATTGCGGATATCAATCAAAGCCTGGAGCTGGATCTTTTGCCCATTTCCCAGTTATTTCTTCCTTCTCATTCATCAGCATTATGCAGAATATTTCTTCAGGAAGGGAAGGTTCCTTGCACCCTCTTTTTCCTCGCAACTTTGCAAAACAGCACTTCTGAGAGAGGGCCTCTCTGCTCTCACTGGTACAATGAGAACGCATTGGCACTTTTGGGAGGCTGGAAAATACCACTGGATCAGCTGGAATTCTTGAAATTACACTCTTTTTTAATTGCAAAGAAATAAAAGGTATGAGAACAGAGATAACAACTCAAGAAATTCTGCTGGTGTTGTTTCTATATAGAGTTTAATTAGGCTATTTTTAAAAGGCTAGGACACATGAAATCAGCATGAATCTGAATTACCTGTATTCCATAATCCCATTATTATACCTCATCAGAAAGCAATTACTTGAAATATAGCTTTCTCTAAAACAGTCCCTTTTTGGCAGCAGTAGAACAAAACTCTTAAAGTTCAGCCACGTCAGCTAAGACAAAGCCTACTGCTGTTAAAAACTGCAGGTATGCAAAGTCTTCCAGTGTAATGTAACAGAGTAATATTAACTTTTAACAAAACACAATGGACATTCTATTCAACAAGGTGCAACATACCTTGTTTATGTCATTTATCTTCCCCAATGTTGCTTCTTTGGCTTCATACCAGTTAAGTCAGAGAATCCTAATACAAAGTCTCTAGACCAGTATTTCTAGGCCTAACCAACACATGAACAATGTCAGACTCCAGATTATTCTGACTGCCCCACTGCAAAATGACTTGAAATCATAGATTTATGAAAAGAGGAACATCAGCTGTCATCCTAGCTCTCCAGCATTTGGTGAACTTGTTTCCACCCTGTCAGTAAAAGTAGGTTTTATTAACAGAGCAAGAACTCAAAGGAATTGCTTGAAGCTTGTTTCTTAGATACACAATTTATGGTATTCAGACAAATTCACCAAAAATGTGTCAGGGGAAAAAGGTTGTTTATGTATTTTCTGATCAAAGAGCTCATTATTTAAAATACTGTCAGGTTGTCTTTCATCTTCAGAACTGGCAAGCATAGGAAAACATATTGCAAATAAAAGCAGCCTTCCAAAATGTCATACTGATTATGCATTCACAAGTCAGCTACTTGGGGCTCAGCGAGACAACAAATATCACAGAGCCCACTATGTGTTTTAGCTGTTGTGGTTTGAGAGGCTGGACAACAGCCTTTTCTACATGTATTGCCAGAACAGCCATGTCACAATATGTGTAACATATTGTGTTACACAGTGACAGCATTCCCTAACCTATACATTTGAGTTTAGGTTAATTTATTTTGGTGGTTGATAGAATATGGTGAAGACAGACATCAAGTTCCTAGCAGTTTATCTCACCACTTCTTTCACAGGACATATGTTGACATGTTCTGTAATTTGGTCAATTATTTTTTCCCCACTATTTCCCCACACTATGACAGTGACTACAATATATGACAATTTGGCACTAGAAAAAGTACTGTAATGGATGGTTAGACACTTTTTGTGCATGCAGGATCTTCTTCAAAGTTTATGAGATGTTCCCCAGTATGCACCTTTCCAGCATTAATGAGGCATTGAGAAATAAAAAGAATTCATGTTAAATTGTAACTGTTAATGTGCAACTATTTACTTCCACTGACTTTAACAGTTTTTCTCTTTCAGAAAAAATCCTTAGTGTATATTTTCATTAGTATGGTATCCTCAGAAGAACAGGGAAATTGAGGCTATTTAATGTCTCTTGAAGGAATGCTTTCAACTGCTGAGAATGGAGGGGAAAAGCCATGGAAGTAATTTGCTACTGAATTTCTTCATAATTACAGGGTTACGACACATGCAAAAACAATGAGTCTCCTTTTGAAATTTTACGTGGGTGAAAGGTGAAGATCAAGCTGAATTGGGTCACTTGTTTACTCTGACAGTGATGACAATCTTGAATATACAATAATCAAGAGAAGCCAAGAGCCCCATTGACATAAAAGAAAACTAACACACCCTAAATTTCAGAAAAGCCTAAAATTATTCAGTCTTTCTTTATCCAAAATGGTTTCTGCAGACTGTAGTAGCACCAGTAAAAACTGATAAAACACCAATATAGCTTAATTATCCCCATATTTTTTTATGTCCATATAGTCTGCATCTGTAGTAGTGCCCATTATGACAGCCTTTGTCTTGGAAAGCTGGCAATAAGTTAATGTTTGAAGACACACAACAATTCAGCTGAATTGATGTTTAGTGGTACAGGAATAAGGTTTGTGAAGAAGCCATTACATGGTGTGCCATTGACATCTTAATCCACTGATGTTCTTTATCACACACAGGCTGGAAATTCTTCACTTCAAGGATGGTGAGGCACTGGAACAAGCTGCCCAGAGATGTTATGGAAGCCCCATCCCAGGAAGTGTTCAAGGCCAGATTGGATGAGGTCCTGAGCAGCCTGACTGAGCAGCTGGTGTCCCTGCTCATGGGAGGGGGACTGGAACTTGATGATCTAGATGATCTTGAAGGTCTCTTCCAACTCAAACCATTCTAGGACTCCATGAATTTCAGCTGAAATTAGAATCTCTTTTTCTTACAGTTGTACTTCTTAATCTTTGTACTTCAGGCTTCATTTCATACTTCATTTTACAAAGAGATGGTGAATGAATCACCATTCACCAGGGCCAGTTCAAAGTCCTGCACAGATCAAAAAGCGTCACAGAAGGTGTTCACATGTGTCTCTTTACAGATGTAAAGATGGTGCTGGTAGGATTTCCTCTTCTGAGGAAACAGAATTATAAATCTTCATGAGCATAAGACACACCATTGTTTCATAATTTTTTCCTAGGCTTTTAGAAACAAAATATTAGATTCAACCAACATGATTCATGTAATTCCCATCACTTCATTTTCTATTTTAGCCCTGTAGAGATCCATATTGTGAATCAGCACACTCTCCTGCTCGCTTTGGGTAGGAAAGGAGCCTTTTTGTGCTCAGACAGAATTATTTTTTAGGAGTCATCCTCTTGGCATACTTGCTCTTAAATCCAGACCTCTGGGAGCCAAATAATTTCTGTACAAGAGCTTCCTTATTCATCACCATGAAGACCCAAATCTTGTTTAAAAAGTAATCTAGGTAGACCTATAATTATAATTAGGGGTATTATTAAGAATGTGTCTTGGGAACACCTTCCAGGTGATCAAATCGAACTGTGACCTCAACAGGGTTACTAAAAAGGAAAAGCATCAGAGGAAAGAACACAGTTTCAGGTGAAAAAGAGTACCTGTTGTGAACTAGTGAATCAACATTTTCTTCTAGATAAAATATAATGGCAGCATACTCAGTTTGTCATGATGAACAAAACCATTTCTTACATTTCTTTCACCTCTAATTTTAAAAATCATTTATCTACTTTAACAAGATGAAGTTTTTGACAAGGGCCAACAATAATGATGACGGACACACCCTTTTCACTTACAGGAGATTTTTTATTTACATATATAACATTTTTCATAGCATTAAGAGTATTCAAAAATATGCTGAAAAGGTTATTGAAGCAAGTTTAGATCTGTCTGTTATGTAAACATGGGGAGTGCAAATACATACAGGATGATTATCAGTAGCTTAAGTGTCTTTTGTCATAATGGCATTTGAGCCTTATTTCATGTGTTCTGAGATTATTTTAAAAAATCTGTTATCTAAGAAGACAAATCACTTCTTGTGAGTTGTTGAGCCATTTGACTAAGAATTACTCTCTACCCCCAAAATCCTACAACTGTTCTAGTATAAAATCTTGACTTGAAGTCAAGATATTGTAAATATCAGGAATAATATAGCAATTATTCAATTTAAAGTGTATTTGTTTACTTGTTTCTGTTCCCTACATTCTTAAAATACAGTTCTTAAAAGTTATAACAAGAACCAATTAAGGTAGCAGCTCGAAACCACAAAGAACTCAACTCTTTTTCATCCTTACTATGTTTGGTTTTCATTTTGTAAAATGAAGTATGAAATGAAGCCTGAAGCACAAAGAGCAAGAAACACAACTGTAACAAAAATGTCACCTTTCTCAGTATATGGTTTCCTGCTTCTTCTGATCCCAGGATTCATTTTCCACAGCAGTATATCTGTTTCTCTGCACAAACACACGGGCCAGAGGTTGATTTCTCATCTATGGAAAAAACTAAGTATAGTAGTATAGAATCTAAGTACATTCTTTTTGCAACTTGCTTTACTTACCTACATATACCAGCACCCATCACCCCTGCAATGGGATGGTCAGACAGCATGCAAAGAAATCTCTTTTTCCAGAAAACAGCCTAGCAGTAATTGTGGGTTTGTGGGAACAACTTTGTCACTAGAATTGACCTAATCAGGGCCTAAAGCAAAGAGCAAACATTCCTTTTGCCTGCACAGCTCCCTGTCATGCAGCAGCTGTCTTCTGCACACACTTGCACAAGTCAGAAGCAATAATGTGTCCTCCCAAAAGCCACTGCTATTTCGTATTAAAGAACCAGGAGGCTTTGGCTGTACTGATCCACAATGCCAAATGCTGGTTCACAACACAATCAGATAAAGACAGAACATGGAATCAGGGGGAAATCATGAAAAGTGCTACATCAAGAGCCTGAGAAGGTTTGTTGAAATGGGCAAATCTCATAATTACACTGAAGTTGTTGAATACAAAAGTAAAGATGGCTCCTAAGCCAGCAATGCCATGAGGCAATTTTGATGGTCATTTTTGTATTATGACATCAGTTGTTTATAACTAAATATGTGCCCTTCTCAAGATGAAAATCATATGAAGAAAACAGAAGTTAAAATTTTTTTTTTCCCTATTAGCCTGTTTGTGATTTTTGAGAATAGGCTTTCCACTAAGCCTGCCTTTTGTCTCACTGGATGTGAATAACAAGATTAAAACTTCAAGGGCTCTGTCCTCAGACAGTTTACATTTGAATACAAGAGCTGAGGCTTTGGACTAAACTATTCAAAAGCTCAATTGTGTTTTAAAAATTCAAACAATCTTAATATTTTAATATTCCCCCTCGGGTTATTGAGAAAAATCAGATTTAATACTCACCAACCATCTGATTTATATAAATATCTTATAAACTTTAATACTGGTGCCTTTGCACGCTTAAGAGCCACATGGGATATGAGAACAGGGGAAAGTTGCAGAGAAAGGCAGTGGGAAAAGATCTGGTTTCTTAGTTATAAAGCAGTAAAAAGCATGCATTTAAAATTACATATTTTAATATTTCACATAACCTGTACTGGATGCTGTGGGGAATGAGGCTGTGGGTTCTGAGCTTTGCATGTTGATGGTAACAGGTCCAGGTGGGGGGCCCTCACTGTGTGCTCAGGCACTGTGTGGTCAAGCTTGCCTGCTGAGGACTGAGGAAAAATCATCCTTCTGAGCTCAAACTCCAGGTCCATTCCTGCTTTTTATGTTATTCACATTCCTCATCTGTGGGCTTTACCATCAATAAAGGTACCTGGGCTGCTGCTAACACTGATGGCAGTGATGTCATTTGCTGTATAGCACTAGAATGACAGAATTCATCAGAGTTCATCACCAGGCTTGGACAAAATTCCTCCCTGCACAGAGGGCTGGTATGAAACGAGTGTACTGCAGAGGTTCCAGTTAAATCTTCAAAATAAACTGCAGGCTGGGGAACACAGGAGGGAATCCATGGGGATGGAGGCAAGAGGGATCCGAGAGTGGGGCAAGGTAAAAATGTGTCAGGTAGGGCTCAATGACAACTATCCTGTCTGATTCCTAGAGGGTGTGAACACTCCCTGTGCTCCCCTGGAGATGGGGAGCAGAGCTGGGAAGTGTCTGAAGGGCCTTTGGCACTGGGGTAGCCCTGTGATGGCCTGGGTGTGCAGAGGGAGGACAACATGCACAAGGGCACTGAGGAAGAAACTCAAACCCATACCCTCATCTGATGCCATCTATTGCTGTACTACTTCACAGTACTGTGGAAGGGTCTTTTTTCCCAGGATTGACTGTGTTAACTTGTGCTGTGAGAACTGAGGGGCAAAAGCTGCCACTGGCCTAGAGCGAAACGGCAAAGAGCTGCAAAATGCCAACAGCCACGAGACGCGACAAGAGCCAAATCTCACAGCAAACCCCTGGCTCTGCTCAGAACAACCCTGTGCTCGATGTTGCTCTGGAACCCAAGCATTTAAAGCCAAAAGGAGCTGACTCTTAGGGCAGAGCAGACATCTCCCCAGGGAGCAGGGCAGCAGCACAGCTGCACTGGAGCCATGCTGCAGGAATCACTGGTGAAGCTTTCCCGTCATGACAAGCCCCCAGCTTGAGGCTCCCTCTGGAGCTCTCATAGCTGCAGACACAAGGGGACTCGAGAGAGAGAGGCCCATGCAAAGGCAGATGCAAGGGGCAGCCTCTGCACAGTGTCCTCCTCTCCTTCCGCTCATCTTGGACAATGTCACCACGGAGGGACCATCACACGATCGCTAAAAATTAAAAGAAACTGAAAAAGTTATTTAGTTTACTCTCCTTTCCCCCTTTCAAATGCAGGATCAAATTTAAATCAACTCATGATAGATGCTTGTTTCCCTGTCCTTAAGGAATTTAGTTATGGACGCTACTTAATTTCCTTAGTAATTTGTTTTTGTCTTTTTTCAGTCTTTACCATTAGACATTTTTCCCCAATAGCCCACTAAACCAGGAAATTTAAGCTCATCATTTATTTTAGCAGACAGAGAAGTACTTTTTCCCTTCCTCACTGAGGAACACTTGACATCTTTGAGACTCCTAGGACATCTTCCAGAACCCATCTCCTCAATTCCAGACTGGGAAAGGCAGGCAGATGGTAAATTACTTACCCAGAAAGCTTATGTGTTGGACTATTGCACCCAAGTCTGTTAATGGAACACAGATATAATAGGATAATCCATCAGGAAGAAGCCCTCTACTAGGAGGAATTATTTCAATGGTGAGATTGAGCAAATAATAAGTATTAGAAGAATCAAATCATTTCATTAACTCTGTGTTCCAGAACTGACCTTAATCTGATTTATAGAACTTTTCTTTTTGTTGTCAGTGAAAGAGTGGTATATGATCCACAACTTCAGAATAACAGCTAAAGGGATTGGGAGTGGCAATGCCTAGCTCTGATAAACTACTGCTCCATGACCCATTTTGTATGTGCCACTCTTGCTGGAGACAAATGTGAAAATGGAAGAGGTGATTTGCACATTGGCCAACCCTTTTGTCCCATGAGAGTGTTTAATAAATATGAAATGTCCAGATAATTCCCAAAAGAGGCAAAATACTGATTTCAATATTGATACTGACTCCTCAAAGTCTCAGATGTGTCTATGTCTCACTGCACACTGAGACCTAAATTCACCCCCTCTAAGTGAGTCATCAAACTGAGGTCCTATACAGGCCGTACAGAAATATGGGACCCTCCAGAGAGCTGCAAGAAAATCATTCACTAATTGCCCATTGGTTTAATTGAGGAATTAAAGGCAATTTTATTCCCAACTTTGTCACTTCAGCCAACTCACAGCTCTAATTATGTAGGCCTAGGAGAGGAATTTAAGGAATATGATCTCCTACAGACACTTGAGGCCCCTAGCCTACATGCAGTGATACCAACAACATTTTCCTGCATACCTTGTTCTGATTCCTGGCCACAGCTTGTCTATACTGACTCCAGCTGCAACCAGTTGCTCTGATATCTCTACTGCATTGTATTTATGACACAATACACCAATCCAAGCTTTTTCTTCTGCAGAAGTGTCGGCATTGGAGCAACATGAACAGAAAAACAATTCTGAAACAACGGAAAACAGGAATAATTTATAGGAAATCTCTCTTTCTACAAGGAAATGTGGAGAAGAAATGAAGACATACAATTGCGTAAGCAAAGAAACAATTATATAGATTGTTAACAGGTATAATTAGGCCTGAGAATCCACTTTCAAAGCCTGAGACTTACTTGCTGCAAGCAGGAGGCATGCAAAGGAAAATGGAATTTCCCACTGCAAGGTTGCCTCAGAAGTCCTCCATGTTGACAGTAACCCAAAAAACTTTGCCACCTGGCAATCACTTCAGTGAGCTGTGCAAAATAAGCAGAGGGTGTCAGCTCAACCTCCAGATGTAAGGTGGCCACAGTGTGGAAATCTCCATTAAAATTAACGGTGGGTGGCAGCTGTGCCAGCAAGGCCTCAGGTGTCCCCTGGGAGCTGGGCAGGAATGGGAAGAGCACCTTCAGTGCAGAGTCACTGATAAACAGCTTGCACAGGGCTGTGCCCTGCTGCTCTTACAGGACAGTAACCAGGAATGGCCACACAGCTTATTTACAAATGCAAGATCTGAAGTACTATTGTTTTATTTCCTTTTAAAGCATTTATTTCTCAACACCCTGAGTACCTGCACAACATTTTTACTGCAAACATAATTTTTGTGAAGAAATCCTCATTTTATGTATTTCCACCATATAAGGGGGGAGATCAAATTCAAACATGTGTCCTAAATAAAATACAACACAGTCTCATAAATCTGACTGGGAATTTGGTTAGCAAAAGCTTTATTAAGATAATTCAGGGCACGTTGTTTTTATAGCTGGGATGTGGCTGCTGAGGCAGTGGAGTCAGACCCTGCTTGGACAGCAGATGGTGTCCTACTGTAACACTAAGCTCCAGTGCTCAAAGAGGAATCTTAAACCAGCCCTTAAAATACTCTCTGATTCCCATTTAATTACTTTAATTGGCTTTATAGGCTGTGTAATAAAAATGATGGATCTGTTTAAGCACTAGGCTGAATTAAAAAGTTTAGTGTGTCAAAACCAGTGATTTTGAAATATATGCCCCATTTCTATGAGTATTGTCCAATATAAATGAACTTTCAAAAAATGTGATCAGCCACTTAGGTGCCTGAGCACTTTTTCAAAGGTACCACAGGCAAATAGCCATTAAGAATCCCACTGAGTGTCAAGGGAATCAAATGCCTCCCAACTCTCTGGGCCTTTGAAAACGTTCTCCTTACAGTGTAAGTTATCTGCATATAATAATGAAAAATCTAAACTTGCCATTGCTCTGGTAAAGTTTAGGTCCTTATGAGCCTTCATGGGAAAGGACCATTTTTTTCCTTCTGTGCTGTATAGCATCTCGTGCTGTACAGCGACTTGTTCAGTGGGCATCTGGTCCCTATTGTAGCTCTCAGATACCAACAGTACAATTAAAACTCCACAGGAATTAAATTTATTCCTGATAAATTACATATGGTTGCTACAATACTAACTCTAAAGGAATAATTTCATACTTTCACTCTGTGACCAAAAATATTTTTCCTTTCATGTTTTTTTTTTTTTTTAAATTTTCCGCTCTTCGGGATCTGCAGAAGTTCCCAGAACTTTGTGACTAATAGGGTGAACTGGGTGGTGAAGAGAAACCTGTTGTATTAAGAAGCTCCAAGTCTGCTGAAGCCCCTGGACCTCAGGAAAGTAGATAGGTAAAAGTGAGAGGTCCTCCCAGAATTTCCACTTTGAGGAGCCCCTCAAAGTGCTGCACAGAACCTGAGTTGTGAGTGAGCCTGGTCTGAAAACCCTTCTCCAGATTGTCCAAATCACAGCTGTGGTCACTGTGGGGTCTGAGGCATTGCAGCAGAGCAGTGTGACTCAGCTCAGAGATATCTGCAGTTTGCAAGCCTAGATTGGATTTACTGTCACTGGGAGGGCAACATTTGTTGGGAATAGTTTTGTCATTCATACTGGGAGGTGATGAAATCTTTGCCTGCTGGAGCAGATAATCATCTTGTACAGCCAAGCCCAGGCTGGGATAGGGGAGTCATAAATGGGGTTATGGGTCCAATCATCACTGAATCTTTTTTTCTTATTTCCCCACACAGAGACTCTTGTAAAATTCTACTTTTTGCTTCTTTCAGAAAAAAAAATAATATTCTTATAGCTCCAAGTTATGAGAGTAGTCTCACTAATTTTGGTGAGATTCTTCACATGAGAAAGCAATCTGGACCTGATCCCTTAGAGAAATAGGCTAGGAGTAACTGTATGAATGAGATATCTAGTTTTCAAAAACTTATTTTCTTCCTCATCCCAGATATAACAGAGGATGCAGGGGTCAATATTCTCCAAGAGCATTTACATAACTTCTTCAAAAGCAATAAAATGATGAAACCCAAAATCTGCAAATTGTGGTGATTTGTAGTGCTTTGATTTATAGCCCTGTTGGGTTTGGAGTGAATGATTTCTACAGAGACCAGTCCCTCTAATCGGAATTTTACAAGAAACGGATGTGCTAAAAGAAACAGAAAGCTAACAGGGCTTCTGGTTACATTTTCAGCCTGATTTATAGAGCTGTAAAACTCTCTGTATCAGGGAGCTGACACCAATTTCTAGAAAGCTGTGAACATTTGTTTCCATCTGATTTTCCTGCAGGGCTCCCAGGCCCACTTCGTTCACAAACGACCCCGGTGAAATCCATGTCAGGTGTTGGAGAGTGTGGGACACTGGTGAAACGAGCCAGCTGGCAGCAAAGGACAACAAGCTAGCCCTGGAACGTCGATTTTGGGGGCAGAAGTGTGCTTTTAAGGAATCAGGAAAGGAAAGGGAGCTGAGATGGGAGCAGGCATTACCAGGGTTGGAATGGCTAAGGGAGGTCTGATCTGGCACAGCAAGGGATGCTGCAGAACTGAGCAGTGCCTGGTCGAGGACAAGCAGGTGCAGGAGGCAGATGGCCAAGCCTGGAGCTGCAGCAGCCACGCCACTGCTGCAACAACTTGCACCCTGACAGATGCAAGTGCCACCTGCATGTGGATGCATTCAGACAGCAGAAGAGCAAGGTTGTGAGAAGAGGAAGAACTGGAGAGAAAATGGGCAACAAGCCAGGGACAGGAGGTGCATTTTAGTCAAGGCTGCAGCCTTGGTTAGTGCACAGAACACAGCACAGGGACGTGGTAAGACTGGTCAGGCAGGCAGAGAAGTGCCTGTGGGCTGTGAGCAGGGAGGGGGTGGCAGGAGATGTGCCATGGCCTCTCTCCTCTGCAAACCTCACCAGAGCTGGGCTGCAGACAGGGACATGCACTGAACAGGCCATGCCCATGGCCAGTTATGACAGCAAAATTCCCCAAGGAGAACCAAACCAAACCAGCCACGTGCTCACCAAGATGAGGAAGAGATGACAGTGAGGAGCAAGAGAGGGCATGGATCAGGACAAGGATCAGGAGAGGAGAGATGCAGTGAACTCACAGGTCATAAGTGGGTAGATCACCAAGAACTGTCCTCTGGAGCTGGGCTGTGATTCACAGTAAAACATCCATCTGCCTCTGTGAGGATGCTAAATTATGTGACCCACAGCAGGCAAAAGCTCCACAGCTAAGATATTTCCAGTTCCACTCCTTCTGATAGCTAGAAGTGTGTAGAAATGTTTGTCTTGCAATTTCGTGCCTGAAAGGAAGATGGTGTAGAGGTTCAAACAAAATGATCTGAGGTCTCTTTTGAAAAGGTAAGCTGTTCCCCTCCAGAAAACAAATTATGTGTCAGTCACAGGTTTTTACAGGTGCTTGAACTAGCATTCCATCCAGAGAGAGTTACAGAAGATTTTGGTGAAAAGAGAAAATTACTTTAAACCAGCACTTTTAAGCCTAGTGGATCTTCAGATCCAAGCTCCTGATCATTCATTATTCTGAGGCCCTCTACATTCAAGGGCACTTAGCAGGATGCCCAGCTGGCAAAGGTTTGGGGATCAAAGTCTGAGGTATTTGTGTGTAGGCTAACAGGCAACATAAAATGGCAGCTTCTGTTGACATAGCATTTAAGAAAATGTTCTTACCTTGTTATGCTGTTTTAAAAAACCCTATCAAGTTGCTTTACTGTATAAAATTATTAAGTATTAAATACAGTATTTTATAAAATGGTTTAGTAGTATGTTATTTTGGTTTTAGAGTGTCAAATTAAAAAAACAGATACTAATTAATAAACCAAGATGCATATTATTGCACTAAGTGCAGCTCCAAAGTTTATTACCATTTTCCAAGGATTTACTGCCTTTATCTAAAAAGAAAGGTATCGGTGTCCTAAATTAATTATGAAGATCTATCTTACATGGAGAAGCCCTGATCCAGCAAACACATATGCTTATGAGTAATTTAACTGCATGAGTAACTTCATATAATTCAGTGGGTGAGAGAGAAGCTGTGATCCGTGCAGCTCCTAGTGTGGGTAAAGTTTTTTGTGGGCACAACTGTTTGCAGGACTGGAGCCAAGTATAACACTTACACAAATTCCCATCTAGAAGAAAAGGCAAATGAATACATAGTAAAAAGCAATTACATGCTGTTGAATGTCCTAATAATGATATATTCAACAAAAAGTGCACAAACACAATTATGGGTTTGAAGATACTCAGGACCCACCCATAATTGATGGATAATGAATGGAGAGGTGGAATGAAATGGAGAAGTGAAAGGAACACAGTGTAACTCTCTTCACGTCTGAGTATCTCTCTAATTTAGGTGTTTCATAGATGCAATAGGTATACACAGGAAATATGCTAACAAAAGAAAAGGGGGTTGCTCTCAACTACCCTCTTTGGACACTGAATGAAGGTGTTGTCTAAAGAGAAATTATTTTGGTCTCTCAATATGTTTTAGAGCACCTAAAGCAGATGCTTTACAGATGCCCAATGTGGTCTGTAAGTGAAAAGCAGGCATCCCTAAAGATTAAAAAAGCCTTCTGCCACACTCGGGACCCTGACACAGAAATTACCTATGCATTTTCTATCAGGTAACTGCTAGCCAGAGCATTAAAGCAGAGGCAGGTTTCTCCTGTTCCTTGTTCTTCCTGAGAAACCCTTGGCTGTGCCGCACAGGGATGTGGCTCCCACGGGAGAAGGGGGCTTCAGCCCCCGAGGGGGAAGAAGCCGCTGCGCTGGGAGGTGGGAGTGCTGGCTTTGAAACTCTTCGTGGAGGGCAGCCCTGTTTGCTCTGATTTAGGCTGCTGTGCTCTGTTCCAGCTGTAAATTTTTAAGAGAGTGATGCCGACTGGCCTGTCTGATGTGGAATTCAGCACTTGCCAGCAATGGAGTGCAGGTTGAGTGTCTTCACACCCTCACTGTGAGCTGAGCTTCCTTGAGAGAGAGAGCCATGTAGCTGCTGAGTTGCTGGCTGATAGGAGGTGGTGTTATGCCTTCAGGAAGCCGTGTATTCCAACACAGGAGCACCAGCTGGTTCTAGACAGCAGAAAGCATGCCAAAAGGGCTTACCTCAAGCACCTGGTTTACCTGTGCTCCAGTACAAGCAGAATCCAAATGGCCATCAGCTCTCCCACTAAGCCGAAACCCTGCAACTGGGGGAGAGTGGATAATTTCCTTTTTGGCCTGTCCACCTTATTAAAATGTGTGTGAATACCTTCAGTCCCCCTGGGCCTGGCTGTGGAAGCATTAAACACTCTGCAAGCTCTCCTCATGAACTGCCAGTAAAATAGATGGCTTGCAAATGTTTATGTTCCTGCACTTACTTTGCCCCTATGAAATATGTGCTGCTGCCAACCACAACACAATGCACCCAATGTCTTCTGCAGTGTTCTTGCTGCTGCTCACTCTAAAATGCATCTTTAGGGCTGTGTTTCTATCTGTTCAGCTCCCCACCCCCAGCTGCCTGTTTACACACTAGACATTCACTTGTGTTCCACTGCACGCTAACTGCCTATTTTTCTTTTGCATTGGTTTTTTCCATTCTTGTTTCTCTGAGTTTGCTCTCCTCTCTGGCTGAGCTTGGCTGTCTTACATCCTGCACATCTCCTGAAAGTCCTTCCAGTCTGGATGCTGCCGCAGTGTGGTAGGAATACTGTAAAAGGTGCAGATATTTTGCCAGCCTTTCTTCCTGGTGCGTGCTCGGGATGCACACAGCTGATGACTGAGTCTTTTGTTCAGATAAATAATATCGAAAGGATACCAGTGCTTCCTTTCTCTTTACACAGGAGGAAAAGAACACAAGTCTTAATGAGCCCTTCCTTCTCATTTGCAATTAAAACTTAAAATAAAAGATCCTCTTCATATCAACACAGAGTTTTGTGATGGGGCAAGTGCCACTGTTTCCTTGGTGTCATTGTCACCTTACAGAGTTCAATGCGCCATGACTTTCTAACCACTTCTCCCTTGCCACACCCTTTTTGCCGATGCAAACCATCAGCAAAGATCGTAGCTCTAAATCTCATCAGGCAATTGATGCAGGTTTAAAAATGCCATGAAATGTTTTGTGACACATAGCCATAGGGGAATGGGGCTGTGGGCAATGGAAGAAACGGGAATAATGAGGAACAGATAAGCGAATACCACCTCTAAAAGCCTGGAAATGTGAAGCCACATCTTCAGGCACAATACAACCACTTCACAGGTAATCAGGCGCTCCTTACAGGCCTGAACGTGCACATACCTGAATAATCAGTGATGCTGCTGCCACTGCGTTTATATTCAGCTAAACACTCACGCAGGATGCAGGAAATTTCATCTGAAGGGAGCAGCCAGTAAAAGTAAGGGTTAATCATACCTGCAACAGAGAAAAGCTTTCTACTGGATCATCCAAAATAGTGCCTCTTCTGGGTTTTCCCCTCTTTACACAAGAATTGCTTCACTGTTCTTTGAATGTGAGCTAACTTTTCTTATCAGTACCCAAAAAGCAAGCCCCTGCAGGGTCCCTGCTGACAAACGCTGCAAGGCAGTCGTGTCCTTTCCTCTGCTCTGACTGCAGTAATCAGAGACATGCAATTTTCCAGTAGTGCTTGACAGCTTACATCAAAGGCACAGAAACTGTTTCTGGACATTGAAAAGATAAAATTCTAATACTAACTGATGCCTCTTTCAGTTTTTATTGCAGTTCAGTGTAAACAGATGCTGCTGGTTTTGAAAGCATGTGCTCAGATCTGTCAAAGTACATGTATGGCAGCGGTGATATCTGCCCCAGGAAAGGCTGCTATTTGCCATCATGTATATATTCTTGACTCAATCATCTCTATGGCACTAGCCCTGTGTGTGTGCTTACACGTCCACAGATGTCTCTTTACATGTGCATGCACACAAACACATGCATATGCATTAAATGGAAACTGTAACCCAATCTTAACCAGGGGTTTAAATCAATCGTAATACATACACACACTTACAAACACTGGGCTGTATTTAACTTTCACATAAGCAATGTAGCATTATTATCTTCTGAGGAGCTCTGCAGTGTATGAGTCAGCCCCAAAACCTCTTAGTTAGCCCATGGAAAGATGCCACTGACTTTATTGGGCTTTGGATCCGTCTGAAACCAATGGCTAATTGTCTCGTATAATATAACTTTCCCTTCCAGCAAACTTAGGATAAACTTAGATTCTAATTCCAACAACTCTGTAATTTTTTCCAAACAAATTCCTTATGGAATGGAAATGCCCATTCTCGTTCTGGGCATTTTTCAATGCTTTCGTGTTTCTTTGTTTTGAAAATTGATTCAGTCATGTTAAACATTATGCAAGCTTGAAAAAGATCACAGTCTCCAACTATGCAAAGTGAAATTCTCATGCATACATAGCTCAGAAATAAATGTCATTAGCAACTTCAAACTTGGCTAGTATTAAAGCCATCCTTGAGGAAGGGTAAAAAAATCACATTTGGAGAAATTCAGCCTGATGTTTTAGAGAGTAAGAATAATTTAGGATTACATGTCCATCTCAGCTTTCCCATTTTATTATACACTCTCTACAACTTTCTATTACCCTCTACAACTTTCCAGGTGTTTTGAAATGGATTTATTTGAGTATGTGCATGAAATTTGCAATTATTTAGAGAGAAAATTAACATGCTTGCACAGACCTTCTTGAATTAAAGTGAGAACTGTCTGAAGATCTATATTTGAACTCTGAGCTATTAAGGCCATTAAGTTCATCGTAATTCAGGTATCACACCTGATAGAAATGTAATTAAAGTCATGTCATTTTTAAGAAACTAGTCTTGAAGAATCTTTTGGCTGCCAATCCTCCTTTCAGTAATCTCTAAATTAAAAATCTGAGTTAGAAACTCATGGCTAAGATTTCTGAATGTAGATTTTGTACATGCAGTTAACACTTAGACTGTATTTAAAAAGAATGTGGCTGTGCTAACCACTAAAGGAAGTTCACATTTGGATTATTATTTATATTGATATCTGTGGTATTTGATATAATCACTGTTGTGGAGACATCATGCTGCTTTCTGGCACGGTAGGGTCTCAGCTGGTGGGCATCTCACAGGATGCTCGAGTTTGGGTTCCCTGATAAGAGGCAATAGAGAACATCTCTTTTCAATAACATGCAGTCTGCAGATTCAGGTGGGTACCTACAGTCTTAATTCGAGGCAATTGATGTATAAAGTGCTGAATTGTTTTGAAAATCACTGAATCCTGTTTCTATGTCTATTACAGTCCCAAGCCACATGTATTGTGTTTTGCAACCCTGCATTTTGTTTTGTAATTAGAATTTAGTGTGTATTATTTATGTAACCTCCTACCAAAAGAGAAGATTGACAATGTCACAGAAAGAAAAATCTTTGGTCAGACTGACAACATCTACAACATTCCACTGTCTCTTCTTGTGGTATACCACAAACTCGGTTTTCACAGTAAGTCCAAAGCTCATTACGAGGTTTAGAAAAGCATTTATGGCTTTTAGTGAGTACCGTGTGAGGAGCAGATGCTCCCCAGGACTAATGCACACAAGCTTGCCATAATGCTAGGGCAAGTCTCAGAGCCTTTACTCCCTTGCTGACGTAAATGGCAACAGGGCCATTGGCTTACATCTACATGCAATGTAATGTAAGTCAATCAGCCCTTGAGTTTTAAAGCATCCTTACTTCGATGTTTGTGTTAGCTGATATTTGCATAATAATGCCCAATGCACACAAAACATTGCATCAAAAGAAAGTGGCTCCTTCCCTCCAGCTTGTCTTCTGGAAATAATTCTCTTTTCCTCCATTCCTGAGACTTCTCCACACCACTCGCGATCTTCCAGCTAACATATTTTTGCCATCCTTTGTTACCAGATCTCTTTCCCTCATGCTGCCACTTCCTTTCTCTCTGACATGCAAACGGAGCCTGAATTATAGCAAAACTTCTAAATACTAAATGCTCTTTCTCTTTGTACCCTTACACCAGGCAGCAAGAGTGGTGGTCAGAAGGTCTTGAACGTGTTTGTCGTTATACGGTGTCTCTTTCTCCAACATACATCACGTGCACACCCACCCTGCCTGTTGCTGTGTGCCCGACACAAAACACAACAAAAGTATTGCTCAGTTAGGCTGAAATGAATATTTCGTTTGGGCTGCATCTCTTTGCGCCCGAGTGCCCGAACCTCAGGTCTGTCCGATGCTAATCACTGTGACCCCACTGCCCCATTGTCTGCCCCAGCTTCGATGAGAACGGACCACAGACATAGAATCAATCTCGGATTTTAAACATTGCTCCTACAAAATTCTCTCCCCAAGGTTTGTCTCACAGCTCACTGGCAAGGCCTGTACTATTGAAGTGGGTAGCTTCGATGGCTCTATGACATACACAAGAGATTTATTTCTCTTCTAAGCTAGAAGAAATGCAGAGAGGGTTGCTCACATCGTCGGCAGAATCGGTTGTGGGCCGAGGGGACTCGGTCGCACACCGGGCAGCAGCGCACGGGTGAGCGGGCTCCGGGCACTCGGGTCCCGGGCGGAGTTTGGCTCCGGGCGCGCTGGGATCCTCAGCTGCGCCACTTCCCCAGATGAAAAGAAGAGCTTTGCACGGGGGATTTATTGCACATTCCTGGTCGCACGGGGGAGACTGGGTCCAGGTAGCTGCCTCCTCGCTTTCCCTTTAATCACTGCAGGGTGGGAACCGGATCCAGCCTGGAGGGATAAAAGATCTCGGAGATGACGAAGTACAATAGAGCAGAGTTAATGTCGATCGGTTTACTGCTGTAAGCAAATCACTGCCACATCTCTCCGTGCAGCATGTTAAAATTTACAACTCGTAGTTAAATGAGTCAGAGCTGTTGCTTCTGGTTCTGCCTCCAGCTTCTCCTGCCACATAGCTGGACAGACAATGGGTCCGTGTTGCAGAAGGGGCCTCGGGCCAGCCCCAAGGAGCTGTGTTGCAATGCCCATTATCGCAATGCCTCATTTTTAGGCTCCCTGCTGTGGAACAGATTGCTCAGGCCAGGGACAGACACCACTGCGCTTCACATAAGGTGTGGAGAGAGTTAAAAGCAAATATAAGAAAATTTCAGAGGTCCACATACTCCTTGGGTTAAAACATGTATATTCTACTACAGATACATATGTATAGATTATATAGATATAGATTTAGATATAGATATAGAGGATGCAGCCGATATGGATATAAATCAGTATAGATATATAGTGGGGGCCAGAACTATGAAAGGCAGGAAGAAGGTGTCTGTTTCTGCCACAGACTCCCTTACAGTTCGGTGCAGAAGTCACATCAGCCCACATTTTGTGAAGAATTAGAGAGTGAGTGAACTACCTCACTCCATCCAGGAGCTCATTGGGTTTTATATTCCAAGCAGTGGGAGACTTAGCAGTCACCACTCTGCTGGATTTAATTTGGACAGCCCCATGACTGCTCTGAGAAGTGTCCTGGTCTCAAGACTGCTTACGCAGCTGCTTTTTCTTGCTCTCTCTGGGCACCTCCGTGTCTAATATAAAATCAGATGTATCATTAGAAGAGATGGAGAGCAATTACCTCTGAGTCTCTAATAAGCTGGTGATTGGTGTTTTCACTTTGCATACGGAATATCTGAGTTCAGCTGTTTACCTAAATTCAGACAGTACCAAGGAGTTAGTGACAAGCATCCCACTTCCTCCTGAAGGTGTCCAGCCAGTTTGTTCAACCGTTCACTTCCCAGATTTTTAGGAAAAAGGTCTGACGTGACTCAGGAGATTCACACAAAATGATGAGCCTGGATTTAAGCTTATAAGCACTACTGAGAAGCACTCAGCCCCCTCCCCTGCCCCTGGCCTTTACAATGGTTAAGTTAGGAAGCTTCCCTGTTTTGCCTCTGATTTCTTAAGGTTCTGTTCTCAGGCACAATCCTGAGCAGCAGGAGGCTGCTGCTGCGCCTAACTCACTTGCTGAATTTATCCTGCCTTAACTTTAGAAAGCAAGATTTTAAGCTCCCGCTTCGCTTGAGCACTGCGGAAAACATTCGACAAAGTATTCAACGGGGCACCGAGTCGTGTTTCGAGTGAAAGAGCGGATTCGGAAAGAAACCCCCAAACCAGGAGAAATTCAGAGCAGACACAAATGCACGGTTTAGCCGTACATTAACGGTTTGCGCAGCAGGTTTACTCGGCAGTCACCTTCTCTGTGGCTCAAACTGAAGGAGAGCCTTTCCGTGCTTTTAAAGCTCCCAGCCCTCGCCGTGTGCCACTCTGCCCTTCTGCCACAGCCGGAGCCGGGCGCGATCCCGCGGCGGTCCCAGCCGGGGCTCTCGAGCTTGCCCGGAGCCGGTGCCGGGAAGATGCGCCCGGGCGCTGCCCCTGTGTACGGGTAACGGAGCCGCTCCCCTCCTTTGTGGGAATAAGAGTAGAAAATAGAGCTTTTATTTTGTGTGTGTTTCTGCGCGTGTTCGCTTCCTCTCCGTGCTCTGGCTACTGCGAGCTGTATTTCCTACGCTCCGCGGGAAGCGCCGCACCAAGGCACTATCGCTTTCCCACGGCAGAGTCAGCCTCGGCTGTGGGTCCGTGGCGGTACGTGAATGTGCTCGGGGCCCCTCTGCTTTCTCTCGTCTGTCTGCCGAGGCTCTCTAGGAGTGCATGTGGAGATATGCATGGAGGGGAGGGGGGTACCGGCGTGACTGGGGAGGGGTGGCGGGGGAGAGAGGAGTTATTAGGAAACTTTGCTTTGGCTACTCTCTATCCTTGGGGCTGCGTGGCGCCAGCACCCTCAAGTTGAAAGGAAAACAGCCATTCTCACTTCCAACTGCCCACTGAGATCCTTAAGGCGACAAAGACACAAAAGTGAGTTTTATTTGCTGGTAAGCCAGAGGCAAGAAAAAAGAAAAGCCAATTCCCCCTTAAAAAGAGCCGACAAATCCTTTTTGCTCTTTTGTGTGAGCTTTTCCTATTCACATGGAGCGTTCATCCGTGTGATTCCCAACTTATTGTCATTACTTAGTTATTAATTGTTCTCATCTGGGTTTAATTGAGCAACCAAGGACTTTAGCCCAAGGGTCAGGGGGAAAACTTAAAGCAAAGACATGTTCAATAGGAATCCTGCGCTTCGAATATCCACCCCGAGTTAACATAATGTTAAAAAAAAAAGAAAAAAAATAAAAAGAAAACAGAGACAAAGCGGAGAGATTAAAGGGTGCCGCTTTGCCCGGAGTCTCGCGCCGCAGCACCCAAAGGTGCCGGCAAAGGGGAGCAGTGCTTGCGGGGAGCCAGCTCAAGGCAGTCCTCGCTGTTTAAAATCTCTCTCGGATTTTAAGGGCATCTTTACAGGATAAACCCGGCCTCCTGGGCGATTAGATCTCCCCAAACCCGCGGTCTAATCACGCAGAGGCTAAGTTAGAGAGAGAGATAAGCTAGAGATATTCAGCCTTTTTCTGCCAGAGACACAACGTGGGAAAAAGTCGGCACAGAGCTTTCCCGCTCCGGCGTGGCGTTGGGCGCTGGGGTCAGGATCACAGGCACTGTCATCTGCACAGAGAAAAGAAATGATAGGAAAAGAGAAGGGTTGGGGGAAAAAGTTCAGAAAAAAAAAAAAAGGCAAGAAAAAAAAACAAACAACCACAAAAGCCCCAAACTCACCCCAGCTCAAAAATGACTGGGCGGCCAGATAGACGAGAAGGGGGATTAGAGCAGCGAGCTCTGGAGAAAGTGACTGTGTTCAGGTATGTTGTTTCGCTGAGTTATTGAAAGCATCGTTGATACTTAGGAGATGATAAAAGTCCTGCCTCGCCCCCAGCTACAGTCTCGCTGGAGCCACAGTGCCTGCAGAAGATTGCCGAGCCTCATTACAGCAATTATTTTCCTTCTAACTTTGCTTCAACCTTAACGTTTTAAATTGCTAGAAATGAAAGCAGCGGGTTGAGGGGTGGGGGGAAAGACAGAAAGAAAAATATTGAAGCCCAATTTCTCAGCGGTCATTCCTTGAGCACAAAGATAATGCACGAAATTAAAAAAAAAAAAAAAAAGAAGAAGAAGAAAAAAGAAGAAAAAAGTAGGAAAGCAACGCTCTCCCTTACCCGAGGGATTCGTCAAACCAAACCGGATGGAGCAGCGCAATGAGGGGGCTCAGAGCGCAGCCGGCGGGGAACGCGGCGAGGCGGCGGCGCCGGTGCTGGCGGGATCAGCAGGCGCGGAGCCGGGGCTGCGTGTCCGCCGCTTTCCTCCGCGGGGTTCTCAGTCGTTGCCAGCGGTTTCCTCGGGGCCGTGGTCGAGCGGGACGGCTTTCCAGCAGAGCCAGCCACTAAGAACGGCGGGGTGCTCGAAAGCTCGAGGGCGAGCAGGACACACGGCGCCGAGCGGTCCCGACCGTCAGGCCCCTGGGTTCCACCGGCCAGCGGGCCCGCACTCGTTCCCAGCACCATCGCCCCCACACCCTATCCCCCGACCGAGCGGCACCGGTGCTGACACCACCTCGTCATTAGCGTCCCTTACCCCCTTCTTCAGCACCAGCCGAACCGCCACAGCCCCCTCTCCTCCCCACTGCTCCAAATCCCGGTGCTCCGTTCCCCCGAGTAATACCGGCCGGCAAATGGAGCTCTGGGGAAAACCCTTTATCTCGCGATAGGCTTGGCATTGAGGCGTGGGGCATGCCAAGCCCTCCCCAGTCTTCCCAGCCAGCGGGGGCTGCGGCCAGGACCCTCCCAGACACAGGCACCGGAGCAACTTTTCTCTTTCCTAGGGCTAAGGAAATACGGCCGATCCCGGCGCCGCTGGGGGAAGTGGCAGCGATCACATGCACCTTCGGGCCAGGGATGCGGTGGGAACTGCTGGCAAGGAGCAGTGGTGGGGAAAGGAGGAAATCTCAAAACAGCTGGGAGGACAGGGCAGCTCCGGGATACACAAAAAGTTAAAAACTCAGCTGCTGTCTCACCATCCGAGGCTGAAGCCTGCTGGAGAGCAGGGAAAACGGCTACTTACAGCCAGTCCCTCTCTCATCCCCCGATACGCAAATTTGGTCTCTTTTTCTGTCACACCCGAGAGGGCAAAGAGCAAGCGAACAAATTGCATCAAACAGTAGCTTAAAATTAATTTATTTAACAAATATAGCTATAATATAAATGATAATAAAATTTCAAATATACAGTATATTACATAGTACACAGAGCCCCTTCCAAAGGAGCTGGTGGAGGAGCAAAGAAGGTAACAGACAGTGCTGTTACATGGGAAAGGGAAAAGCTGTTTTACACTTGTCTCTTGACCTCGCCTCGCAGAAAGAGAAACGTCCTGTCTTTCAGTCCCCTTTTTCCATCTCATCCACAGTTCCTTCCCCTGTGGCAGGGGGCTCTCTGCGGGGTGCCAGCTAGACCCAGAGAAGCAGGGCACAGCTGGCTCATCATCACCCTGTGCCTGAAAAAGCTGGGGCAGTGCCTCAGGTTTCTGCCAGCTCTCCATGACTGCTGAGGAGATCAGAACAGTGCTGGGATAAGGGCCCAGCATCAGAGGGGGAAGCAGAGAGGTCAAGCAGAGCCAGACTGGAGGAGCCTCTGCCATAGGGTCCATGGGGAAGTCCACAGAGAAGAGCCGGAGGAGCAGGGAGGGAGTGTGTGTGGAGCCAGCGGGAGCAGACAGCCAGAAGTGCTGGGCTGGGCTCGGCTCAGGCTCTATGTGAGGTGGTACATGCTGTATCCCACATGTGCTGTGTACAGTCCCACAGGAGCCACGGGCAGCCCTGCCCGCTGAAAAGGGCTGGAGGTGCCGTACAGGGAAGCGCCGGCCACGGCCGGGCCGCCCAGCGGGAAGGAGATGCCAAAAGCAGCAGGCGGGAGCATGGGCTTGGCTGCCATCTTCAGCTTCTCCAGCTCAGCCTCCTGGAGCCTCTTGGCCTTGGCGCGACGGTTCTGGAACCAGATCTTCACCTGGGTCTCCGTGAGGCTGAGCGAGCTGGAGAACTCCGCACGCTCGGCAATGGACAGGTACTGCTTCTGCCGAAACTTCCTCTCGAGGGCCAGCAGCTGCGCCGTGGTGAAGGGTGTCCGGGGCTTCCTGTTTGTCTTGTGCTTGCGCAGGGTGCAGGCGGGGGGGCTCAGCCGCCCTGTGCCCGGGAGCAGCCGGGGAGGAGAGGAAAGGAGAGACACCTTGGTTAGCAGTGCCCAAACCCCCACAGTCCCCCCACCCTGCCACGGCTGAGGTGGAGAAAGGGGGAAGTAGGGTCCCACTTGAAGCAAGGCGCCCAAAACCCACCAGGGTTGCCTGAGGCACGCTTAAAATTGCCATCTCTGTTTCCAAAAACGAGAGCGGCGCTTCGTATCAGGAAGCTCTGACTCCGGCAACGGGCCCGAATCAGACACCCACAAACCCCGCATCGCCTGCGGCTACCCTGCGGTACCCGTCACGGCTACCCTGGCTCATACAGAGGAGACGCAAATAAGGGGACTGGCCCTCCAAAAAGAAGAAAAAAAGTAATTTTTTTTTTAAATTGGATTACAGGAAAAAAAAATAAACAAAACGGACTGGCTTCTCAGTCTCACACCCTCTTCATTAGGCCCCTGGGAACCGGATTAAGCATGTAATTAATTACGAGGTCTGAATTGACACTCATACTCTATCCACCACTCTTCACCGGTCTGCTCCTCTCCTCTTATTTAACATTTCTAAGGGTCTTAAACATCCATCTGTCCCGGGTTTACTTAGCAACAGCAAATTTTACTTAGCAATTTAAATAAATTAAACCGCTGCTTTGCTCTACACAAGTCCTGTCGGGAAACCTGCCGTTCTTCAAGGGACAGAGAAAGCAGCTCCGTTTGCAGCTTTGCTAAGGGCACCCCAAACGCTTGGAGAGCCTCAGACCAAGGTCCCTTTCCACGGGATCCCTGGCAGGAAGGGAGCGCGGCCAGGCCGAGGGGAGCCGGCCCATGCTGCCCAGACCTGGGCTCAGTGCAACCACTGGAAATTAACGGGCTTCTCTGATGATCTCGGCTCTCACACTGTAATTCGTATTAATTTAGATCGTTTTGCCTTAAAGCAGGAAAATATCACTGATTGTGGCTCTTCGGACTTTGGACATGCACCATTTAAGACAACAGCCGGCGGGGCTGAAGCTCGCAAAGCTCCCGCTTCTAGGATCCGCACAGACTGCTTTCCTTACGGAATTACTTGAGCCACTTTCTGAGAGTGCCTCAGTGGTGTTGAGTCAAAATTTGCGTACTAGTTCGAGCCCCAGGTTAAATTAACAGGCTGGCCGCGTTGCTTTTTCTTCTCCCCCTCCCTCGGTTAACATTTGGCACAAGATCTCACCCTGGCGCAGCCCCTTCTTCCTGTGCGTTCGCAGCCATCCTCCACACACTCTCGAATCCGTTCAGTACTTTGGACGGATCGAACAGGCCCAGAAAAGTGCCAACCGCACAGAAAAACACACCGGGAGAGGCAGGCAGGGCGAAAGCAACAGGAAAGCCCCGGCCACCCGCGCAGCTTCGCCCTCGGTCCGCCCGGCNGGCGGCGCGCGGGGAGGCGGGGCGCGCGGGACGCTCCGACGGCGATCGCGGCCCGGCCCCGCCCCGCCCCGGAGACCTCGGTTCCGCTCCGCGCCCCAGCTCTCCTCTGAGGCGGGACAGAGGAAGGCCGGGTAGCCGGCGCAGCCCTCCGCTGTGGGGACGGGAAGGCTCAAAACTCGGGGAAAAACGTAGTAACGTCGGAAAAAATGCCCACCTTTCGTAAAGCGCAAGGGAGCGAGCCCGAGCCCGTTCTTCTGCAAAACCCGCAAATACCGGGCTGTCCCGAGCGTGACCTCTTCAAAGGGAAGAAACCCTGCCCGTTCCGCAGTAATTTTGAGGGTTTGGGGAGCGGGTTTATTTGGGTTTTTTTGGTTTGTTTTTTTTTTTTTTTGGTTGGGTTTGGTTTTTTTTTTTTNCAATTTAAATAAATTAAACCGCTGCTTTGCTCTACACAAGTCCTGTCGGGAAACCTGCCGTTCTTCAAGGGACAGAGAAAGCAGCTCCGTTTGCAGCTTTGCTAAGGGCACCCCAAACGCTTGGAGAGCCTCAGACCAAGGTCCCTTTCCACGGGATCCCTGGCAGGAAGGGAGCGCGGCCAGGCCGAGGGGAGCCGGCCCATGCTGCCCAGACCTGGGCTCAGTGCAACCACTGGAAATTAACGGGCTTCTCTGATGATCTCGGCTCTCACACTGTAATTCGTATTAATTTAGATCGTTTTGCCTTAAAGCAGGAAAATATCACTGATTGTGGCTCTTCGGACTTTGGACATGCACCATTTAAGACAACAGCCGGCGGGGCTGAAGCTCGCAAAGCTCCCGCTTCTAGGATCCGCACAGACTGCTTTCCTTACGGAATTACTTGAGCCACTTTCTGAGAGTGCCTCAGTGGTGTTGAGTCAAAATTTGCGTACTAGTTCGAGCCCCAGGTTAAATTAACAGGCTGGCCGCGTTGCTTTTTCTTCTCCCCCTCCCTCGGTTAACATTTGGCACAAGATCTCACCCTGGCGCAGCCCCTTCTTCCTGTGCGTTCGCAGCCATCCTCCACACACTCTCGAATCCGTTCAGTACTTTGGACGGATCGAACAGGCCCAGAAAAGTGCCAACCGCACAGAAAAACACACCGGGAGAGGCAGGCAGGGCGAAAGCAACAGGAAAGCCCCGGCCACCCGCGCAGCTTCGCCCTCGGTCCGCCCGGCCCCACGGGAAGGTCGCAGCCGGGCCGGAGAGCTCCCGGACCATTACTTACTCGGGGGAGGCGGCGAGAACCGTGGGGTTTGCATCCAGGGGCTCCGCTCCTGCTTCTCGGGGCTTTCCGCCTTGACGAGCGTGTCTTCGGGCAGCTTGACCAGCCCCCCGACGGAGAAGTGCCCGCCGAGGGGCAGCGGCGAAGGCGGCGCCTCCGCCGACAGCGTGCCCAGCCGAGGGCTGAGGCTGGCGCGGGGGGCCGCCCCGGCGCCCGGCGGGGGCCCGGCGGCCTCAGGTCCGTCCCTGCCTCCCGGCTTCCTGTGGTCGGCCATGAGCGCCTCCACGCTGAACGGCAGGAGGGACGGGGAAGCCTTGGGCTTGTCGCTCTCCTCTTCCCCGCCCATCGCCGCCGCGACGGGGAGCGCGCCGCCGCCGGGACTGCTGAAGGCGGATGCGGGCAGCTCGTCGCTGCGAACCCCGTTGGGCGCGGCGGTCATATCCACAGCCGGGGCCATGCAGGGGCAGCCCGTCGTCGCCACCGCAGCGCCGGGTGAAAGCGAGCAGCGCCGCCGCTCATGGGGCCAGAGCGCGGGCAGCCGGCAACGCGCTCCGGCCCC
>VWZV01005695.1:655937-832545 GCA_013397155.1 Irena cyanogastra | reverse complement strand
GGGGGGGGGGGGGGGACAAACACAAAACAAACCCACTTTTCAGAAGGAAATGTATTTCAGCTCTATAATAATCAGGTCCTGAGGAAAGACTGTCGGTAGAATGGAAAATGAAGTGAAAGCAATGCCTGTGTGCGTCAGGGTTGCCTGTGCAGAAGAATTTCTCCTCCAGCTGCTGCCTCCAGCTGCAGAGCTGGAGGAGGGCCGTGAGCCACGGTCCCACTGGCAGTCACTGGCTTAACCTGAGGCACAGCAGTGCAGCTTGGCAGGTCTCTTCTTCCCAGCACCCTTTTTCCACCTTCCTGCTGGTGTCACACAGCATCCCAAGCCAGAGTGCCTCTCCTCCCTGCCTTTCATTTGCATTGGTAAAATCCCAGTGCCAAAAATATCTCTCTAAACTCACAAGGAACAGGTTAGGGGAAAATGTTTATTTTCTTCCTCTGCTGAGATGGTTCGAAAGAGATTGCCTTAAGCCAAAACCTTCAACTTAGGAAAATATATATTTGTGCAAATACACATAGAAGGATTTTAATTTCCTTGTGTAAAGGAAACTACAGCTAAATAGCAGAGTAACTGATCTCAGGTATCTTCCAGATTCTGTCAATTGAAAAACAAAACATCATCACACTCCTGCAAATATCAAAGTCATCCTCAAGTATTTGAAACTGTCCTGATTATAAACCCCCTGCTTAGGAACCCCAGCACTGCCTTATTTTGGTGATGTGATCTCATCACATCCTTTCACTTAGTGGCAACCAATGGCTAGATATGATACTGGGAGCTATATCATTCAATAAACCAATATATCCAAACAAATTCACTGCCAGAGGAGGAGGAAAAAAAATCCCAACTATTTTGTAGGGAAACACAGCTTTTAGAAAGCTTATGTTCCTCTTAGACTTTCCATCAAGTATAGTCATAATCTAAAATGTTCCTGGCTTTCCCACTGCTGGGCTGATTAGCTTTTGGAGCAGAAGAGATAACATTTCTAGACACTGGTCTGCCTTGTGCTGCCTTCACGTTACTGTCAGTGTATGACATTATTTATGTAGAGAGTGTGGGCTCTCTCTCTCGCTGTTGGGTCACTTTGCTTTTCAACATATGGGGGTTTTCAACATCTGTCTCTCAAAGCAGAACAGCATCAGACCTTACAATCCATGGCTTTAAGGTACAGCAGCCTCCATGCACCCTCCAGCCCTTGCCATGGCAAGCCCAGGCCACGGGTGGCTGTGGGGTGCCCAGACCAGGCACACTGGCTGCTGCCCACCTACCCCACCCCTGTCAGCAGCACAGACCACACTAAGGAGTGGGACAATGTCCTGCCATTGGGTCTGAACCCAGCCAGTTTGGAGTTGCACCAGATGCAGTCTGTCCCCTACTATTAATGGTCCTATTACCCTCGGATGGATTTAGGTCTGTAGGATTTTTACTTCTGAAACAAACTTAACACAGAGACACAAGGAGGAGGCTCTGACAGCAGGCAGAGCAGGGGCACGTTCAACACATAGAATGAGTTCTCTCCCTGAGGTTTGCTGGTGCTATTTTGCAAGTCGTTTCACCTCTTTTATGCAGAAGTCTCCCATCAGAGCCCAACCTTTGCTAGTTAGTAAGTGCAGCTGCAAACCCTGGCGGTAGGCGACATGAGCACACACACATTCACATACACACACTGCACATCCTGACTCCCACACTGTGGTCGTGGGGGCAAATCACAACTCCCTCGACCCAGCAGTAGCTATTTACAGAAAAAAAAATCATGTGCAGCAGCCTCACAGGTAAATTCAAGTCCTTCTCTCCAGCCAACACAAGTAGCTAAATGTCAGTGATGTATAAATCCAGGGACTGGAAAAGAAACTCCACAGGAGTGTACACAGACCTGGCAAGGAATGGAAGCAGTACATTCACTGATAGTGACAGGGAACACCTCTGTTCCAACAGAGAGTTTGAAAAATAAGGGTGGGAGGGAAGGAGGAGAAGAAAAAAAGGGAGAAAGGAGTACCACGAGCATCTTGGAAAGTCACCGGAAGCTTTGTTCTTAGGAATAAATCTGGCTTCTTGTGATCCCCTTTCAGCAGTGCTGGCTGGGAGCCAGCTGGGTCCCCTGGAGTCCCCCTGGCCTTTTTGTCTGGAGCCTGGGAATCTGTCTAGAGCACAAGGCTGGGGGGACCAGACTTGTATTTGCAGGAGGGGTAGATTTAGGCAGTGGCCACGTAGAGGAAAGGGGGTTTGCAGTCCTCAGACCTTTGGGAAACTTTCCCCCAGGGCTGGTGGGTGGGCAGGGAGCTTTTCCCTGCTTTGGGGGCACTCTCGAGGGAGATGTGTGGACTAGGGAGCAGGAGGAAATGCAGGCTGGCTGCCTCCAGGCCTGAGATGCTCGAGCAAATGGGGTGGGATGGAGGGGTGGAGGGGAGTGAGCAAAGCTCTCTGGCCCTCACCCAGCTGGCCTGTGCGAGTTGTCCCAGGGTGTCTCACCCTCCCCAAGATATTGTTGCAAAGGCAAATGCCAAATAAAATGATAAATTACCAACAAATAGAACAAAACCAAAAGCCTTGGACCCATGGAGCATTACATTTCCCTTGCCCTACTAGGCCTTCCTTTCTGCAGACCTCTTTTAGGGTGATGAAAACTGGGCTCTCAAATCTCCCTGCCAGATCCAAAGATGCTGATTGGTATCTTTCCAATACTTACGGGTTTTCACGCATGATTGAGACCTTTCCAAAGGTTTTATTCCTTTATTCTTTCAGATTCAGTTATCCTGATATCCAGTTATTCTGCCTTTATTTTTGTATTTTCCCCCGCCCCCTTTATGACCTTTAGAAATAAAATTCAATTTATTTGGCTACTTCACAGACAAAATCTAAAGCTTGCCTTAATTTGTAGTTTACTAGCCTTCTGATGTGAGACTACATAGAGAGCCCCTATCTGATCAAATGGCTGGTACCCTGACACAGTCCAATTATGTGAAAATATATCCTTGCTTATCATTTCAAATATCCTATAAGTGGAGAAACTGAAGTAGCTCCCTGTCTGTTTGATTTTCCTGTTCAGACACACTTGTTTAAACAGGCACCGTGAGACTTTTCTGTAATCTTGGAGGAGTTCAAAAAGCCTTTTCTCCTTGAAAGCCCCGAGATGGGTGATGGTGGCCACCCCCAGCCAGCTCCCAGTCAGGCAGGGCAGGGAGTGGGGGAGAAAGGGATGTCCCCTGCAGCTGAGCACTCACCCTCTGGCCATGAAATGCACCTGTGGCCAGGTGTGTCCCTGCAACCTCCTCCAGCTCTGCCCCCCAGACTGACCCTGCTCCTGAACTGCTACCCACCCACCCCACCCCACAGAAGTCCCCATCCCAGCCTGGTCTCTCTGCTTCCCTCTTGCCCACCCAGTAAAGGATTTTTTCAACTTTTTGATAATTGCATAGGAGTAGGTTTAATTGAAATCAATGATAACACTTAGAGTTGAGTATATAAAATAGGTCTTGGGGGTTTTAAGTATTCTTATGCTTCCCCCTTCTAAGCATCTGCAATAATTCTATCTTTAGTAACTTGACAAAATTGATTGTCTGTTAAGGGACATGCAGAACTGGTAAGACATTGAAAAAACCAAATTATGTACTGCTTTTGAAAAATAATATTTTCTACTAATTTCCTTCTTTTTACAATTTTTTACTCCTTTTTACCCTTAATTGTAAAGATGCAATAAAAGTTACTTTTTCTTGAATTAGAATGATGTTTAGTAATTGTATTTGATAAAGATTCCCTCCTTTTGCTTTGATCTGGTTTTGTTTATGTTTGTGTTCTGTTTGGGAAGACTGACATACAGTGCTGACTAGGTCTTCCATTGTGCTGCTCTGTGATTCTTTAAATCAAGTTATGGCTGAAAGGAGCCAATATGTAAGCAGTTGAAGTGCTCAGTCTTTTACTTAACAGGGCTATCAGTTTGCAGGCTTGAGAAAAGCAAATTTCTTACAGAGAGAGGAAGGAACTTGTGAACATGTTGAAGCAGACTGTAGAGATATCAGACACTAATTAGCTAATTAGATATTAGATATTAATGGCCAAACCAGTCAGAGGCTTCTCCAGACACAAGGATGTCAGAACCAGGTGGGAGGCATTCCCTGGCTCAGCACTGTAAGGGCAGGGAGCTGTTTAAAGATTAGCTTGCAGTGACATTTTTCAGGTGTCTTTATGGGAGGTGTTGAAAATACTCAATTACTGAAGCATAAAATAGAAAATGAAACAAAAAATCTCTCCTGCAGGGTGCAATCCTTAAACACAGATTACTCTGAGCTCCTGCCTGGATCAGGGGGAACTGAGTAACTGAGAGCACTCCATACAGAGCCAAGGCCACCCCATAGAGAGCCAGGTGTTTATCCCAACCCAGAGTCAGGCTTTAGTTAAAGTAGGGTCGAGCTGGCAAAGCTCCAGGGCCCAAGGGCTGCTCTCAATTCACATTTAAGAGACCATCTTGCAGATGATGCTATCTTGCAGAAGGCAGTGAAACCATGCAACTGTAGGCTTGATCACAGAATTCTGGTTGCATTCCTTGAAATGGAGAATTGCACTTTGGGAGTTGCAGTCTCACACCTGTCATCACCCTGAGAAGTTTCTGGGTTCATTTATGATGTGTAAGGACTGATGGAAACGTCACGTTCCTTAAAATGATTTCCTATATACATTACAGGCCTTTTCATTTTATCCAGTTATAATAGCATTGAGTTCCAAAAAGTGTTTACTTGGATAAAAGACAGCTTCCAAAAAGGTAGGTAACCACAGTAGGTTAAGTATTTCCTGCTCTTAAGAGAAGTATTTCCTGCTCTTAAGCCAGAAATACTAAAATATGAAGAAGTCATCACTGAAATTCAGAGGTTGTTTTAGCAGTTAATTACGGGAGCAGTAAGAAGCCTGTTTTAATTCCAGCATAACTCTCTGATCTCAGCTTTCGTGTGTTGTTCTAAAAAACTGTAATTTCTAAATTAAGTGATGAATGATCTTTCCTCCTGTAAGGAGATGAAATGCTCTCTCATGTTTCCTTTAAGTAAGGGAACACCTGGATGGAGCTGTTTCTCCATCTGTCTGCCTTTGTTTCCCATCTCTAGACCCATCTGTGTGAGTCTTGCTGACACTCACTCCAACACTGAGTGTTTCTCCAAGTGCAGACACGAGGCCTGAGTTTGCTGCTACAGAGAGCACTTCACTGAGGTGGCATACACTGATGTGTTTGAGCCTGTCCACACTCCTGCTCCTCATGTCTCAACACCAGTGAACTTCAGGTGTGTCACTGACAGCCATCCTACTGCCCAAAGCACAAACAAACCCCCAGGAGCATCCATACCGACGGCGCTCACGAGTTATTTGGGTGTCCTCAGCATTTACTCCAGGAGCTGGGCTTGCAGGGCTTCCTGCACTCCTCCACAAGCTGTGAGAGGTGAAGAGGCATTGCTAGCTCTCCACAGATGAACCTTCCCTCTGCCCTTCACAGCAGCCTTAAAGGGAAGACCCTGAAGCAATTGTCAGCTGTATTTGGATGTGGAGTCACTTCTGCTTCTTATGCATGTCCTAAAAAATCTCATGGGATGCAGATCTATGAAAAGGCTTTGTAGATATCTGAGCTAATGGCAACAGCTAATCTATCACACTGTAATTCACACCTTGCACTGACTTATCCATCACTTTTTCTCCTTCTTTTAACACTGATGTGCAGTTTCTGTGCTTGGTGTACCTGCAACTGGGTCAGCAGTAATTATTAAATAGGTTGTAATATTCAACATGCAATGTAAGTGTTACCCACTTCCGTGGAAACACACATTTACTGCAGTTCTCATAACTTTTGCTTTACTCCTCCCAGAATCTGAGAGCAGAGGCTTGTTTGAAGGCATATGTCCTGTGGCAGCAGAGGACCTTGTCCTCACCCTGTCTCCACAGTGTCCTTTGCTGGGCATTTGGTCCCAGTCAGGCCAGCACAGTGCACTGCAGACACACGGGCTGTGATCCCATGGCTTCTGCTGAGTATGTGGGGTGAAAACTGGGGCTTCGTGCATGATTTTTGGAGTTGGTTGTCTTTGCTTATTGTCCTAATTTCTTTGCATGTCAGACAGAAATACAGGGTGGGAAGATTGGGAGGAAAAGATGGGGAGTCCCAGAGAGGGGAGGCCATATTGAGCAGTAGCAGAGTCTGGTTTCTAATGTCACAGGGAGCCCCTGTGGAATGTTCCTCCTTGATGTGGTCAGAAATCTCTCTTTAGGACAGACTGCCACAACAGCTAGGCAGCCTGGCACAAATTTGGCTTCACTGAGGTTTTAGTGAGCAGGTCCATTGCACTTACTCACATCACAGAAGGAATACACAGGATCAGGGAAAGAGAGTGCCCTTCACTCTGGAACATGAACTGGAAGGTAAACTCAGAGTTTGCCACTTCATTATGGAACAAAACCAGGCAGTTTCCTATTTCTTGTTTGTTTCTTTTATTTCAGTTTCTATTATAACATCTCTGACATTTCTAGACTGAAAGGGACAAATGCATCTTAACCTGAGGCTCAGTTCTGAGGTGAAAAACTCCTTGCTCTAAATATTGAAGTCCATTGACTTGAAGTCCACTGACTCCTATTAGAGGCTTCTTTTGGTTCTGTCAGTGATAGCAAAACCTCCCTGAAATCGGCAAATGACGGCCTGGAGCGAAAATCAGCTCAGCACAGAGGAAATCATTTTATCTGAGGGGTACTTGGCATGGGCCTCAGTAACACTTAAAGAAAAAATATGGTAACACTTAAGAGTTCAACAACAAGCAGGAGCAAGTCATGGACTTGCTGCAGTTAGTGTAACCCCCTTGAAGTCTACAAGATGAACGCATGGGAGCTAAGGATCTGTCCCTCTATCCTATGGGCAGTCTCGGATCAGATAACACAGATGTGTTAGATTAGGGAGAGAACCTTATAAAATAAAGCACTGGCTGCACTGAGAAAGCCTGGTGTTTTTTTTTTTTTATCTGTCTATTAAAACATTAAAACACAACAACAACAAAAAAGGCATAAGGCAAAGCAGAGAAGTAAAACAAAGAAGTTGATGCAGTCCTCCAGATTTATACTCTTTAGGCTTTTTTATTTTCTTTCTTTTTTTTTCTTTTCCTTTTTTTTTTGTCTCATGCACCCAACTGGTTTAAAGGTCTATTCTCTTTGTGGTACATGCATGCACATAACTACCATTGATGTGGAGTCTCCAGGTGATTTGATGTGCATTCCACATAAGGCATGGTGTCAAGTATATGATCCCCACACAAAAGAGCTGCCTGAGAACTACTCTTTGGAATATTTTTTTTTTTAAGATTCCTTTGGTCTACATCTAGAATTTAGCAGATCAGAGTGCCTAACCAAGCAGTGGAACTACCACTGCTACTCTTTCATCAGCTTTGATCTGTGTCAATTTATGGGAGGGAAGGGGGGCCTAATGGGAAGAAAAATTTCAAATATGGGTACAGTCCTGCAAAATGTTGAATATTTTGTAGAAAAATAACAGGAAATAAGTAAAGGGGCTTAAGATTTTTTAGCAAATCAAAAGAAGCAAGCAGGAGTGAAAATGTATGTTTTTGGAACATAGGAATTTCAGAAATCATTCCACACATCACTTTGTGGTCTCTGTTAGGGGTTTTTAGGTCTACACTGTGACTCATTCCAAATCAAGCCTAGAGCAAGTCTGCTCTCTCCACTGGGTGCTGCAGACCCAGCTATACAGGCAACCACAACTCAGGTGAGACACAGACATTCAGCAAAACCAGCAGGTGAGTACAGCCATGCCCAGCAGCTGACTTCATGCAGGTGTCAGCCACAGCACCATAAGTCAGGGTGCACCAAGACATGCTTTGAGGTGGACTAAAGAAATGTGTCAGGCCTTGAGCTTTCTATTCTGCTTTGAGATACTGTCCTTCCACAGCAAATACAATTATTTGAAGGTAGGATTTTTTCGTACAGTAAAGTAACAAGTGGCTTTTTCAGACAAAACCTAAGCTCAGTGTTCCATGTTGTCAACATCAGACTTTCCTGTGTTTCAGAGAGAAGCACCAGCAGCCTTTGTTGTACCAGATTTCTTCTTTCTTGCACACACACATTCAATCCACCTCCCAAGTGGGAGCCAGTTAGAATTGTGATAGAAACATGTCTAAATTAGTGTTAATTTTATTGTGTGATCAGACATTTCCCATTTTAAACCAAAGGAAAATTTGGCCCTTTTGGAACAGCTGTATGTGTATATTGTTCCAGGCTTGCCTTCCTGTCTTCCATTCTTCTACTCTCTCAAATGCCCTGTTTGAATGGAGAAGCAGAATGACTAGAAAAAGGGATGAAAGGTTTGGAGAAAATTGGGGTGCATGGTTTGAAGGAATGAAGGGAGTAGACAGATACAAAGAGGGTTTGTGACAGGGCTAGGATGGGCTCAGCAGAACACTGGAAACAAAACATTATGAGATTCATATGGATATGCTGTAGGTTTTCTTTCATGGAGAAGGAGGAAAAGGGAAATTTAGATGGTACTGATTTATTTTATTATAAGGAAACTGAGCTGGAAAGAATCACATATGGTAATAGTCCTTTGAGCCCTCTGATCTAGTTGCTGTCTGAAAGATTTTTTTGCTGGAAAATGTACACTTAGATAAGACAAAATCAAATGGTATCAAATTTTCTTATTTTTTTCAGTCAAACTCCCCTCTAATACAAAAACATCAGAATTTCTTTTCTATTCGTGCCTACTCTCTAACACTTGCCACTTTTTAAAACATGAGTAACTAAAAAACTAAACTCAGTTTTATGTTTGAACAAATTGCAGGGTTTAATCTTTTTTGTCTGAATACCAAGGGAAATTTTAAATTAAAATCCCTCCTTCTCCTCTGATTAAATTCACAACAACTTAGACCCTTCCTCCTGCAGCATAGCTGCCATTTCTGTGCACATCTTTCACCACTCAAACCATTAAGGAGCACAACATGTTTTGATTTCAGTGTTCTTACTGTAATGAAACACCAAACTTATGCTGCTGGGATGGTCCCTCTATCAGAGATCACACAGAAACTCATGTCTTAAGGTGCTGAAAAAACATCATATCTCAAAGCCACCATATGCCATCTGACCCTCTGCCTCATGGATTCTTAGCAAGACAAAACTGCAAGAGTTCCCTGCAGTAGGAACCACAAGAACCACAATGGGCCTTATCAGTTGCCAAAACACTTGGTTTGTTATCAATAAACATTGGCAGAAGTCAAAGGGCTCCTCTGGCTGTGGGGCTGAGGATGCTGAGATGTGGCAGGGGAACAGGACTGGACAGTGGAAGGGACTGGGGAGGAGGACTGCAAAATGGGAATAGGGAGAGCTGAACTACCAAAATTCTCATCACCTGCTCCTCCATATCTGTTTGCAGGACTGCTGTGCAGTGGGACAAGCTTAATCCAAGCAAATCAAAAAGCAAGGAGAGAAAACATATGCTTCTGACCTAGATAAATCATGATTTCAGGAATGCATGTAGATATGAACTACAGCATTTCCACAAATGTATTTTCGAGTTGTAACTTTCCCATGTAAACTGCTGGGGCAGAAGCTCCTCAAACTGAGGACCAAAAGATTTTATACAGATTATTGTGATGTCTTTATTAATCCTAATGAAGGTGCAGCTATATTGTATGCTGTGGTTTTGAGAATCTTTTTTGCAACGTGAATCTCTATCATGCACCTGCAGAAGGACCAATGAAAAATACTCTTTTGTAGATGCAAGTGCCATGAAGAAGGATTTGTTTCTAGAGATTCCTAATGACTCTATTTTCTCTTTAATGTTTTGATTTAGCAAACCCAGAAAATTTGCAGAAATAAAAGTTTACTTAGTGGAGAATTGGCTAGTCTCAGTTACACACACATTGAGGCAATATTAGCCATTTTTAAAAACGCATTTAATTTTAAATAAGGTTTGGAAGGGACCACAGCAGAAAAACTCAAAAGTGCCTTGACACTGCTAGAAATTTGTTGACAGGTTGTGGACTTTTTTTTTAAATTTCTCTCTTTAGCTTTAATACTAAGAATACTCTTCATGAAAAGACATGATCAATCTCCATCTTGGAATTCATATGCTTCACTCAATTATTCCATATTTGAAGGTAATTTGTCATTTTCATTTATGACAACACAGTCATTCTTTTTCTTAGCAATGCATAGAATGACAAGACAATCATTAGTGTGTGGGTAGAAGACCAGAAGATAGCAGAAGCTGCTGCAAACATCTAATCTAGAATTTTGTACACCCTGCCCAGAAGATTATTTTGCAGAGAGTTTTGACAATTCTTTTCTTGGCCTGTGAAGTTTTTAATTTAAAAATGGTGAATTGTTCCTTCTGCCTTTTGGAGTTTATATCTCCATGGTATCAAGAGAAAAGTCTCCATCCTCCCCAGGTTTTAACTCCAGCAGGCTGAGCCCGCTAAGGTCTACCCCACACTGCAGCTGACCAGTAATCCAACTGCTCACTGCTTGGAGGAAGGGACAACAAATCCTGTCAAGCCATAGTGAGCATTTTCGGTCACCACTGTTTTACATCCATTCCAGCAACTGCTTCCTCTGCCTTTCTTATTCTGGCATTTCAGACAGCTGAAAAGCAGCAGGTTTTCAGGTTTGCAGGTCAGTGGCAGTGCCTTGACTGACTGTGCTGGGAAGTGGGTCAAACCCATGGTGCAGCTTCACAAATATTAAGAGATTAGGCCAAAGTAGCTCTCAGAAAGTGTATCTAGTGTTTTAACAATTTTGAAACTTAGAAAATGTGTATTATTTTGCTTTTTAATTGCCCAGAAGGTCTAAGGCATTGAACATCTCAATGTGTAGATGGGATATACCTATTGTGCTGTGAATCAGTGTGGAGGGGGAGAACCAGACATAAATAATCTGTCAGCCCAGCTGCCTGGTATGAATTCAGACAAATATGTTTAACCAAACGTGGATGCTTCAGAGGATGTTCTTGTGGTTACTCCAACTGCTTCCATTATACTTTTATGTTAACAGTGTGTCTGCTCACCATGTGCAATAAAACAATTTCTGAGGCTCAGCCTCAGAACATGGGGCTCATTCACTGTCTTGGATAATAGCGTTGCTTGTTTGCACTGTTCTTATTGAACTTTCTAAATATATGTCATTTTCCTTTTCATTCTAGGAGTGATTGTACATTACAGCAATTACAGACAAACCCTTCCAGACAGTTTGAAGACCAAAACTTTCTTTGTGTGGAAGTCCAAAGGCAATTATTGGCATTACAGTTTAAGAGAAGCATTCCATCTCCCTGATGCAACAGCAGTAGCTTTCTGTGGCATGTTAAATAAAGCAATTTGCCCTGTAGGAGACTAATGCATGCAGAGTCATGATGAAAAAAAAAAAGAAAATCAAACAGCTGCACTGAAAGAAATAGAAACCTCCTCTTCAGAAAGATACAAAACTTATTCTGGCACTGTTTTAACCAAAAGACACCAAGAATCCTTAACCTTTGCCTTAAGCTCCTTGACATTTCATATATTGCTTCAAGACTGAGACTCTGCAAAGACACAGGCGTGCTAATTATCAGTCAAATAGTTGCTTTTTAACCAAAAATAGTTGATAAAAATGGAATAAGACAGTGCTTTCATAACACATGCCAGAATATAGAAGTCAGTTCAAGCCAATTTTTTGTTCTCATAGCAGTTCCCATTTGCAGAAAAGAAGGAAATTAATAGACTTGAGATAAAAGTATTGAGACTTGACCTCTAAAGTAAATATCTTCCTATTTTAGGGAGACTTAAATATTAGGCAAATAATAAAAACAAAATTATTTACTCCTTTCAAATATGCAATTTACAATATTTAATTAATTAAATTATTCCCCTGGCATAACTGTGATTTTTTTGCCTAGCTTCAGAAGCTGTGTGAGGGGGTGATCAAATGGTCTCAGACCTGAGCACCTTAGAAAAACTTGGAATGTATCTTCAGCAAAAGCAGTAGACACTTTCCCATCATTTTGAGATCCTTGGAAATGCTAGGGGCTTGATCCTAAAACATTATTAACTGCTCACCCTAAATGGATTTACACCAGCTGAGAATTAGTCTGGAATAACAATTGTAAGAAGATAAAGAGGACACAATTACTGAAACAATAAATGTGTAGCAAGTAATTGTCAGGTGAGAGCAAGAACAAACATGTCTTCAGAATAATGTATGTGATTAAAATAAATGCATGGCATATTACAGCAGCTCAGTGGCATCTATAAATGGAGTTGTAGCATTTTTCCCAGAAAAAGTTCAGCTCAAGAGGATAGAAAAAGCTTTGAACAGAAAGGAAAGAAATTGATTCAACAGCTCTATTATAATAATGAAGTGCAAGAGCAGCTGATTTTGCCACCCATCACACAGACTGCTCTTTTGAATGGTGAATGTGATGAGGTTTTCAAAATAGAGAACATTAATATTTCTGAGATGAGCCAGGTTTACTAAGACAGGTTTGGAACATGAGGAAGTTTCCCATTTTTATGAACAAATTAAGCCACTTAACTTTCCCTGCTGTCAGAATGAATTCTAGTCTTGCAATTTGATGGAAAAGCTGGAAAACTGGATTCTTAAAGAGGAAGGAAAGACAGAAAAGATTGGCCAGCAACTATTGCTTCTTTGAATCATCAAGTGATAAGGCAAACAGCAGCCTTTCCATAAGCCCTCAGCATGCAAAAACATGGGATTCCTTACACTGTACTAATGCTCTCACAAGCACTTTTTAAAACGTGAATTGATTTAAGGATGGTTAGTTAAATGTGACCATTCATTTGGGTTTTTGTGTGCTGTGTGCCGTGGAAGGGCTCAGTTTGTATTGACAGTTTGAGCCCTGCATGAAGTGTGATTATACATGGCATCAGCTGACTGGAAGCCCTACCACACCAGTTGCAAGGCCAGATTAAGCTGATTAACAGTGAACACTGATGAGGTACTCTCCCCCTGGTCGCCAAGAACTGCACTGTGAATATCTTTCATCATCTGGCACTCAGCTTTTTGTGTATGGTCTGGGTTTAGATATAATGGTGGCTCTTCAGAAAGCAGAAAGGGGTATTCAAAGAAAATGTTTTTCTGAAGTTGGAAGAAACAGCCTGCCTATTGTTTATTCTCTGACCACACAAATACCTTGTGGCAATTATGTCTTTTAAAACTGTAGCTCTGTCTCACTCCTTACATGTGAACAGCTCTGTAATAGCAAATAACAAACGACAAAAAAATCACAACAGAATGTCAGCTTTCATTTGCAGTTTAGAGGAATTATAAAATTGAGTAATAAAGTGATAAAATTGGTGAAAGGCAACTCTCCTGTTGTGTGTATCAGCACAAGTTGCTTGCACCATGGTCCTGTGTGTTGGGTAAGGACCTTTCAGAGCTTTGCATCACTCTGTTCACATCTCTTCCATGGCAGGGGACTGGAACTGGGTGGTCTTTAAAGGTCCCTTCCAAATCAAACCATTCTATAACTCCACCATTAATACAGAGCTTTCATGTTCAGAACTGTGTAAATATGTCAGATCACACCCTCAAAAGCAGCTTCTTTGAAAAATGTAAGAGAAAAAAAAAGGAAGAAAATTCACTAGCAGACAACCTCCACCAAAGAAACTAACCTTGCCTTTTTTCCATCCTGGATATTTTCAAAAATGGAATGAAATTAAACATAAGGGGGGTGGGAGCATTTTGGAATGTAGTTAAAAATAGGTCAGGAGAAAAAAAGCCTTAGACTCTTTCAACAAATTATCACAATTAATCAAGAAGAATGGAAGCTGACTCTTTAATAAATGTGTTGGAATTATCCTCCTTTCTGGGGGCAGGCTCTCGGATGCTAACAGAGCAGCTCACAATGCTCCTGGCTTTGCTGCCATGAGAAGGAGCTGCGGGATGGCATCCTCTGTGGTTTAACATGATCCATCAGCTGATGGCTCGCTCTGCTGCAAGGCAGATCATTGACACCATTACGATTTCATCCGCTGCCTCAAAGCCAATTTCCCTGCATATAAACGCTTCATTCAGAGCACAGAAAAAATACATTAGCGAAACAATATAGCATACTGTACAACAAGGATTTTCCTGCACTGTAACTCTACAGCTCACCAGGCAAAACCCACTTCTTTTTATTCTAGTTCCCCAGGGTGCTACATGGAGACACCAATCCTGAGACGGATTAACTGTGGCGCTTTCATCAAGAGGAACTTGTCTTCACTCTGACTTTGGAATAGAAAGGACGTGCTATTACCCTTCGCCTTTGAAAGAGAAAAGCTTTCTACCTGCATTCCTCGCTCACTTCCAAAGTTTAGCTCATAGGGATTAGAATTTGCTAGATATAGGATAAGCCCCTTTCAAAATACTCATATAAAGAAAGATGGAGAGAGCTTTCAGATATGCTTACTGAATGTTTATTACTGTTAAAAACAGGTAAATTGGAGTTAAAGTATGAGCAAAATATTAATTCTTCATGTGAAATAAATGAGAGTAGTCAGGAAAAAAATGGCACTTTTTTTTTTCCTCTCTGTTACTTTTACATAAGATCTGCTATTTGCTATTCAAAAACAACCTTTTCGTTTCCCTAATACATGACTGATTTTGGGGGCACTTTAATTTTGGGAACCTGACTCGATCCAAAGTATAGAGCCTAAAGTTTCTGGCAGCAAGTGTTTAACATCTCCTCAGTATTGAGGTCTCTGTAAGGAATTTCATACCTAGCCTTGAAGTGTGCAGAAAGCCTAAATTACTACAGATCTCAGGCCAGCATCCCAGCCCCACCTGGGATGTTTTTGTGTCACTGGCTTCAAAGGAGGCTGAAAATGCTAAATATTGGGTAAGGAGGTCTGGTACCACATGATGACTTTGTAATTATTTTATAACTATCTCAGATATGAGAAGAGAAGCAAAGCTCCTTCTGTGTTTGACTTCGATTTAATTTAAACTTGTTTTAAACCCTGCAATAATTTTAGCCGATTCCACTGCCACTGAACAAGTTTGTAATATGAAACATCAACCACAGCTTCCTGGCCATGGGCAGGGTCAAACAAAGCCCAGTTTTCTCCCTGGGCTTTCAGAGCAGTGTAACCAGTCACAGAAACATGGGGCTGGCTGTGAAATAAATAGCTAGTCTGATTTGGGAGAGGATATTCTTTATGACCAATGCCCAACAGTATTGTTTCTGAAACCGATACCGCCAATTTTAGATAAAACAGACAATTTAGTGAGGCAGCAGTGTGCAGAGGACAGTCTGACACTGGCCTTGACTGTGGCAGTGCATGAGCGAGCCAGGCTGCCCCCCATGGTACTCCTGCTACAGGTCACAGCCCATCTCTCCTGAAGGACTGTCACTCACCATGGGAAGGGCTGTCCCACACTGTGGTGGCAGGTGACCATAGCGTGGTGGCTGAGACTGATGGTTCATGTTGGCACAAAAATGCTCTTCACACACTACCAGGTCTTCCCAAATTCTAACGGCAGACCAAGTGCCTCAAACACTACAAGAGGACTGAGCTAATGCCTTTTATCAATGTCTCAAGTCTTGCAAAAAAAAAAAGAAAAAAGGCGCAAATCTGTGAAAATCCTGAATTATAGTGGTCAGTGCAGTAGATTCAGTGTTATTCACTGTTTTTTATAATCCCCATTATTTCTAGTGGGCAACACATCTGGTAGGGAACAGCAGGCAGAGACCTAATGCTTTCTCACCTTTCCCGTGCTGCCCACCCTGCTGTTGGGGAAAGTGCTTGTGCTGCTCTGCCAAGGAAGAGGATTAGAGCAGCTGCCCTAGCAGAGGAAGTCCTCCCATGGGATAAGGGGTTTTTCACCGCTACATATTAGCCAGCCTGATTTTCCCTTTGCCTGTTTGGCTGGAGGAGCAGCTCCATACATTCGTGACAGCAGAAGCTGGAAATGCTCATAAGGGAAAGAAAGAGAAGTCAGGAGGCAAATTTCTTTCCTAAGTGTCAGTTTAAACACTTATCAAATGGCAGTGTCAGTCCCATGAGTGGGTCCCCAGTGGTTCAAAGCACTCAGGGCAGAGGCTGTTGACTCACCCGTCTTTCTGTCCTGCAGCTGCCCAGGCACAGCTCTGTGCCTGCACGGCGAACCGGAGCAGGGAATCGATCTGGCTGGAAAAAAAGCTGTGTTAAAACACCCTCCAAAAAGCAACATGTTTTTCTTTCCAGCCAGAATCACTTCTCCCATCTGGCGGGGCGCACAGCTGCACAAACAGCTGCGGCAGTGCGGCGGCGGGGCCGGCGGGAGTAGGCAGTGCGTGGGCCATGGCAGGGGAGCTCCATCGATGGCAGGGGAGCTCCAGTGATGGCAGGGAAGCTCCACCGATGGAAGGGAAGCTCCAGTGATGGCAGGGAAGCTCCGCCGATGGCAGGAGAGCTCCGCCGATGGAAAGGAACCTCCGCCAATGGCAGGGGAGCTCCACCGATGGAAAGGAAGCTCTACTGATGGAAGGGGAGCTCCGCTGATGGCAGGGAAGCTCTGCCGATGGAAGGGAAGCTCCACCGATGGCAGGGAAGCTCCAGTGATGGCAGGAAAGCTCCGCCGATGGAAGGGAAGCTCGGCTGATGGAAGGGAAGCTCTGGTGACGGAAAGGAAGCTCCGCCGATGGAAGGGAAGCTCCGCCGACGGAAGGGAAGCTCTGCCGATGGAAGGGAAGCTCCACCGATGGAAGGGAAGCTCTGCTGATGGCAGGGAAGCTCCAGTGATGGCAGGGAAGCTCCGCCGATGGCAGGGAAGCTCTGCCGATGGAAGGGAAGCTCTGCTGATGGCAGGGAAGCTCTGCCGATGGAAGGGAAGCTCTGCTGATGGCAGGGAAGCTCTGCCGATGGAAGGGAAGCTCTGCCTATGGAAGGGAAGCTCTGCCAATGGAAGGGAAGCTCTGCCTATGGAAGGGAAGGTCCGCCTGGGCCAGCACCGCGCTCTGGGCCCCGTAAGGGCCCCAGCCCGGTGGGCATTCGGCTGCCCCGCTCCCCTCCTGCAGCGAGCAAGGACCGCATCCTGGCTGTCCCTGGGAGGGGACGGCTGCTCTGACACAAGGGACAAGCAGGGTCATTCGCATTGGTTTGCACCTCTGATCTCTTTCTCCTGGAAGACAGGCTAAGAGAGAGAAGGATGCTCATACTGCTCAACAGCCAGGAGCAATGAGTCCTGTTTCAGGTCGGGAATTAAGGGAGAATCCTGCAGAAAGGTCCGGTTTAAACCTGAGATACATTTGGAGAGGTTGAATAGACATCCAAATTAAGTTCCTTCAGGGAAATTAAAAATGGTTGAGATAACTAATAACTTTCACATCTCAAGTGCTTGTGACCTTTGTGCATGTCAACGCCATTGGGTGGGGTGGAAAACTGCGGTTTTTCTTCAACAACCAGAGAAGAAGATGGTCAGGTATTGAGTCGTTTTTACCAATTCACTAGGAATACAGAGCCATTGCTCAAGTAACTCATCACTGTTAGCTCAGTACTTGAAACTGGACTAAGCTGGAGGTATAACTTAGACTGCAACAACTGAAAACAGACTGACATAGTGTTGTCAATCTAAAGCACTTGAGACATCAGTCAGCAAGTGTTCCTTCATGTAAAGATCATGAAATACTGCTTCTGAAGATTAATGCTTTAATTGCATCATGGTCTTAACATTTATCATGAGGCTGATATTCTCATACCTTCTATTAATAGCAATAGATAGATTTTAAAAAGACTCAAGGTACAAACAGCAGAGCTGGCCAGTCTGTTACACAAAGAAAAGAATTCCATTTTTTCAGGTGCAAAATGCTTGATCTTATCTTTGTGACAAACTTTTCTGTGAATCTTCCTTCACATGGCAGGATTAAAGTCCCTACAGAGTTATATTGGTTTTAATTGAGTAGTACAAATTCCCCCCCCAAAGGTGCACTAAGCATTGCATGTGAAAGCTACACTCCTACTCCAAGAGTGAACATGCCATGTGATTTGAATGTCGTTGGTAAGATTCCTGTTGGCACCCTGTACCAGAATTGCTGGGTGGTGTTGTACCACCATTGTCTTTGGATAATTATACAGCACCACCAGAATACCAGGGTCCAGTTGGTGGATTGGAAAAATATTCATAGAGAATGGAACAGAAGGTACTTCCTCATACAACTCAACTGATACTGCAGCTAAATATCAAACAAGATGGACTGGTCTGCTGACATACCCAGTGATGGGTACTGCTAGAGCCACTCACAATACCGAATGTCAGATTCAACTTCATTAATGCTGAATTTTTTTCCTCTTTTTAGAAAACATCCTTCTATTTCTCGTCAAGCATATTTTAGTGTAATTGCAATGCCTAAAACTAAAACAAGCTACTCAAACACATTTTGACATAACATGCATAGGTTTGTGCATGTGTGTATACATGGATAAACTAAACATAGTAACTTAATTTTTTTCTGCATCCACAGTTTTTCCCCATGCAGCGTATAGCAGACACTATTTTTTTTAGTGATTCTAAATATTCAGCTCTGTGTAGCAATTTTAAATGGTAAGAGTTTATACTCAAACAGGCATGGAGTAAAATGCCGCATTTGACCTGCAATGGAATTTTTCTGTATTTATCTCTGATTGAAGCTTTCCCCAGTTTAATGAGAAATACATTTGAATAAATGATGAGCTGATTAGTATGGAATCAGTTTCTATTTAACAGAAACATTTCTTTGCACTGTATTATTACTACTATTAAACCTTTACATTTTGGTACCATATACAGGACATGATGAAAAAGAAGCAAGACACAGAGATAAGTTTTTCTTTGTATTACAATTCTGGGTCTTTATTAGCTGTATCGGTAATGTTATATTGCTTTCAATTACCAAGAACAGTGTATTACAGTAAATATACAGGTTATCCTATATATATATAGACTGTATATATATAGACTCAAGCAGACTGCTTAAGTCTGCTCCCAAACAGTCATTTCTCTGATGTATAACTGTGGGTTAGTAACATTTTTCTCCTGTTGATTTGTGGAAGACCATTTTATTTGATCTGTGCCGACACAACACTTTTACAACAACAACAAAAGAAGTCTGCTTTAAAAGCTGATTATTTTTCCTTATATTCTACAACTAATTTCTTAAGTGGGTTATTTTCAAGGGATTGTAAACAACTTAGAAAAACAAATTCTTCAAAAAATCATTAATTCATTTGTTTGTTCATTCATTCATTCATTCATTCATTCATTCATTCATTCTTCCACTTATCCAAGACAGCAAACTCTAAATTAAACCTTTTCAAAATGAGTATACTTAAAAGTTTCACCCTAATAGCAGACAAAAATCTCTTCACAGTATATCTCAAAAATCAATTTACTAAAATGTGCAATGAAAAGTAAATAATAATTTCTTTACTTTCTTCTAACTCACAATACACAATTTTTCACTATGTAGATTTTGCAGGACTGTGCTTTGGTTATTTTTTGTCTAGGAATTCAGGACGCATAAATATTGCAATAACAAAGCGGAAATCCTTGGAGCCAATTTATCTATTGAAAAGAAGTCTACACATCTTAAAATATGGAAATGGTGAAATATCAAAAGGAACTTGTTTACTTTCTCTCCTGGAGACTTCATTGAACTAAAGCTAAATATTTGAGAATAAACCCAGTCTTTCAAATGCACAGGTGCTTAACTGGAAACTTTCGTTTTGCGACAGCAGAACCCAGATGAGAATCTGGCCCTGGAGCCGGCAGGAATGCCATATGATATCTGAATGGTAATTTTCTCTGGATGTGCCACAATAATGCCTCAGACTTGACCTTTGGCTTTGTTGTCACCAAGTATTATCATATGTATAATTTGACCTTTCTTACTTGTATGAATGCTTGGCCTTGAACTCCATCTAACCTTCTAGAAGCTGTAAAGATAATTTCTATGCATTTGCAATAAGGTCCCTGATTTGACCTATGACTCAAATGAACAATAATTTCTTAATATTCCCATTTCTCCTAAGACTTTCTCGTAATAGTATAATAATAAGGCAATAAAATGTCCTCCAGTGTGAACTCTTGTTATTCTACATTTTGAAGGTCTGTGCTTTAGGGCATTCACAGTTCATTACATTTCTGTGTTGTCAAAAGATAGTATCAAGGCATCAAAAGTTTCTAGAATTTAAATCAAAATAAATGAAAGGACAAAAGTGACATTATTTCACTGTGTCTATATCCAGACAAAACTAAAGACAATAACAATCTTAATTTAGGGACAGTGAAACCAAAGCATATCTTAGTACTAACAGAAGACCATTAATACTCCTGCCACTTCTATTTAGCAGTTTCAAAGCAGAAAAGGAAGAAGTATTTAAAAAACTTTCAGTTCCGACCTTTGGAAAAGAATTGTGCATTTCATCATTATGCAACAAAACAATAAATAATCCAACATCATAGTATTCTTCAACAAAATATAGCAAATACGATTTTTTTCAGGAAAAAAAAAATCTTTGTTAATATTGGTACGCAAAAGGAATGCAAACTATTAGTAGTGTGCAAAGGAGTTGTCACTATATTGAAAATGGATTCAGGCTGATGACATCCAGTGTGTGATACAGAAGCACCTCTTTCAGCTGTGTAAGACTGTGAGATCACCCTTCCAACTACACAATTTGCCTCCAGCACCTAAAGCTGTATTTCACACCATACTTTGCTTAGAGTGGAATGCTAATGGATCATCATATTTGATGATCAGGACCAGTACAGAAGTTTTCACTTTTCGTGCAGCTGCACCCAAAACATGAATACATCTAAACACTGCTTGCATATAAAAGGCTCTGATTTGAAACTTAGTTAGTCAGGAATTTGGTCCTGCACAAGTAGAACATAGAGCATATAAAATTAGATATCAGACTTATGTATAAGGTAAATACAACAGCCAACACATGGTGATTGAAATCAGTAGAGCTAAGAGCAGCTGCCAGCCATTGCTCAGATTTTGCTGATATCAAGGCAGAGATGAGTTTTGGGGACCAAGAAGTGATTTTGGCAAGGCCACCTGCAACTGGAATATTTATGAAAGGGGGTGTACAGCAATACACCTGCACTTGCTTTAGTACCATGACCTGGATCTACAATCCTTACAGTGTCTCCTTTTTCAGCCACCCAGAAAACCCACCCCCACACACACTTTATAGAAGATATTCCATACACTCCTTAAGATTTTCTTGTACCTTTCTTTTTCCTTGAAACCGTACTTCTTGGAAATTACTTTGCATGGCTTTCACTCCCTTTGGCTATTCAAGCCAAGGCTCTTTTGTGGAAATGAATCTTTTCTACTTAGAGCTGAAGTGTCCCTGTAGCTGGTAGTAATGCTACGACATGATCAATGTGACTCTCCTCCTTATACAAATTGCTCCTTCCGAACTATCTGTCTTACTAGCACAGTTTTCTTCCCCACTGCAAAAGCTGGTGACACAAGACTAGCTCAGACACATTACTCAAGATAATTCTGAAGCTTCAGAGTACAGAGAACAATGCAAGAGATAAAGACCAAATTATTAGTAGAATATGCAAACTGAGAGTCTATTCAAACCCCTTATGCTGCTCTTCTTTTTTGCTTTCAAGCAGAGGGTTTATATACTCCAGTCTAGGTGGCAAGGGCCAGCCTCTGTTGTCACTCAGAGGTCAGCTGCCAGAGACAGAATGGAAGGCTGAAAACTGAATGACGAAGGTGCCTGCAGCTAAACAGATCTCTCCTAAACATAAAGTGTTTCTTTGGCAACAAGTAAATGCTTTGGGTTCTTTAAGATTAGAGAGATACAGTATGGTTGGCCAAAAATAACAGAACATTCAGAAAAGTTTGGCTCCAGAGTGTATCTCTATCTTGAATAAGCAGATTAAGAATCACTTATTTTAAACGTTTTCCCAACAAGAGTGAGCTTGAATGTTTGGCTTGCTGCAGATGTACTGGTCAAGAGATACCAAAAGAACAAAACCTCAAGGATTGAAGTTTTAAGTTTATGTTCTGTCACCTCAGATTTTCCAGAAAAATGCAAATTTGACACTGCTCTCTGATCGAAGCTTTGAGGCTTTCATTAACATCATGAGTCCTTCTAGAAATATCCAACAACCTTTTCTTCCCATTTACAATCCTCTCACAGTGTCCAAGGGAGGGTTGCTGGGGCAGCTCACTGACATGGTAGGATCTGGTGAAACAGGGATCATACTGGAGCACAGGACACAATCCTTCTGCTCTTTCCAGCCAGCCTCAGGGGTCCTGTCTCCTTGCAGGAGGACTCACGTGAAAAGGCACTGTTGAGCTCAGCTCCTCACTCTCCTCCCAAGCATTATCAGTGTGCTAAAAGCAGAGTATCCCAAGTGTCCAGCCTCAGTAAATTGTTTTTCAGGGAGTAAAAGACTGTTGGCTTCTAACAGCAGTAACCTGGGGAATGGGTGGTTGTGCTGGCTGCACATTGCACTGCCATGCTGCACCCCTAAAGCAGAGGGCTCAGCTGCCTTGCACTCACCACCTGGAATGGTGGGGCAAAAGCATCTGCTGGGGCTCAGGTACAACAGGAAAAAAGAGGTAAAAAGAGAGTTAAACACGTAAAAAGACAGAGGAGGTGAGAGCTCTAAGGGATTGGATGGAGCTGGCAGTACATTTCAGGCAACAGACAGACAATCAGTCAGCTGGCCAGAAAAACAGCACTGCCTTGGAAGGTGACAGAGACACAAGCAGGAGCTGTGCTTCAATGCCTTTTGGGCCTCACACTGGCTCTCTGCTGAGGGTGAGCAGCTTCCTTGGCTGTCAGACCATTGGAAAAATTCTGTTTTCCACACTGCTCTTCTAGGGATGCAATCACAGCTCTAGTTCTTTTTTGTGAGAAGTTTTCACTCTCTGGGAAGTCCCTTTTGCTCTAGGAGCCCTTTTTTCCATTCACTACCCAGCAATATTAACAGCTCCATCACAGGCATAAAGGTTCTTCATCCTGCTTTAAGGAGAACTGAGTGTAAAAGCATTTTTTACTGCTGATAATGTAACTAATATTTTTTTTGCTAATAATTTGTTATTATTTGATGCTGTAACTGAAAGGCAAATAGCTTTCAAAGGCAGAATTTGCACCAGCCCCTACAGATTTTTATGGGGAGTTTGGCATCTGTCTGACCCCAACAGTGTCATAATTCTCCACTAATAATAATGAAAACAATGCACAGTACTTAGAACATAAAAAGGCAATTTTTATTTTTATTTCACTTAAAAAGGGAAAGGGGAATGGAAGGTTAAGGGGAGAAGGAATGGGAAAGGGAATGAAAAGAAGAAGGGGAATGAGAACAACCAAAAAAAAAAAAAAAAGAAAAAAATCCAGAAAAGGGAAAAAGGGGTAAAAAAGGACTGAGAGTTCCAAAATCCAAACTCTGCCTCTCCTCCTGCTCCCTGCAAACTGCTTTCTTATGCAGTGGATTATGAAGTTTTCAGGGCTGGATTAGAGACTGCTATAAAGCAGTTTGCCTGACACAGAAGCACATTTAAATTAGCAATGCCATAAACGGCGCTGCGAGGGAGGGAGGGCCTGCTCGTGATTCAAGGACATCAGCCTTTGGATAATTTTTCCAGCATAATAAATTTCTGCCCAAAGTTCCTAGCAGAATAGCAATGTTCCAACATATATTGAATAGTTGTCTTTCATAAAATGGAACAGAACTACAATTTGTGGATCACATTTATATAAGATTAGTGTAATTTATATATATGCACCTCAACAGCATGATTTAAACCCATAGGTTTTTAGATGTAATGTTTTACCTTTCTGAGACCTTTGTGCTTAGCTGGAGGGTGTTTACTGTGACTGAGGTATTTTTTCTAAACAGAGAGGCGGATTATTTAAAACCCTTTGGTATGGAAAACCCACAGTTTGTCCACCTCAAACAATCTCTTCTCTCCCTCAGTTGTCACAGCAACAACTTCAGCATTTGAAAGGAATCTACTTCAATAATCTAAGCCTCTGATCTTTGACAGGCTTATAATGAAGGAACAGTTTGTTAATGCTGACATAAACATTTTGAAAACTTAAAGGTACAATTATTTCATGTTGTTTAGGAAGTGAGCACTACATGGTCAAGAGAACAGCACTCTTCAAAAATATTTACTCATGCAATTTCCTAGTGAGAAAAACAACTGCTGACTGTACAGCTGAACTGAGATTCCAGCCCTGTGGTTTGAGCAGCAAGAATTTTTCTTTGTCTCCTGCCCATTTATAGTTCATTTTTTTTTCTCTCTGAGAATCCCGTGATGATCTTTTGGATAATTCCAGGACATATCAGCCCATTCTCTTTATTTTAAAAGATAAAACTTAGAAACACAGGCTGAATCAGGCCCAATTCCTAGTGGGTCCCCTGACTATGCTGCTTGTAATAAAAAGTCAGAACTGCTTCTCAGCCAGCCAGCTGCAAATGGAAGTTGTTTGCCTGTTTAACAAATAAAACTGTTATTTCTGCTGGGAGGAGGGCAGAAAGCTGACACGATGACAAAGTTCCCCAGGCTGTGCTCTGCAAAGTAATCCCTGAGCTTTCTGGGCAAAGCAGAAGCCGGAGCAGGCGACAAACTCGGGGCTGCACTTTGGAGTCACAGCTCCAGTTGCTCTGGGGACGCCGCCGCTCTCGGAGCAATTTCCTGCAGTAGGAAAGGGCTCCAGTGGTCCTCGGGGGTGAAATCCATCATCCTGCGTGCTGCACTCTATCAAGTGGGGCTCCCAGAAAGGGTCAAGTGGTCCGCTGCCATGCTGTTTGAGCTCATCAGAGACATATTTAATTTAATTAAGGTTGTCAGCACTATTGATTTTGGCAGTTTCAATTACCGTGCTGTTATGGCTTCTGGATCTACTGATCTGTGATGAGCCCTATCAGCACTGGCACACATTGAGGAAAAAGCCCTTTGTCTCCTTTAAAACCTGACACATCCTGCCATAGGCCATAACTTATTGCTTTTATCCAGCCCAGCTCCTCTTCTGTTCCTCATAATTAATTTCTCATTAGACAGCTCTTTATTGTTTAATTTGTGCAGTTTATAATCAAATTGGGCACATTAATTGTAGTTGAATTTAAGGCTAATGAAAAATAAAGGTTTTCAATAACTTACTCTTCAATTATTTCAGACAAGATAAAATAAAACACTTTAAGAGTTGTCAGCTTTTTAAATTATAAATTGGGTTGTTTAAAGAGCATGGGCATTTAGGAAGCAGTTATCACACATTTAGTAATTATAAATCCTATGCTCCAATACAATTATTAGGATATATTTACAATTCCTCTTAGTTTTTTCCACCCTGTTGTTAGTTAACTGCATAACATCTAATTGTTGGTGGTTAAAAATAGCATGGTCTGAAGTCTCTGGGCCTGATTCCTCTTCTTCCACAGACTGAACTGTAAATCAGCTCATCTGAGGAAGCCCATATCCTTAACACTGGAACAGGAGAGGTGTCTGAAACAGGAGAGGTGTCTGGGTAAGAGGAAGAGGACCCCATTTGGTAGAGATTTTATAAAATGCTGATCCTTCTTCTAGGCAGCACTGTAGGATTCAGCCCCTTCCCTTCAAGAAAATGGGAATATGCCATTTACATTAGGACCAGGACATCAGCTGTCAAAAATCAGCAAAGTCCTCTGGATGTCGACTACAATTTGTCCCATGATGTGCATAATCTTCATTTTAGCAGTGGGAAAACAAAGGCAGAGAAGCAGCTTATTTGAAAGGGCACACGGGAGGTGAGGCCAGCCTGTTAGGTTTTTGTTTTGTTTTTGGCTTTTTTTGGGTTTCTTCTATTTTTCAGTTGACAATGAACAGGGAGGGTGAAGGAGGATGGGAAAGAATATGGGGTAAAAAATTCAAGTAATACTCACCTTCTTTCTTGTCAAGATGAAAATCAGGAAAACTGAGATTCCTTCTTTTCTTGAAGGCTGCACTCAATGCACAGCATTTTAGGGGTGAGCAAGAAAAGCAAAGGAAAGAAAGGCTAATTTCTCCTCACTGTTGAGGACCAAGCTGGGGTGCTGCAGGTCCATAGTTTGGACGTGAGGAGATGATGGGAGAATTCTATTTCTTGTGTGTTCTAAGACCTCTCCTTGGCCAGGCGTGCAGGGTCCCTGCAGTATGATACACTGTGTTAGAGTATGTTCTGGACATGTGCCCAGGGCACCCAGGGCAGGGATCCCTGGTCACAGTGTGACTTTGGAAGGAGTGTGTGTGAGCTGCTCCACATTCCCTGCCCAAGCAACCAAACGATCACCCCTGCTCCTGCACAGTGAGAGCTAAAGCTGTGCCTGAAGGTGCATCTGCATCAAGGAAAGATGGGTCAGAGACAAAAGCATGTCCAGCAGCTACAGACTAGAAAATGTATGAACTGAAATACCGTAGAGCAAATGGTCACATCCACTGCTGTAAAAGTGGAAGGCTGCTGGTCTTTTTAATTAAAAAAAAAAAAATATGCTTATGCTGTTCAAGAAGGGTAAAATTCACCCAGATCCTCACAAGATCTATTTACTATCCAAATCCTGTATATAAAAAAAAGACAATGTCAGAGATTTTCTTTGCATACCACAGTTCAAACAGAGGTTATTTTTTATTCCAGTGAAGTATCTTTGTCCAAAATTCCTTGGTGGGGACTCTGCCCTTGTGGATTTGTAGGAATCTTCTAATTTACATATTGCTTCCTGTCTGGAATGAAGAGCAGGTCACTATTGCTAAATATTTCGGCATCATGTGTGTTCTCTAGTTCAAAATTATTTGGAACAGAAGGAGGAGATACTGTTTTCCCAAATACTCCCAAACACTCTACATCAATCGCCAACTGAATACGACAATCTTCACCTGCCCAGCGTTTTGGAAGGGAAAGAGACAATACCTTCCTTCAATAAAAGCATGAGAAATGCTGGATGCAGGAGTTTTGTCACCAGCATATGCAGCCAGGGAACAAGGGAGCTGGGAATCAGGGAACCAGGCTGCACTTCTCCAGTGCTGAGTGCAGGGGCAGGAAGGGAAATCAGTGCTTTGGCGGGAGAAGAGGGCTCCTGGAAACTCAGCGCCTGATAAGGATACGTGGGAACAGCAGGGGAAAAACAGATCGGCAAGCCTTGAGTAGTGTGTGATGGGAAAGCAGCACACACTTTGTCCTTGGCTCTGCTTGGTACAACTCATCAAGTGAAAGCACAGGAGCACCTGGTGAGCACCACAGGCAGAGGTTACAGTCCTTGGGCTGCTTGAAGTTACTCTCCTCTAACAACTCAGAGTGTACAACTCACTTCTGAGATGGTGAACCTGCTGCTGTTGTGCTCGTTCTTCCCTCAACCTTTACATTCCTGGATATATTATTTCTAAAAAACCCTGGCCTAAGGCCTGCACTCTTTCTAGGAAGTGGAATTATCTAAGTAGACAAGAGGAAAAGATCTTCCATGGAGTTTGTCATCACCCCCTGACAGCAGTGCAGTGGTTTTGTGCTGTGTCACCCACAGGACAATCAGATCCCCTAATTTCTGGCTGGCATCTAACTCTAAGTAGAACCATCACACCTGGTTGTATATGCAGGGAGTAGGCATCTGAGCCCTCCAAATACCTTTCTCTTTTAATTTAAAAATAGCAGAAAGATTTTTAAAAGGAAATTTATATTAGAATAGTAATAATAATTGTTCCCAGGCAAAGTTTCTTTTAGCCAAGTTTCAACTCTGAGGAAACTCATTAAACAAGAAATGAACTCATGAAAAGAGAGGTTTATAATGGAACCAGTGAGAGAGTGCAGCAGTACTGCTAACAGGTGCCACTGTTACAGCAGTGACAAGGTAAGACTTCTAAAGACATTATTGCTAGGGCTGTGCCCACCCATGCAGCTAAAAATCTACCAGGGTTCCTATTACGAACCTCTGTTTGCAAGGTCTTGATACTTTAGTCATAAAAAGCATACCGCAGGCTGAGAGTGAGAAAATAAAGACACGGCGCTCCAGGGCAGTTGGAACAAAAAACAATAAAGTCCACATAGGTGTTCTGAAGGATCTCCTTGGGATTTTGCAATTAAAAAAAAAAAAAAGAAAAACACGCTTCTTTTGCAATTAAATTTGGCAGATTATCGGTCAATAGCATTAACTGGGGAGGAGTTTTTTTCAGTTTGTTGCATTTTAATTTAGAGGCCCTAAAATGCCTGTGGCATTTTTTAAGCTTAAAAAAATCTTATAGCTCAATTAAGGGATAACAGAAATAAACCAGGATTACCTGTGTGTAATTACACAAAGTTAAATCCAAGAAAACAATACACTACCACAACTCTCTTGGGTAATTTGAGCAGTCCCCCTAGAATCTCCAGAGGCAAAAAAAATGAAGGTTGTCTCAGCTCATACCTGAGCATTTACTGCAGCATAGCAAAAGACTCTGAAGTCCAAGAGACCACAGAAGTAGATGGAAAGACCTCTCTTTTTTCTTGATCAACCTTTTAATAGCCTTAAGGGATATGCTACAGAACTGAGCAAACTCTGTACGGGGGCATGAATTAGATTCAATGCTCAACTCTCAAACTTTCTTATTGCTTTTGACCATTCTGCTCCCACTGTCTTCCCCTTGTCCACCAATACAGTACTGCAGTCCAGTCTGAGCTTCACTACATACACTTGGCAAGAAATAATTCAAATCAGCTAAATGTATCTAGATCTGAAGGCAGAAGCTATTGTTTAATACTTCTTAGGAGGGGTACAAATTTTCCATATATGTCAAATTAATCTTCAAACTGCTTTAAGCTGTGAAGACACCTTCATTGCAACTATTTGAAAATATCAAAATTAACCAAATAACCTGTCCCATTGCTGAAGAACAGGAAAGAAGAGTTATCTGGGGAGCAAAACAGCTTGTTCTTTCTTACCATATTCTGGGTGGGACTACCTAAACTCAAGGCACTTTTTGACTACCAATACCTGCAGGCACAGTGGCATGTTAGCTGATTTAGCTCTCCATGTTTGGACATTGTATAGCTGGATGAAATTCAATCTGTTTGGGTTTAAACCTTTTAGTCCTGAACCATTTACCCAAGCTTCAGAGTAAATGTATATAGGAATGATATAAGTATTTATGAATGATATATGTATATATGAATGATACATAAGGATAAGGGGACCCACACCTTGACTGCTTGAGAAAATTCGCCATAAAACCAATGCCAACCACTTTCTTCCATCAAAAACTTCCAAAGGGGCTAGATTGACTCCATCTGCAATTATAATGTTAATTTCATTATAACCATCTCAGTTTGGATTTAAACAGGAGTATGTGAATAGCAGCACAGTGTACACACTATATATGCAGCACTGGTATATACCATGCCAGTAACTCAAAACATATGTCATATGTTCCTTAAAAGCAGGCAGGTAGAGTGTAGCTGCCCCCTTATCACTGCCAGAGTTCCCTACCTGGACCAAGTCTACATATTTATTGGTGTTATACATGAAGTGGTCCTGCCCTCAGCTGTGTTTGGTTAAACTCGGTATAAACGAGGTCCTTCACCAGCCTGGTGATAAGGCACCGGTTCCTCAGTATATTATAGCAGTATATTATGGGCTGTGAGCTGGGTTAATTTACACCAGCTGAACTAGTCCTGCACAGACTGGGCAGACACAACACCAAGACCCTGGGAGGCTCCTTGTGTGCTACAGAAATCCCCGGTCTCCCCTTTGGAGCAACCTTTCCGCCCTCACCACTGTGGAGACAGTATAAAGCATCTGAAGCTTGGGCCCTAACCTTTTATCTTTGAACTTTTCAAATTTATTTTTCTATGCCTGAAGTATTTGCTTATAAAACCAACATGACCACCAGAATAAAAATGAGCAGTGGCTCTTAGCTTTGTCTTTTGGGCTCTGCTCGACCAGACAGGTTCTGTACACTAGATAGGGAATGCACAAGGATCAACAAAAGCAAAGTTTTGGAAACTGAACACATGAACCACCTCTGCTCACCAGGGACAAGAATCTATTTTCAGACCAGGGAGTGCAAATGGATATTTATTTTATTTTGCTGCTTAATTTTAAGATACTTATTGTCATTTCCCGGGCAGCAGAGTGTCAGAGAGGATGAGATTGCAAACACAGAGGAATGACCCTTTCCATTCATCTGCCCTTATTTAGAAGTGATGGCCTCCATTTATTTTTTTTTTAATAGAAAAAAACCCCTCTCTGTTCTGTCCTTCAGGCAAGTTCACTGAGTCCACTGTATTTCAACAGGAGCTAAAGACATGGTTCTATTTACCCTCCCCCAAAAGGTCTCTATTAATTGTTTTCAAATGTTGGCAGCCATGTGAAACCCTGCCTAGCAAGTCTAGCTCCTTATATGATTTTTATTAAAATTCACTTTGCACACAAGGCACATGAGATTTATGGTTGAAACTAATAGGTTGGTTCTCACTAAGACATAAATCCATAGGCTGTTTATTGAGGCTCATGGACATTGAGAACACAGGTAATTGTTACTGTGAGTGCTCAGCTTAAAAATAGTCAGCTATGTCTCTAAGGAAATTTGTTTAACTAAGCACACCGCAAAAGCTCCTGAAAAATTACTTTATCTGTGATGGTGAATGGAAGGACTGTGCAGGGTAAGTTCTGCATCTCATCTGTACATTTAATTTCAGTTGTAACACTTCTCATATTTTCCTTTTACATGGTGTCTTATATTATAAAGAGTGCATATAAAAAGGATCACATTCATTTTCTTTCCACGCCTGTTTTAGCCATTCTTGGTTTATATATCAGAATTTCTGCTTTCTTACTACAGACTCGTACAAACTCCAGCTGGGGTTTTGCAAGTCCAGTTCTTCCTGGCTTGCTCACGAGCACAATCTGCCACATGAACATCATTCTGGTGACAGCACACAAGGTGAAGCAGAGCATGGGCTGATCTTTTCCTCTTAGGCTCCAACCACATTGCCACATGCTAACAACTGCCAGCTAGAGGGGAAGGTGAGCCAGCTGTGCTCTGGAAGACATTTATCCAGCTCAGTCCTGGGTCTGAGCAAATGAGTCCTGCTTCTCAACATTATGTTACCTTTCAGCAAGACTCAAACCTGTCTGAATGGCTTTCGCCTCACATTTGTTTTGCAGCATGTCAGCTCAAAGGGGAGAGAGGGGTAGCTCGTGCCCCCTGAGCGGATGTGGGTCTCACACAGGTCCCATGTTGTATCTGCCAGCTTCATGTGACTGTCTTGAACACCCTAGAACATCTCACACAGCCCTTGACACTTTTATCCATACACAGTTCACCTCAGTGAAATATACCAGCTGCTTCTAAAAAAAAAGTAAGGATCACAGAATCATAGAATGGCCTGGTTTGGAAGAGACCTGAAAGATCACTTAGTTTCAACCTCCCCGCTGTGGGCAGGAACACCTTTCACTGGGCCAGGTTTCTCAGAGCCTCATCCAACCTGGCCTTGAACACTCACAGGGATGGGGCATCCACAGCCTCAATCTCCCTGGACAACCTGTTCCAGTGTCTCACCACTCTCACAGTGAAGAATTTCTTGCCAATATCTAATCTAAACCTACTCTTACTCAGTTTGAAGCTATTCCCCCTTGTTCTGTCACTACAGGCTCTCTTAAAAGTATATCTTCATCTTTCTTGTAGGTTTCCTTCAGCTACTGAAAGGCTGCAATTAGGATACCCCAAAACCTTCTCTTCTCCTGTCTGAAAAATCCCAATTCTCCCAGCTTTTCCTCTTAGGAGAGGTGCTCCATCCCTCTGATCATCCTGGTGGCCTCCTCTGGACTTGCTCCAACAGGTCAATGTCCTCCTTACGCCGCGAACCCCAGAGTTGGATGTAGTGTTCCAAGTGAGTTGCTATTGCTTTTCTATCACTTTTACAATACTGATCTATTTATTATTGTGGTTGTGTCAAAACCAGCCCAAACAGGTGAACATTTCATTGAATGTTGCACACACACATGGGAAGGCTCACAGGAACACCAAGGTTACTTACTGAAGTCTCAAGAAGTTTTTATACTATGCATAGGTGTCATACAAAAAAGCAGTGTTAGCCACATTCATTTTGGGTTCAAAATAACTAACCATTCTGACTGATAGAGTTTAGTAGCTTGGCACATTGCTATACCACATGTTGCTTTAGCAATCTAAGCTGCCACCTCTCAAAACATTTGCTTGAATGTGGATTTTTGTCTCTTTTGCAACGTGCTGCCAAAACCAAAGCAAACCAGCCCTACAAAATAAGGATAAAAGGGTGGGAGAGTGCCTACAATGCAGCTGACTATATTTTTAAGTTGATACCTCATTCATTTTAAAATGGTATGTAAATACTGAAACCCCCCAGACAGCTAAAGAAATACCTAAAATTCCATAAATTCTTTAGCAGATGAAGAATTAGCACTAGGACAGACCTCAACAATTTGCAGTAGCTTAGGTATCTTTATGTCAATGGTGTTCACCCTGAGTGTCTCATACATCCTGGTACTGGTGTTGAGACAAACTAAAATACATTTTACACTTTCTCCCCTGGCTTTCCTTCTCAACAAGCAGCATCTGCTTTGCTCCTTTTTACAGCATTTGCTTGGTAGATTATCAGTTATCTAAATCTGCTAGGCTGTTGCTTGCTGATGAAGTCTCAACGCTCTTGTCTGATCTAGTGACTAGGTCAGCAAGGTTGTGTGTCCTGGGGACTTGGGGAACTGTATGGAGGTGACCTCTGACACTCATCAAAGGCTCCCCAGCACTGTTTGGCTCCTATCAGTTTAATCAGCTGGCTCGTTGCTGCTCCTTCCCCATTCATGCCGTGACTGTGTCCCTCGGTGCCTGCCTTTCAGAGCACGCAGCCCGGCTGACACGCTGCCCCGCACACTGAGCCGGCTCCTCCACAGCCTCATGCAAGGTACCATTCATTCACCCTCCACATCTCACAGAAAACTTCCTTCACGCTGAAAGGGGGGCAACAGATAGGAAGCTTTCTTTTATTTCAGAGACACAGGGGTCAGTATTATACTTGAATCTTTTCTGGCAGTTCAAGGTGATGCCTAAACTGTAGATTCCATGTCTGTTACATGCTTTCCAAGAATTATAGGTATTTTCAGAAAAAAACCCCTCCAAACAACCCTAAAACTACAAACTAAATAACATTTCCATGAAGATATGATGAAAAACACACATAAACTACTGCAGAAATCTGTCTGCTCTTATCCAGTGAAAATAAGAAAAAGAAAAAATTGTCTCAAAGTGTTACTTAATTTTTTAAAAAATCAAGACCCTATAAAATATTTTCCCAATTTTCTTCAGAAGTATAAAAGACAGAGATTTATAAGCAAAGTTAAAGAAGCTGTCCCAGGTCTCTTGCTGCTCTGTGGTTAGCTCCACATATTGGGAATACATACTCCATGTCACTTGTTGGAGAGGGTGTGAAACCAGGCTCCATGGCTTCATCATGGCTGCACCTGGGCTTGCCGGTGGAGGATATCAAACACCAAAGGAATGAAGGCAGAACAAAAATTTGGAATATTAAAAATTATCAGTCTCAAGAGTGATTGAGAAATTAGACTACCCAGGAACATTTCAGCCTTCTGATGGAGTTCAATTTGCTGTGAGATAAAGGACAAGTATTGTGTTCTGCATTTCATCCACACAAGTGAAGGACAACTTGGAAGCAGAATAACATTCCAAATGGATTTAGATTAGCCAGTGGCCACTGCAACCATCATCTCTTCAGACACAGGGAGGTATCCCACAGTATATCCCAAAAACTGTCCACAACACAATAAGCTCCAAGAAATGCCAGCAGGGCTCAGACACCTTGTCTGCAATGAAAAGATCACAGCAGAATGCTCTGTGGACACTGACACAACAGCATGAATGTGTTTAATTGGTACAATATCAACTCAGCTAAAGCAATATAAGTTATGCTTACAATACTTCTCTGTGCAGAGGAATGCTTAAATAGTCTTATTTGAATGCATTTTTTTGCAACACAAGAGAGGTAGATTATATAAATTACAGCAGTTAATAGCCTGTTGATTCATCACTGAATCTCACAGAAACAGAGTCTGAAGTGATTCCTGAGGTGGATAAAGTCTGTTGTGTAATGTGAGGATCAGTCTTGTAATCCTTGCTAAATCAACAATGCTTTGCTCCCATTGAAATCAAAACCTGTCCGGGGAGAACAGGAAGAAAGTAGTGTTTCACTATAGAAAGCAAAACTATTTCTAAATGTTTATAACTTTTTTCCTGTAAATGTTATTCATCAAGAAACCTTCATTTTCTGTAATGCATTTCAGAGAGTTTTTTTGAGCCCTATTCTTTGCTATTCACTCTAAATTCTGAAGTTAGACTGGCAATCTCATTAGCAATTGAATTTGTCTGTCTAGTCTGATATGCCTGGCAATGACCTGTTAGTATTAACTATTAAGTTTCCTTCTGTTTACTGAACACTCTTAGCCACTCAAGCTTCGTACAATACACTAATCAAAGTGCATGACTTTATGTTTTCTTTAATAACTAAGATAAAGTATGTAAAAGCCATAGTAAGAAGAGTTACTACACATTTTTGTGGTGCTGCTTTAGCAAACTTTCAAGTTGCAAAATATACACCGTTGCAATGAAGATAACAAGAAGATGAACTTGTATTTCTAAGATGTCAGCTCTTCAGCTGTTGTCGATTATGAAGCATCGCCTCTTGGTGTGTAAAATAAGTGAAGTTTTTCTTTGTCTTCTCATTCCTTTTGCTGAGTTGGTCTGCAATTAATTTAGTGCTATTTGTGAGGACACATCAACATCACTGTTACACAGGAAGAAACTGCAATCATATATTTGGGAAACTGAGGCACAGAACTGAAGCATCAGGTAACTAGTAGAGCCAAAATATGAACAAACATCTATCATGTTCCAGATTTTATCTCCAACCTCTGGTCCCCCTACCTTAAGAAAAGAAGGAATACTTTTTTATTTCTTTCACATTTTTTAACTTAATAACATAGATTGAACCAATTCACTGTGATCATAAGTGAATTCCATGAGAGGTCCCTTAAAGCCACCGTTATTTTCTACATTGCTTTCCCAGAAGTGGCTGGATGGAGAGTCCCTGGCTTTGTGCACCTGCAGTTCCATGGAAATAAATGGGGTTCCTCTCAAGTGAGGCTTTAGATCTCTGCAGGGCAGGTTTGGAGAAAAGTGGGGGTGTGCAGGGAACACAGAGAAAAACAACACTGCCACAAACATTAAATATTCAGCTTTGGGTACTTGTCCCATTTCTTCACTAGCATGAAAGTAAAGCACTAGAAGTCCATTTTATGCCACATTTCCCACTTTTAGTGTGCTTTTAAAAGGCAGGGAGAAATCTGTTAACTTGTCTTCTCTTTTACTGAGGAGTAAAAGGCTTCTCCACCTGCATCACAGTCAGGCCTCACCATTATTTATTTAGTTAGTTACCACCAAAAAGTTACAAGATACAAAAATACACACCTCTGTGACTATAAAAAGAAATGTTATACCTACACAAAAAGAAATGTTCTAATTTGATAGCTCAATTAAAAGAATAAGCAAATATTTTGGATCTACCATCCATAGTACCATAGTACCATCCTTTCTAATGGATATGCATTTCAGTAGACTTCCTATAAAATTTTATACTCTTTAAAAAGAGGAAGGGGATTCTTAAATGAAAATGGTGCCATATAGCCTCCATGGAAGTCAGAAGCAAATTAATGCTTTAGAAGACCTCTCAGAATCACAACTACAATTTTTAGGGTTGGCTACAAGCTCATTCAAAGATAAGAGAATGGCAAATATTAGTGTTTATTTCTGTTTGCTAGGCAACTAAAGATTCTGGGACTAAAATGAGATGATATAGGCAGGTGATTTTATTAATGTAACGGTGAAACACTGATGATGGTGACAATAATGTGGTGCAAATATCCACATGGGTCAGTGGCCCTGAGGTACAGAGGTAATGCCTTCTGAAAGGCAACTTGTTTGTAGCATGATGGAGTCAGTATTACAGCAACTGTGCTGTGCAGGAGATCTTCTTTAATTAATAAACAAAGGGCATGTTAAATAGGGAGAAACAGATTTATTTGGCACCTTTCTTTGGATGCTGGATCAGCTATTATTTAGCTAAACCTTGGCCCCATGTTCAGATGAAGGACACGGATCTGTGAAAGTAGCTTCACGTGTTTTCTGGTTAGAAATGAGCCAGAGCCGCTAATCCTGTCTTTAGGCACTTGCCTACAGCACTTCCATTCTTGGGCTTTTAAGAGAAATGGGAAATGTGTAGCTATACCTGGAACATTCTTTCTTCAGGCAGGCACAGTTGGGGTTGGGAAGCTAAGGCAGAGATTCATTGTCCTCCATTACAAGCTCTCCTTCATTCATCAAACTGGAAAGTTCCCAATGGGAACTCTTCTTGGCCACCACCAAACAGCAATAACAAATTGAACTTGGAGGTTCTTTCCAACCTAATCTAATATATTATTCACAAATAGGTATGCAGATTAATTCTATCAGCCAAGGGCTAAAAAGGGAATCAGTCTTGTTTCACAGAGACTTTGTGTAGCATTTGCTATACTGGCACTATTTTGGAGTAAACATCAGCAGTGCCAACTAACAGCTGTGGCAAATACTGGGGCTTGGGACATGGATGAAGAAAGTGGAGAGAGAATAAAAGAATGTTAAAGTAATCTAATTAAATTTCTAATCCAGGTTTACATAATTAAGCAATAATGACTACGGGGAAGGGCATTTCCTGGCAGTTAATGACCGGCTGGAGGATTTGAGGGCTTGAGGTAAAGCCAAGTGTTCTTAACACTGTCAGTCATTAATTGCCAGGAAATGCCCAGCTCAGGAGGTTATTACTGCTGTTATAAACCAAGAATAGAAAAATATAAAGAAAAAGGACAGTAATTACCTTTTTAAAGTGTTGAAAGCTGAGCACCGAACTGCCTGTCACTATGGAGACAGAGTTTTATTTATAGCATCAGTCCTTTGCCAGTGTTTAAAGACTGCCTCAGTACCCAGAGGAGGGCAGGAGTTAGTTCTCAGGGCTCCATTAGGTATATAATTGGTAATTCAGAACATCAGCTCTGTGCCACGGGCCACATAACATCTGCAGACATCAAGAGTATCGCAAAACTTTACAACACTGATTACAAAATACTGGCAGCCACTCAAAATATTTTATAGTTACACATACCTTCAGAAAGCATTTCCAGTAGTTCCTGCTTTGATCTACAGAGTGTGTGTCTCTAAATAGGATCCTTGTAATGTCACTTTGTGCTGTTTCCTAGAAATTAAGTACTTAGGGACCAGATCTTTAAAACTGATTAATGCCACAGGTCTGTGTAGCCAGACTACGATCACTAACTGATTTTACAATTGTGTAACTACTGATTTCATTGGAAGAGCTCCTGATTTACACCAGTTAGTATAAAGGTTGAATTTAACACACAATGGGTACAAATGCAAAGCCCAAAACCTCCTTCTTTTGAGCCTCTGAAAGAAATGATTCAATAGCTGAGTCCAAAAGCAGCTAAAAAGAAAAGTTATTTTGCTCCTTTTAATGTTCATTTCCTAAAAGATTCTGTTGCTTTTTATGTGATATGGTACTTGAAATCTGACCAATGCTTCAATGAACACAGCCTTCCCGATGAATTGATCAAAAACTTAATTTCTATAATTTAATTAATTTGGAAAAATGATTTAAAAACAAACAAACAAACAAAAAACCAAACAAAAAAACGCCCCCAAAAAATCCCTAAACCAAAACCAAAAAAACTCCAATAAAGGACTTAGGTACGTAAATCAGAATGGAAGCAGCACTGAGGTGCCTGACAAGAAAGTCACAATTAAAAAAAAATTGTGACTTCATTTTTCCATCCTGCTAAGTTCACTGATTATCAGATCTATAAATTCTCACTCTGTGCAGACACAGGGCCTGATCTCTTAGACATGCTCAAAATAAATGGATCAGACATCAATAGAACAATTTCATTTAAAAACAAAATTAGATGAGGGTAGATAGGTGGCTTCCACTCCCACCTCTCCTCTCCTCCACCCTGTGTAGCAGCCTAGTAGTATGAGTACTCAGCCAGAGATACAAGTACTATACAACATCAAACACTGAACCTAAGTCTCTCTAATCCCTGCTGAGTGCCCAAACCATTATTACAGGGTGAGGATTCCTTTTGTGCTCGATTTCCAGCCCCATTAATCTTGCATCCTTTGCTGACTGCAGCACAGATCAACAGAGGGGTACTTGTGTTTCTTTATTTGGCCACATTTCAAAACAGAAGCCTGGGGCTTCTGAGCCAAAACAAGCCCTTATCTCAGGACTGATTTTTGAAATGTGGATCTTTAATCACCTCCCTACAAATGCAAGCACAGAATTTTATGCTTAGTAAAATTAATATACTCAGTAGAGTATTTATGCTTCAGAGAAAGGTGAAAGTAGTGCCTCCCTCTTCTCTCTTTTCCCTCACCTCGTAGTTTTCCTTTAGTGTTCCATCCATTCAGAGGCTGAGCCACACAACTGGCTGCAGGCAGCTGTGGCCTTGCTTTGCCTGTTCTGTGAGGTGCTGTCTAGAAGCTCTATTAGCTCAAGCCCTGTGCCATGCTGGAGTGGCTGTGTGGCTCCTGGACTGATGTGACACACTTCAGCCAGAGTCATCTAATGTCAGAGAGAACACATCTACAGCCTGGTGACTAAACTAGGAGCTGCCTAATTGTCCAGAGAGACTTCATGGGCAGATTACATGCTGAGTTCATGAAGGCTAGACTCCATCCTGGGCACCAAACACCCAAAATCAGGAGGCTATAGTCTTCACCATATTTAGGTGATGCTAGATACCAGTAAAATCTTCCATATTTTTCCAAGCACTCCTCAACCTATTTAAGATAGATGCCGCAATCTTCATTGCAAACTGTGATCCACCACAAGATGGGCAATTTTTACTAATCTCTTAATTTGGCACCTTAGCTTTGAAAAATTAATTTTATTCAGTGCTGAAATTTCTTCTATCCTGGTATATGAGCCAGAGAGGTACTGGATGATGTACCAGGAGACACACACATGTCACAGCCAAGGTGAGGACACAGCAGAGGCCTCAGCAACGTGCAGTGACAAGGAAAACTTCGGGATGGGATTCTGCTTTGAACATGATGCTGTGGCTTCTCTCCTGCCGGGCACAGCTGATTGGCAGATGTGGCCAATCAACCATATCTTGTACAAGAAGTTGTGGAGCAGTGAAGAGGATGTGGAGGTGCCCTGTAAATGCCTAAGACACAGATCTAGATGTGGAAGAGAAGGACGTGATGATAGAGGCATCGCTTTGTCCCGGAAAATCAGTATTTCTGCACTTGCAGGAGGGGAGAAAGAAAAGGTGATCATTTTTCCTTAGGTCAATGTAAACTCTTGGCCTTCAGGTCACAGTGTCAAGTTTTCCTCTTTCATTATTAAACCATTATAACTTCCAGATTTCTTGATGAAGTATAATCTATATATATTTTCCTCTCTTTTTTTTTCCTTCCAGAAAATCTTTAATATCACGATTCCATAGTGCATTTTTATATCCATAGCATATTTTCCCTCTTGCCTAGAAAAGGTCTATCCTACATCCAAAAACAAAAAAATGGTTCAGTACAGACCATTTTCCCAGCTGTTACCTTGATTGTTTTATTCTGTATTCTTTCACTGTACCCTTCTTAACTGATCCATAAAATACAAGAAATGAAATACAGCTAAAATGTTGGAACAGACTCATATTCTTGCAAACGCTGCTACAGAATCTTGTTTGTAGGTGTTTTTAGAAACACAACATTGCTGCAGAATTCTTTGCTTGTAAGACTGAGAACTACCCAGTGTGTTCTCCAAAGCAACGTTAACAACGAGGTTTGCCACTTTGCTGTCCTAGCATTTACTCTGATGACCAAACACAGTTGTGAATACTACAAAACCTTTGAGCAGCTCACGGCCCAAAGCAGCACAGCCACAGCCATGTGTCTCCTATCATAAGAAACAGGAAGGATAAAACCAGACTTGGAGTTTTCCCACTCAAATCAGGAATGTCAGACTGTCAGCAAGGATCCCACAGTCTTGCAGATTCCAGGTTCCCCAGCACACATCAGGTATCTGCTTCATGTCCCCTCTGAAGACTGCAAAACAACAGCTGTATTACTAGGTTTTGTGCCTATTTATACAAGTTTAGTCCTGCTGACTAGACTGGAGAAGCAAACACACTCTTTATTTTCAAGGAAGGTCATAAGGCTTGTGTAAAAGACTAAGGAAAACTTTAAGGGAGCCTTAAAACACAAGATACTTATATAGAGAAACAACCAGAAAGTTGCTTTGCAGGCTTAGGGATTGGCAACATGAGGGTCCTTTGCATTCTAGCTTTGAACAAGGAAGCATTTAGATACAAACTGCAGTTCATTCGCTATAACTTAGATTTACTACAAACCTTGGACATTATTACAGAGGCTCTATTTTTCTAGCAAATATTTTAAAAATAACAAATTGTAAAAAAATGAAAATATTCATTTAGAAAATTGGAATAAATAAAATCCTTTAAAAAATTTGTTATGGTCACAGCATTAAAAAGAAGTAGTTTTGTTCTTTTTAATTATGACTTGTCAGATATTGTCTATATATACTAACTAAAAGAGAAATAAAGTAATTTCAATATAAAATCATTAAGTATCTTTGCTCAAGAACTGTTGAAATGGTACATTTCAGTATTTCCAAACTTTTGAAATTTCACTTTACTTTGGCAAATACATTATATATTAATGTGAATTAGCATTTTAATTTAAACTTAGTAAGTATCCCCCAAAAAAGTTGCATTTTTTTTTAATATGCCTTTTTTTAACAGGAAATGCTTTCATATTGAATATTTTTTTCGTATATTTTACCTTTCACAATTACAAAAAGGAGTATACATTTTAAATTAAATGTCTTTCCATCAAAGTGACCCTTTTTCTGAAAAATGTATGCTCGAGTCCAGAACACCTAGAATATTTGCCAAAGTAATATTTTAACGAAAAGAATTATGGGTGAAAAAGACATCTTCTATTTTAAAACAAAAATTAGAATTGTTTTATGAAAGATTATCAAATTATGGATCAGCAATAAATTAAACAGTGGGAATGGTATTGATTTTTGTGTGCACATGATGAAAGGACATGCAAAAGTCTCTACCTGGAATTCCTAACATGTACTTTGGGCTGAGCATTAAGTCACCAGGTGATTATTACACATCAGGGAGCCAACACAAGAATCACAGAGTGAAAAAATGGATATTTTCTGTTATATTCTGGCAGCATAAAGTACAAATATTGCAAAGCCAATCCTCTGACTCTAGACTGGATTTTCCTGATGTTTAGATCTGTCTGTAATTCGTTTACAAGGAAGTACCACCACACTATGAGGTCAGATGGGCCTCACCACAATAAAGAAGGGAACTGTAATGCTGGAGTGTGCTGCTCAAGATGGGATGAGTGACTTGGACCAATAACTACCTACAAGAGCAGGACACACAGGCATGCCTCAAGCTAAAAAACCATAAAGTTGTTTACTGAAAGTGTAAGAAACTATTTTGATGCTGAAGTGCAAGTACAGTTAATCCAAAGTCGGCTGAAAGATTGCAGTGGGCTTTGGAATCCAACTTTAAAACTCAACTGGAGCACAAGTTACCTCTTGCACATCTCCTCACACTCCTTTTGACAGGTCACTGCACTAAGTTGTGCCCTGTGTTTTGCTTGTGCTGCTTAAGACTGAGCAAGGCTCACATTTGACAGCTTCAAAGAGTGTGATGGAGCTCAGCAAAACAGTCAGAGTTTTCTTCAAAGGTCTGGCTTGCTGGTGATGGGCTCTCCCACAGCACAGCACAGCTTCTCCTTCACAGTCTCAGTGCTATTCTGTACCTCTTGCTGCTGGATCTCTGCTTCATGTCTCAATCCACAAATCCAACAGCTTTGGAAGGGAACTCCCAGTTGAAAAAGAAGAATTTGGAAATATCCTTTTTTTGCCCAGGGAACAGGAAAATGTACTCAGGGCCAAAACACAGTCTGACATGATGCATCAAACAGAAAATGAGTAAGAAGTGCTCATGTTCATATTTAATTGGAAACATCCAAAAAGCAGAGCTTATTCTAACTTTTTATTTTTAAAAAAAGTTACTCTTTAGGGCATATAATGAAATATAATGAAATTACAAATCTTAGTTAATGACTCACAAAAATTTCCTTACCAGATCACTTTTACAAGTATTTTTGGACACACTGCTAAATGATCAGTAACAGGCAGAATTTTCCTGGTATGAACTAAAATTCCCTCAAAGAACAACTGCAATAAGGATTAAAGCCATATCTTCAGCACAAGTGGCTGGTTTTAATGACTTTTTCATCATATGAAAACCATTCTACAACCAGATGTTGTTTGGTATTGTGAATACCTGTTGAAATTTATCCCTTCACACAAGTGAAACAGAGAACCCAACCAAATAAACCACAAAACAAAATGGCAGTGGGACAACAACTCCTAGTACCTCTGGACTCTAAATACTACCTACAAACAGAAAAAAAATCTGTTGCTTTTCTGAACCTTCTTCAGAAGAAACCTCTGTGGAGGTTTCTTGCTCCTACCTTCTGTGACTCTTGTATCAGTCAGGGTTTCCAAGCTGCAGGATGCAGGTCCTACAGAGACGGATATTGCTCACACAGCTGAACACCTCCTTCTAGGCTCACTCATGTGCATGCAGTGCAGAGCCAAGAGAAGATGCCATTGCCAGGGCTAAAGCAGCCCCAGCACAGCGTGAAAGTGAGGTGAAACTCACCAGGAAACACAGGCCACCATTTCAGCTGCATGAAGCTGTGGAAACAAGCGCTGGTGCTAACACAGCCATTCTCACAGTGGAGCATCCTCTTCCCTGGCCCTGGCAGGCCATTCTGTGCCTTTGTCATTCCTCCCATTGTGCCAGCATGAGAGTTTGTACAGCTGAACAATGACTCAGAGTGGGGAACTGATCCAACTGAAAATTGATTTTTTTTAATTTTTTTTCCTTTTTTTTTTTCTTCTGGCAGTGTTACTCCTACCCTCTCTCAACTCTGGTTCACTGTGTGGTCACAAGAAAACTTGTTCCAGCAAAAGTAAAGGCTCAGCAAAAAGAAGCAAGTTCCACTGTACTGGAAGTGCTGGATTTTATTAAGTGAAAATGATCCTATGGAGCTGTAGAAGACCACTCCCAGCTACAAAACTAAATTGCTGTATGGTGCATGGCAAGTTGCTCCAAGTCTCTCTCTTCTCAATTTCAGTCTATTTAGGCTACATATTCTTCAAAGCAGAAATGTTTTGCTTATTATGTATTCATGTAATTAATTCCTAATCTATGTTGGGGAACTGTCACAATAAAAAGAAATAAAACCAATGCTTTCTAAAGGAAGAAGCAGTTTACTTTCAAGGGACTTATGTTAGCTAATGGAAGTGCAAACCTCCTGCACTTCACTCCTATACGGAAAACTGCAGACATGATATTCTGTTTATCAGTGAGATCAAATTTCATTATGAAGTCAAGAAACTCACAGGAAAGATATCTACCTAATAAAGGAATTTGCATTATATACAAACTCTTTAAAGATAACATTATATTTGGCACTTGAAATGTTACAGGCTTCTTTTTTCTTGTTCATAAGAAAAAATAATCTAAACTTTTTTTTTCTGCATTTTAACTGTTTAGGCTGTCTGGGTAGACATTTAATCATAAATTACTAAAACTGTTCTTTAATGTTTTCGGGGGGAGGAAGAGGGAGGTGTAATTTTCAGATTATTTTTATAACCTTTTTATTAGTGTATCAGAGCAGTGTGAATGGATTATACCTGAGACAAGGAAGTTGTTCCACACAGACAGAAGATTTAACAAGGGCTTTCTAGGGCCTCCCAAGGATCCTCTTTGGCACCTGATGACCTTAGAGAGTTCAGTGGGGCTGTTAGTGCTCAAGGCTTCACTTCTGCACCAAGACTTTCCCCTTTGCTACAAACAAGGCTGATGGATAAACATTGTGATAGTTGCTAATATTCCCCTTGAAAATGCACGAAGTTGTCTAGTGCAGATTTTTCTCCATACTTTTCTGGTTACTGGTGTACATTTCACAAAAGGGAGGATCTCTGTATATTAGCAATGCTTACCCTGGGGATAGAGACACAGTTCAGCCAGCATCTCCAGCCTCACAGCTACTGACAGAGATAAAAAGGGATGGCACCAGGAGGAAACAGCCCTGTAGGACAAACCAAGGACACATCACTGTTCTCTCTCTGATTCAAATTAGTAGTAATAGTGTTGAGTGTGATGTAAATTCCACAAGCAAAACAGATTCCTTACTTCAGGGATCCTGTAGGCTATCCTTTTCTTCCTTACTCAAGTGCTGATGCTTCTTAAAAATCATTTTTGCTTTGCTAGTGTCCCAGTAGGAGTTTAAGAAGTCAGTTGCAGCCAATTGTACTTTATCCTTTCTCTCTAAAGGGGATAAAGCTTTCAAACTATTTGAATAAACTGTGATTACATCTTCATTTGTCAGTAATGGGATTACCACGCTGATAAAAGAGACTTCAGACAAACATACATGTTTAAGATTGGTGTAAATTACCCAAGAGGGTCGGGAAAATCCTTTGGGCTCCTTAGGGCCCATCCCTCCCTCTTTGAAATCTAGCTGGCACCAAGAGTCCTGAATAGGCTGGGACCAGCTGACCATTCCCTGCTGGGGGTTGTGGCTGTTTTCCTGCGCACATGCCCACTGAACTGGAAAATACCATTATGCACATCCAAGTTCACAGTTAATTTTTTGACTATAGCTAACAAGCTAAAGATTTTTCAACTAATTGATTTTATCTCTAGATGAAGAAGATGCCATAAATCTCAGTCAGCTAATAATGATTAAGAGATAAAGGCAACCTGAGAAAAATATAAGTGCTGTCGTTGCTAAATGCTGATGGACTCCATGGTGAGATAATCTTTTTAACATGGCGACCCGTCTCACATACAAAATGTTTACCCAAAGATCCATTTGTGAAAGAGAACAAATGGGAAATCTGAAAGCAAGCAGGAAAGATATGAGTGAGAAATGAAACGCAGATTCAAATCCTGTTAGGGCTAAAGAAAAAGAAAGGCTGGAAAATAATCCTGCTTTGAGTCTCTATAATGAATTGCGTATTACAATACAGAGGGATTGCTCAGGAGGATTCTGAAGTCTGTAGAGAGCAAGCACAGGGATTAGTTAACTCTGTAGTTGTCTTCAACTTTATGAGGTCTTGATTCTGCCATCCATATACCTTTTCAGTGGGTTTTACGTGTATTGGCACCACTGGGATTCCTTGTTCTGCTAAATGTACAGGCTGCAAAGCTGGGTGTTTATATTGGAAACTGAGAAATATAATTTGAGTGTGTGGGTTAATCTAATGGGAAATAACTTCACTGAATTACATCAGAATTACATATGCAAAACTCAGGGAAAAAAAGAAAAAGAATGAAAAAGTATGGTTTGGAGAATTGCTATATATAATGCACAGCTTTGAGCAGCCAGCCAAAAAACATGATGTCATAAGAATTACCAAAGATTTGCTGATGGCACTTTTTACATCTGACATATTTTCTTGAATACATTATACTTCTTCAAGGGAATTTATTGAAGTAGTAAAAATTTCCTACTACAATGAAGCAAAACTCCTGTTTTCCTGCTATTATGTTGCAGGATATAATATAACAAGCTTCTGATTAAGCTGCAGTACTTAAAGAATGTTTCATTCAGGAGAAAAGAAATTCTGTAATGAATTTTTTCTCTCAAAGTTTCAGAACGTTCTGGAGAACGGATTTCCATTGCTTTGACCACATTCAAAAGCAGAATGTATTTATAGATTAAGAAACTAAATGTGTAAGAATTTAAGCTAGGTTTTGCTGATTAGGAAAAGTTTATCTTCTTTCTGAAAGCTTTCCAAGATTGCACTACATGTATGCATTAGAAACAAAAGCAGTGACTTGCCATAATTTAAACCTTCTTGATGCTAAACATTCTTCCTTCACAATAAGTGAAGTGATTGACTTTTGGGCTTCTTATTTTCAACCCTGATAGAGGAATCTGTATTTTAAGGAAAAAGGGAGGGTTGATACTATGATGATTCCCATATTATTATTTAGGAAAAATAAAGCCATTATGCCAAGATGCACACAAAACTAAATCAATTAAAACCTCATGAAGAAGATCCCACTATCTATCAAGTCAGGATTCAACAACTACCTAGAATAAATAATGAGGAGTAGCATAACTAAATAAATCCCTTCAGTCCCTCCTGAGGACCTCCTTAGTTGCCAGTCACCAGTTTTCCCCTGATCCTGCCAGAAGAAGCAAAGCTTGGGCCGTTCAATGTGTTCTGTGCATAAACACTACTATGAAAGAAGAGAAGCACATGCAATACTGAGAGGGGGCTGAGCTGCCACCAGAGATCATTAGCAGTGCAATAAAGTCATACATAACACGTGGGAAGAGAATTCAAAGGGAGAGACAAAATGCTCAGAATGTAATGCTAAACACATCTATAGCTATAAAGAAACCATCTGGGCAGATGTGTGAAGATGATGTAGACACTAAGGAAGCCATAGATGAGAAGATTACAGTTGTGAGGTTCCTCTGGTCAATTTTGGAAGAAGAAAAGGCAAAAATTCAGAGAAAGCAGAACAACAAGGTTTTTGAAACGCAAAAGATGAAAAATTGAAGTCAAGAATGGCTTTCCGGAAAGGACATTAAATTCCAGTTGGCATCCATTTTTATAGTGACAATAGCGTAATAGTCATTATCTGTGCCAAAAAAAAGGAGAAAATAAAAGGAAACAGCTTAACATTCTGACAAGCATTAACAACTTGGCAAGTGACAGGTTTTAATATATCATATTTAAATGGACACACAGGCTAAGCATAGATGAAAAGTGATTGAGGATATTGGTAAAAGTAACAGACAAACCCAAATTTTCTAGTATTTTCCACAATAAAGGTAGTAGAAAACCATCATATAAAAGGATGATGTTGTGGAATCAAAAAGTTGAAAGAAAGAAAAAAAGAACTCTTTCAAGTGGTACAAAAAATAAACCACTTAATTAAAGAAAAAGAACAAGAGTAGAAGGGGATAGACAAGAGAGTCAGTCATAACCAAAGGCAGTAGTGAGTCTGACAGAGAAGTAATAGAAGGATATTGTCAATGGCTCAGTAAGAAGTTGAGACACAGGCAAACAGTGAGTTGGCAGGGAAATTAATGAGAGTGTGTTCAATAATGCAACAAGCTAAGCTTTAAAATAAGGCAATATAGCTGTTGGAAGGATTTTCAGGCAACAGAAGCAGTGAGCTAATGAGAGTCTGTAGGTAAATGAAGAAGAGAGGCTTCTGGGACAGTGACATTTAGTGCTCAAGAGTTTTCAAATTATGCCAGAACTTGTGGGTGCCAGTAGTGATCTAAAGTCAAGATGTAAATAGAGGGAGTCCTCCTTCCCCAAACCTTCTCACTCATGTTGCCGGTACTGCCTGATGCCTTTGATTCTAAGCAGTAAAACTGGTCAGAAATCTCAGTGAGATCTCATTCTTTTCCCCTTCCTCACCCCGTTTCTAATCTATTCTGTAAAGAGAAAAGCCCCAAGGAAGGATGTGTCTGATGTTCTTTGAATGCAGTAAATGCAAGTTCCAAAATCAGCACCCATCTGCCCAGTGTCCTTCCATTACATATATGCCATTTATACAAATTTATATGTTTATGTTTTTCCCCTTTCGGTTGGACACTTCTTTTCCTGCTAACGATGGAACCATCTCCTTCTGAATAGTTCAACAATCACTTGGAGAGAGGATTAACCAGGTTTTTAAAGCCTGTAATTCAATGCACTGTTTTATAGGCGTCATTAATCATAAATCATCATGGTATCATGTTGGAAGAGAGAAATTCTTTTATATATTTATGCCATGGCCTGAGTTTCATGTATGTTGAAAGTCCAGCAGCTTCTTAATAAATGTAATAACTTAAATAAATTATTACAAGCTGCCAAAAAACTATTTTGGAAATTCTATCCTAAGGAGTAATCTCAGAGAGTTAAAAGTCCAAGACTCGTGGTTTTCAATTAGATTTATATTCCTGTTTCCCTTGTGTATGTTTAGAAATCTTGACAGAAACGTCAATTTAAAAAAACTGGTCCTGATTCTCAAATGTATTTTTAAATTTTGTGATTTCAAAGGAAACTAAGCACAAAAAACTTTGGAGGATTAGGTTCTTGGTATGTAAGAGCAGCCCAAGTCAAAGTTACTCCAGACTTTACTGGAAAAACACAGACTTTAGAACTTGAGAGCTGATAAACATCACAGCAAGCAGTAGGAGCATACTTTGTGTGAAGCTGCACTTAATGACCAGAGATTGTAACAGCTGCAATTTCTGGGTAATTTGAAAGTGCAATATTGAAGCATCAAACACAACACCCATCGTGGAGAGATACGTACCAAAAAGAAAAGGTAGTAAAGACTTTATGGAACACACAAGCTGGGGACAACTGCACGTTTCCTATCCAAAAGTGGTAGGATATCTTAGAAAGCATTTTTGAATGTGAATTGGAAATGGCAGCTATGGCCACTCAATCAAGGGCAGTAACATAATCTCTGCTTTTTCATTCAATTATTCCTCACAGTCTAAAGGATTTCTCAGACTTCAATTCTCTGTGGAGAATGAAATTCTGTCCCTGAAGATGTAAAACCCAGAATCTAATTCCTTACTCTCTTATACATGTTTTCAGTGACTTCAATTTAAATTGTCTGGATGATCCCTGTTATTACAATCTGAAAGAAATAGCACTAAATTTTCCCTATTTAAAAATCATGGAACTGAAGTGGAGGGACGCTAAGTGAGGTGTCTCATGTCATAACAAGGAGTCTGTATCCAAGACTCTAAATCCAAGATAAGTGCTCTGACCCTGTGGGACTGAAGCCTTCTCTGCAAGAGCAAGCTATATGAAAGCAGCATGTATGTCTCCCACCAGTGGTTTGGAATACATCCCCTGAACAGCCCACACGTCTCTGATTTTATTGCAGGACTGTTTACACCATCAAGTGTTCATATTTGTCCCCATCACCAAGTCACTACGAACTTTTACTTTTGCATATCAGGCCAACCCCTCTCATCTGACCATGGATGCCTTCCTAAGGTGATCAAATGCAAACTGAGCACACCTCTACCATTTGGGCACGTTTCAGCCCACATGAAGCACTGCTCATGCAAATATTTGTGATTACCTGGCCATGGCGTGGCTGCAGTTTGTCAGATTATCATCCTTCTTGAGTGTAGGACACAGTCACAAAGAACTGTGCTGAGAAGAAAACATTTTTAACATTTAATCACTCCTTGGCTAAGTATGAGGCGTTCAGGAAAGAAGACAATAAGGAATTAAATACCTGCCCCCCCAGGCCGTTGAATGTTTATCTCTGCCCTAATAATTTTGAATTCTTAACAAATAATTTTGCAAAACTCAGATATAAACATGAAATTGTTTGTTAGTAAGTTTGCCATCACAAAGACCATGATTGGAAAATCCTCAAGGGAAGTGACTTCCCGGTTTGAGTCAGACAACATCCTTGCCATTGGATGTTAGGGGCAGAGGAAGAGATGGTCAAGAAAGGTTTCAGAATGATAGAATGTAGTCACACTTTAAAAACCTATGCAGACTTCTCTTACAGAAAAACGAAATAATCCCAACATAAGACGGCCACCAACCTAGTTAGAAAAGAGAAAAAGGGTGACATTCTGTATCTTTGTACAACTGGCACACAGCCAAGACTTTTTTTGAGTGTTTGTTAAAATATACATATTTTAGTGTATTAGAATTATTATTAGGATTCTTTGTTCTGCATCCTTTGTCCCCTGGTTATACATTCCATATCACTAGATGTTTTCTTATCTGTAAACATCAAGGTCACCCTGAGGACAAGCCTGTATTGTCTATAAGATGTAAATTTTCTTTGGCCAGGAGAATACTTGTGGCTGGGTCATGTGATACTGCCCTTTCCTTTTATTTGGAAACTTTCAGATTAGAGAGCAATGACCTTAAAAACTCACACAATACTCTGCAAAATTGTCCATCTGTCTATCAAACATTCAATTCCCTCTGCAGCCCACTGTGGTGATTATGAAAAGGACAGTAGTCCCTGGAGTGGCCTTCAAGAAGGAGTTTCAAAATAAGGCTCTTCATAAGATATTTGAAAGGAATCAGTATGTTTTTTCCTGAAATGTTCTTCTTCAATTATGCCAAAATTTCTCTGAAAAGGTTCTGCTTCTTTATAATATATCCTCACAACTGTAAATGCAAAACTACAGTACGTATGCATGGCTACATGAGTGGGTTGACATTTCTAACCCTGTTAAATGTGAATCTATGTATTTCTTTGGAAGCATGTCAAGGTCTCTATGATGAAAGGCAGATCCAGATCCACAAACTATTTATACAAGGACAAGCTGAACAACAGTGGTCAAATAAAATATAAAGAAAATATCACAGCTAGAAATCATTTCTGAGAAATAAATCATGGAACTGGAAGAAAGTTCAAATGTTTTGGTTTTATTGACCAGATCCATAATGTGGAATGTTTCAACACACTTCTAAAACTGACCCTTCACAATAGGGTAGAACATACTGATTTACATATTTTGGATCTAGGTTGTCTTTATGTTTCCAAACAGGCTTTCCCAACCTCACATGATTCCCTGTTGTAAAACATAATGCCAGTGGAAGGAAAAAGAAAAATAGATGATGAATCAGAGTTCACATTTTGAACATTGAGTAATGGTGATTAAACTTATTTAGACTCAGTGACTGCCTGAAGAAATAGTATTTCAAATGCCATTCAAACTTCTTTTGGTAAAAGTTAAGATAAAGACTACTACTTTTAAACTGCAAGGGTAAACACAGACTTCAGAATTTAGTAAAGATTGGCGTGAAACTAATCAGGCATCTGATCACTTCAGATGTATTGACTTGGCTTTGGATACCTTCTTGTACACTCCTTGCCAACAGACATCACTAACTTTCTTGCAAAAAGCTACCAAATTGCTACATAATACCCAAAAACTAGCATTTATTACTTGCTTTGCAATTTGGTAATGAAATTTATAGTGGCAAATTCCATCACTTAACATAGCTGAAGCCAGTCACTAAGCTGTTCTTTAGAAGGAAGGAGGTAAAACTGCTGCTATTCGTACCTTAAGCATAGACACAGACCAAAAGGCAATGCAAAGATGTTTGTAAGTGTGCATGTGGGAGAAATAGCATTAATATGTGTATACATTGAAAAGTGTGAGACTCTCAGATTGGCCAATGAGAGAAAAGGCAAGAAGAAGATACCAGATGTAACCATAGAAGTAGTGTAAAAATATGAGAGTACTTTTTAGCTAGAGGCTGGATTAGAGATGTTCAGAGCTATCTGTGAAGAACTTGTCTCCTCTTTGATTTCTTCAGTGCTTAGGGAAACAGGACTTTGTACGTTGTAAATGAGCAGGATATGCTAAAGTCAATTATCTCTCCCCCGAATGAAAAGACTTCATGAAGCTCTGTACTTAGGTTAACTGTTCTGTTCAAAAGCAGTGGTAATACTGATATTAACCTGATGCTATGTTGGTTCATCATTCAGGAGAGGAATTGCAAATAATATAATGTGGAAGATTGATACACTAAAAACAATAGGGACAAAATTGTGACCATATGCTACACTAGAAGTTTGACAACATATAAGGAGCCTGCCTTCTGATTTTTAATTTTTTTTTTGTAAGTGTGAATTTCCACAGCATTTAAATCATGTTACATGAGGAAATTAAATGAAGCTTGTGATTTTAGCAAATGACTGCTTGAGTTTTCTCCCTGCAGAGAAGTAAATTTTTGATAATCTCTGAACCAGTGTAACTGAGCTGAACCCAGCTGTGGAAACTTGACAACTACAAAGAAAGTAGAAGGGATTTTCTACTTGCTGGGGTGGTCTGCTGCTGATATCACTGATGATCACTGGATTGGAGTATGTGTCTCCCAAAGAAGAAGATAGTGATGCATTCTTTGTATTTCTACAGAGAATCGCCCTGCAGCTAACCAAGATCACAGGCCTGCAGTAATAAACAAGATTCTGTCAGCTTGAGGTAAGAGGCAATCTTCATGCTCACCACAGAAATTGCTGTCCTCTAGAGCTAGGATTTTATACTTGGAAGAAGAAAAAAGTCATAGATTAACCACTAAATGAAATACATTGCTGCTCATAAAACTCTATATGTCAACATAATGGTTTCACCTGCAAATAAGTAATAGGGTAGTTTTTTAATAGCTATGGACATAACTGCTACATATAACCACAGAGTAGGCATGGTTTGGAACTCGACACTGTCTTGGCAGAGCCTCAATTTAAGTTTCTGGGAGACACTTTTAATACTCAAAGGCACTTTTTGTAACAATAGTTTCAGAAGACCATAAAAGTAGAATGATTAGCATTCTAAGGTAATATATTACTACATACGCCCACAGTCCCCACCTTACTTGTGACCATGAGTTTTAGTAAATATTTTTTAAAACCAAAACTATGCCTCTCACAACTGATTAATATGTTTATTGATAATGAATAAGTAAACACACAATTAGACTCCGACTAAACAAATGGTAACTGCAGACACCCAATACTGTTATTCTTCTTGTAATTTAAATGAGACCCTCAAGAGAAATTCAGCTGCTTTCCAAGACTTGAATCTTTGAAAGTCTATTGAACTAATCAGGTTTCTTAAAAGATGGTGCCAGGCAAAACATAAATCATATGTTTGACATCATTTTGTGCTGTAAAATTTACTTTAGAATCATTGAATAAAAACTAGTGAGAAAGGTGAGCTGCCAGGTGGCAGTGGGCTCCATGGTGCTGCACAAGATCTGCCAGAAGGCAACACTACTTTACATTCTACAAGTGAAGGTAACAAGGTCGAAAAAAGGTCTGGAACAAAAATGAGAAAAAAATTCATGCTGTGTACTTGAACTGCACAGTGGTTATTAGGAACCCCTTTTTCATCACTAATTATGTTAGAGAAATTAGCAAATATCTAGTCATAATATTAGAGTGAGTAAATTATTGATGCAGCAACAAGATAAAGAGATTAAAATATTTAACACCTGTTCCTAATAAATCTCTGGAATGTCACATTCAAAGGACTGGTATAACAGAATGAAATCTCTATTTCACTTTGGAAACAGAATTTGGGGGGAAAAGCAACACAGAGGTAAAAATTATACTTTAATTCTCATGATCATGTCTGCATACTTATGTTCAGACCACAGTTCCCAACCATTTTACATTTCAGATGCATCTCTTCAGAATTTCAGAAGATAAGGTCCCAAGATTTCAAGTTAAACAGCAAGAACATTGAGAAAGAGTTTTTCAGCAGGACTCTGAATTGTTGGTGCTCTGTGAACATCTTTTGCAAAGCCTTCATTTAAAATGGAGGTAGGTGCTGTCAGGCAGATAGTTAGGGGCCATTATCTATGGGAATTAACACTTTTAACATTATTTTAATTCTGCAATAGAGCTAATAAACTATTCCCAAATAAAATTAGATACCAAAGAAGGAGATTCATAGCACCTTACAGCTAATACCAGTAGAAAATGGTACATTTGGTACCAAAATTCTCAACTCACTTTAAGCAGGAAGTGTTTGGGCAAAGTATTTTAGCATTTGAAACACATTTATCACCACAATACCCCACGAATTAATGCCAAACATTAATACCTGAGAGGTATCTGTGGCTTGTGGCTGATAAGCCTGATATTTTTGGCCAGATATGTTTAAGCTCATTGAAAATGAGGCAACTCTGGTCTGAAAGCTACGAATCTGCTCCAGTGCTGTGGTGAACCTAATTAATAGACCCTAGAAATAAAAAGCTTAAGGATCGCTCTTCCTTTAATAGCTTTGTTTTTCTGTATTGAATTGCACAGATTCAGGAAAGGGGCACAGACAGAGTTGGGCTGGTAGCTTAGGTTCATTAATTGATGGTCAAGTACCGTGGGGTGTGTTTGGAAGAGCGCTGCCAGCAGGTCATGGGAGATGATCCTGCCCTTCTCCTCTGCCTTGGTAAGGCCTCATCTGGGGCTGCCGTGCCCAGGTCTGAGCTCCTCAGCACAAAAGACATGGAGTTCCTGCAGCAGGTCCAGTGGAGAGTGGCAAAGATGATTAGAAGATCTCTTTAGGAAGAGCGACAAACATGATGAGGACATTTCTCTTGAGAGGAAAGCCTGAGGGAGCTGTGTCTGTTCAGCCTCGAGAAAAGACAACTTCATCATGCGGAGACCTTACCAATGAACCCTCTGGACACAACCCTGTGATATGTGCTCTAGGGTCACTCTGCCTGAGCAGGGTGGTTGGACCAGATGATCCCTTCCAGCCTGACCCATCCTGTGATTCTGTGTGGATGACGGCACACTGGAACAGATTGTCCAGAGACTCTGTGGAGTCTCCCTCACTGAAGATATTCACAAGCTGTCTGGACACTATCAGGTTAGGTTTAAAGTGGATATTAGAAAGAAATCCTTCACTGTGAGTGTGATGAGGCGCTGGCACCTGTTCCCCAAGGACATTGTGGATGCCCCATCCCTGGAATTGCTGAAGACCAGGTTGGTTGGGACTTTAAACAACGTGGTCTAGTGGAAGGTGCTCCTGCCTGTGGCGTGGGGGGATGATATTCAAGACCTTCCAAATCAAACCATTCTGTGATTCTAGGATTCCATAATCACATGTCCTTAACTTAGACACTTGAGACATGATGCAATGTAGCTGTTATTGATAAGAAACAAATCAGCAGAAAAGTGGGGCCAAGGATAGCTGAAGCACATGATAAGACAAGCAACTATCTTTCTCTAAACAAAATTTCTTGGCCAATATGAGATGTTTCTACAAATAGATCATGTCAGAAAATAATTTGTCCATAACACTTGATATTATAAAGGTTTTCTCTAGCTCTGTCTTGCGCAGACATCTAAGGAATTAAATTCCTTTCCCACAAGCAATCTGTCTACATATGATTCCCAGCACAATGGCCAGATAGATATAGCGAAGAAAGAGGAGTTAAAAAAAAATGATTTAGATTTGTCCTGCCTCTCAAACAAAAAAAAATATTAGGAAAATGCTCCTGCAAAGGAGTAGAAAGAGGTTATGAGCCTTGATTGTCTCTTCTACTGTAATAATTACCATAGTAATCACAGTTTGGGGGATGGGAAATGGAGAGGGTTCCAAGAGGAACAACCTTCTTTGCATAAAACTTTTCTGGCAGGGAACAGACTAACCTATAATTCCTACCTGGCAGAGAATCAAAAGCAAACTGACATTGAGTTAGCTCTTTTTTTTGGCTTTGATTACTGACTTCTCAAGAATGACAAATTTTGATGGAAATTAAAGGTTTACCACAGTCTTGAGAAGATGCTAGTGCAAGGTTCATTTGTGTGGTAAACCATGGAGAAGTGGTGCAGGTAGGGATGGGGTTAAGGCTCCAGTTCATCACCACACTCAGTTGAAGCTCAAAGGAATAATATAACAGGTATAATAGAGATTATAACAGGTATAATTTCTATTGGAGACAATGAGAATTCCTGCATTTTGAAGTTTATGGGTGAAGGTAATCTTTATAAGCATATCATACACTCTCAAGCAAAGGGTGTCTAACCCCAAATTTTTCTTCAAGGGTTTTCCACAAGAAAAATATTCGTTTGCTAAGAGATTTTTTGGTTTAGAAAGATGGCAGTTATTTCAAAAGCTTGGTCAGTCCTACTGAAAATGCAGAATATCTGCCTTTCTGCACATCTGCATTTGGCAGGGCAGCCTATGGTGCTGCTGACCAAGTGGGTATAGTGTAGTACCATGACTTGCAGAGGTAGTAGCTTGAAAGCTTTACCTTGCCATGTTAGCAACATTAGCCACACTAGCAGTATTAGCCACATTAGCAATTAGCCACTTTAGCACCTAGGTCAGTAATGATTTTCCCCAGAACAGCTATTTTCTTTCTAACTTTATGCTACACTGCTTTCAGCCAGCAGGCTAACTTGGCAAAAGCTATGTGAGGGCAAATAGAGAAGAAGATCGAGGTAGTGTTGCAACAGGCTTCACTGCAGGGAAAGAAAACTGACTCTGTCACTTTCATCCATCATATTTCATTACATTCTCCTACAGCATTGTATTGAAATGGAGAAATACAATGAATAAAACCACTGTAGTCTTCAGTTCATAAGTGCAAGTTGTGCAAGTTCATTCCCCAAGAAAGCAATTCAAGTTCAGCTCCTAAAAATCTAACTCTGATGGAAATGGCACATTAAATTCTCCAGGGGTAATGGATGTGTAAACAGAATGTTGTGCCTCCTGTAGCTGATACATTTGGATTTAAACCAGAAGGTTAAGATTGCCTGAGCCCATAGTTCAAACGCTCCAGGAAAAAAATGCTCAAGTCCCAAGACAAAGTAGACAAGTATGGGTTTATGCTCCTGGTTGAAGTTTTTTTAAGTTACCAGAATGTTATCAGTTAAATAACAACAGCTGCCATAATGAAGATATGGTAGCAAATCTGTGTTTCTCAAAACTCAGGCTTTGGACAAAAATTTGGGTTATTAGGCCTCAATCCAGACCAACAAAAAAAAAAAATTAAAGTTACAAAAAAAATACAGAGACTAAATATGTAGTTATAACTGAAAAAAACAATAAATAAGGAACAGTTTTTAAACCACTTATTCACACTACTGAGATCTTACAGGAACTAGACTAAATATATAGATAAGCGTTAATAAATCTTTTCAAATGGTTTTGCTCTTAGGGTGGATACTTTTATATCTCTTTAATCTACAACTTGATTGATGTCTTTAGGTATTTTAGAAATAAACATGACCATGGAAATGTATTTAAAATGTGGTTTACTGTGAATGGCCTCTAAAGTTGAGTGTATTAGCAGCTCCCTGAAATCTCTTCCATCTCCCTCTGAACTGCAGGACCTTACTGCATCTCCCTGTGTTGCCAATAGAAATGTTAGCAGAATCAAACCCTTAACAAATGTATGTCAACATGGCAATAATAGATTCCAGTCCTGCACAGACTGGTGCGTGTGCTTAATATCAAGCACATGAGTAACTCCAGGCTAGAACCTGAGCATACAAAGGAGCACAGTCCAATCCATTGAACTCCTGTGTACTCTTTGACAGGTATTCTTTTGCTTGTCACCTCCACTCCAGCCCCCAAAACACAAGTCTCCCTTTTATTAGTTTCCCAAGCATAGGTTTTTATCATCATTTAGTGCTTTTAAGGTCTCACAAGTAATAAAATATCTAACCCTGTCATATTACACAAACGCAAAAACTATCAAGAGTTCAGGATTTTGTTAAAATAAATTAATAAACATGTGCCCTGATCTTCGACGTTAAATCTGCAAGAAAGGCAGCAATTCAAGGAAACAAAACCAAAGCAAAGCAATATAAACAAAACACTTTGAGGCAAAAAAATTCAGTAGAAATTCTGTGAACTTTAGGATGGTTCATGAAGACATCCTAAGTAGGGCTAAAATCATCATGAATTCACCTTGCTTTTCTTAGGCATTCTTCTGGCCTGTGCCTCAAAGGTGGCTTGAGAAAGTGGGTGATTGTATCCAACACTGGAGGTGCTTCATTGAGCACTTCAGGGTAAGCTGGGAAGAGTTTTGGTCTTGACTTCCTGGCTTCTTTAGGCTTGTCAGTAGTTTGTCAGGGTGCTGGGGTTCCTTTCCCCATGCAGGAATAGAATGCTATACTGACTGATGCCAGGGAAAATATGTCTTTAAATAGACAAAGTTTCCCCATGTTACAGTACTACTTGCAAAGAAATTTGAGCTATGTCTAAATAGCACAGACCTGAATTTTTCAGTGGGTAACAGAAAAGTACCTTTTAAGTAAAGTGCCTTGGCTTTTTGATTTCCAGCTGTAACAAAGATTTGTTTCATTATTTTTTATGTATTTTTTAAAATATTGCCTGCTGTATAATACCTATTATTTTACTGTTTCATGCCCTATAAACACTGTTTTTAGTCTTGTCTCTTCCTGCAGTAGTAGCTTGTTGTCAAAGTAAAAGTAAACGGGTTTATAATATCAAAGAATACAGCTGGTCTGGATTAGATTGTCAGTGTGTAAAAGCCAGCTGGCATGAGTGCTTACCTGTCTGCAGTCACATGAAGCTCCTTCTCTATTAAAGTCTGGATATCAAATTGTGAAATGCAGTTGTTTCTAAGCAATTTATTGCAAGGTGAGAAACTCCCATTACTTTAATTCAGATATTTACTAAGGACAGAAAAACAATTGGACCCAGCACCTCTGGTACAGTACCTGTGTTCATGGCCATCAGAAACTGCAGCCTTGCATGTGGTTGCACGACTTCCCCCACATGTGTCTCCAGCTTAGATGCTGGTCCTTAAGGTGTTCAGTGTCTGCCAGAACTAGGCTCAACTGGTTCATTTAGATGAGACTTTACTCACTTAAAGATAAGTATAGGGTGTGAATGAGTGGGAAGAATCACTGCAATTAGTGAGTTTGAGTGGATGATACTGTGGGCAGGATTTTTTTTTTTAATAGACTATTTGAGCGATTACTGCTATTCAATTTTCTTTAAAAAAACAACATAATCAATCAGTCTTCTCAATGTCATGCAAAATATTTTGTGGCTTTAAAAGTGACTCTAAAACCTCATTTCCAAAGCTTCATTATTTTAATAAAAAAATCTCAATTTACAACAAAATGAGGTTACCTTTGCAAATGTGTTTACTGTTGCCTGTTCTAAAAATAACTGCTGTAGTAGGAGTGTAAGAGGCTTTTAAAATAAGTGATACCTTCCTTGATCTATGTTTTCATGGCATGACCATAGGACTGGGGTCTAGCAGAAAAGCCCTGTACACATTCAGCTGGCCAGGGACAGGGCTTAGCAGTTCCCCAGATCTGCAAGCCGTATCTGGCCATTTGGCAGGAGTGGCCAGCAGACGATGACTGACCGGCTGTCCCCAGATAAGGGACAGACATTTGCATCCCAGGACATAGGCTGGCAGACACTCAGTGAAATTGGGCAGTCTGAACTGCTGTAACCCATTTAGCCACACATGCAAATGATACATAAATCACTGCAAACAATAACAAGCCTGGGCAAATCCAGGCACTGGAATAAAATAGTTCTTTCCCACTCTCGTCCCTCACGTCCCTACCAGTTCACCCAGTGCGCTGGATGAGGCCTCTGCCAGCCCAGCCGTGCTGGCTTTTGCACCCAGTGATGTTTCTGCCCTTCCCTGGGTCTCCTCTTCCTCCCTCCTGCAGCCGACGCTGCTCAGCCCAGGTGGGTGCTGCACAGGGGAGGCAGAGCCATGCCAGCCCTGACAGGGTGTGGCAGGGATGGCCACCATTTGGGAACCCCCCTGTTCTGTCCCCTCAGAAATCACCCCCAGGGATGGAGAGCTGAGGGGGGAACCTGTTACAGAAGCTCTGACCGGCCACCCGTGCCACACAGGGGGAGTGCATGGAAAACAGCCATTCCCAGAGAGCTTCCCAGCGAGAAGCCTGGCCCCTGTACGAGATGGCTCTGAGAAGGCAGGGGAGGTGGAGGAAGAACTCCATGAACTTCCACAGCTTCATGTCCTCACAAAGAGAACAGCTGAGGCTGGCCGGGCCTGCGCGCAGCAGCACAACCCCGCGGAGCGTGGCTGCTCTCGGCTAAACCCAGCGGCCGACATGAGCCTGGCTTAAACCCGCTGTGTCCCAGGGCTCCCCGGCTGAAAGGAGCCTGGCTTAAACCCGCTGTGTCCCAGGGCTGCCCCGGCTGAAAGGAGCCTGGCATAAACCCGCTGTGTCCCAGGGCTGCCCCGGCTGAAAGGAGCCTGGTTTAAACCCGCTGTGTCCCAGGGCTCCCCGGCTGAAATGAGCCTGGTTTAAACCCGCTGTGTCCCAGGGCTCCCCGGCTGAAATGAGCCTGGTTTAAACCCGCTGTGTCCCAGGGCTGCTCTGGGCAGCCTGCCGAAGGTGGCTGGCAGCTGCTGTGGGCGCCCTGGCAGAGGCAGTGCTGGTGAGGCAGTGCCAGGGGCGAGGAGCTGCTGCAGGAGATCCCACGTCTGCAGTGGCACAGGGGCTTTGTGTGGGGAACAGAGAGGCAGTGGCCCCCCTGCTTCATTGCCAAACTCAGGTGGCAGCGAGAGCAGTAAGAAATATTTGGGAGTGTGCAGGAAGTGTGGAATAACAAAGGTCTTAGTGCAAAATATTCCCTCTTTAGTACTTGCTCTTTCACATCCTTCTCCCATACCACTGCTTTCCACAGCAAATCAGGACCAGGTTTCTGCTTCGCACTGGAGGTAGATGTCTGGTGGTAGGCAAGTATAATTGTAGACTTTTATTTCCATGACGATCCACAATGAAAAGTTTCCCTGCTGCCTTCTCATGAAATAAAGCAGAGAGACAAAGAGAAGTGGTCAGGCAGAGAACTGAAAGACCCTCTCTTGGAGCCAGTCATTTAACAATGATTACTTTGCAGCTCCTTGCCCAGCAGAAATGAGATGGAGGTGCATTAGGGTAAGAAAGTGATTACACTGCCTCCCTTTCAAGCTCTAGACCGGTGCTGTGACTTGATACGGTTTTTATCAGAGACTGCAATGCTGCATTACCAAGTAAGCAGTAAATTATGTCGAAATCAATTATACTACCCCAAGCAGAGATTCTGAGTAGAAAATGAATGGGTCTGGGGGTGGAAGGACCAGACACTGCTTATGCATTTTGATTAGATAGCTAGCTATCATCCTCCACGAGAAAGGAACAGCCAGCAAGTCATGAGATCAGGAATATTAGGGTGACTTTATCACACGTTATATTTTATGTGTATTTTACTGTGGCCTACAAAAGGAGATCATGGACCTTACTAGGAGTCCTCTTGTATGATACAAGCATTTCTGTTTCCAAGTGCTTTAATCTAGCTTCTGAAAACATTAATTATATGACCTATATGTATAGGCTGACAGAGAAGATATTCGCTATGAACCTTTATGTCCAGAAAGTGTATGGATCAATGAATCTTTATTTTTAAAAGGCAAGGCGATCAATATAATAAAGTTGAAAAAAATGAAACATTTTGTTACAAATTGTAGTGTCGTTTGCATGGAAATGATCAGACAAAAATCTCTTCTGAAATTCTAATGGGTGGAAAGATTCTTGTTACAATAGATTACGACAAAAACCAAAGCATCTACTGCCAGCTTGCTAAACAGAGCAGGGGGAAAATGACACAGGCTGACATTCAGAGTCTAGTTACAGGCCTGTAAAGCTGAAGTAAGGGCAGTTGAATTTCCAGAACTCGGGTAACTCCCAAATTGGTGAGAAATATTTCTGTCTTCTTTGAAGATCATGAGGAGTGCTTACATTTGATGACTGACATCTCTGTATTAAGAGAAAAATAATCACTGTCTTTGGGGTTTTGGGGATTTGTGCTAGTGTGTTTCTGTCGTATAACGGGACATCTGATCCTTTTTGCACATAGATTACTGTTCAGGCAGACATGTTACCCTCAATTTCAGCTCCCTCTGATTTCACTCCAGCACCATTGAAGCAATATGAATCTAGTGAGATGCCGCGGAAGGCAGAATTGACTTCTTTAAGTGTAAATATAAGCTATCCCATTGGACCTGTGCTGAATATAATTCTTCACCCTAAAAGCATTTTCAGTCTAGGAGTTTCTTTACACTGCAGCCATAAAAAGTGGCCTCTAGGAGCTCGCAACAGGTTGATATGGCTTTTCTCTCACGAAAATGTGTACTTCCCTGTGTCACTACTTTCTCCTTTATTCCCATTCTTGCAGGAAGTAGAGCTAGAGAGAAGCCATTAGAGCAGTGCTAACCCTTGAAAAGGCTCAGCAGTCCATTCTCTCCTCTAACAGCCAGTCCTGGGAATAAATTCCACTCAGAAGTGAAACAGTATTCTCTAGAAAGATGGGGCCTAAAATGACCTAGTTTGTATTATAATGAAAAGAAATGTAAAAAAAGTTTTTAAAAAATGCCAAAAAAACAAGAACAAACTAAAACAATTATATAAATTTTAGCAAATTTCTAATATCGTGATAGATAGCTTATTCCATACCTCATTAACAGTTTTCTCTAGCAAAATACAGTCTTGCTTTAATTTCTTCTCTGATGGGATGCAGCATAGATAATTTTCATGACCTTTATGAATAACAGCATTTAATTACTGTGTGCTTCAGTTTCTGCACCTGTAAAACAGGAAGTTTTATCTTTCAAGATGTTTTGAGATCTTTTGTGCAAAGAGATATTTAAAAAATTACTGCTGGAATGATAAATCATATTATTGATAATAAATTCAGATGTTATGACAGCTATGTTAAACCTGATAAAAAAGGCATTGCTGTCAGAAATCTGCCAGAACTACAGTCTTTTAACAAAGTTGCCTTCCTAAGCACTTGTGAGCACAGGGTTCTGGCAGTGCCTGTGCTGTTGGAACAGTGCAGTTTGCAGAGCTGGCTAGAGCTTGCACACCCCATAGCCCAGCTTTTTGGAGTAAGTCACAAGGATGTAGGATGTCTCCATGGTGTCTTCTTGACATTCACTGGCCACCTTAGTTTTCTGATACCTGCAGCCACCATGCTTCCTGTTGCCACTTCATGTCATGGCCCATGTCAACTTTTCTGACAACAGCTACATGTCAGTGCCACAAAAGCAAATGTCAGTCATGGTTCAGGTCCCTCCACATTACTGGTTTGGGCAAATCTGTTCTTTGTTTCAAAATAATGACCTGGGATGATGATAACTTTAAGACAGGCAAGTGTGGTCTCAAGCACAGGTTTAAGCTTTGCTTAAATTATGGAACAGGTGTCCAAAGCTCCCATCTATGTGAAAATAGATGCATTGATACATTTCCTTGCCTGTTTCTCTTGTGCTCTTTTTCTAAATTGTATTGTCTTGGAGAGTGAAAAAATGTCTATTTCACTCCTGAGGCTGATGTTCAATTGCATGTAGTGGCTGGTGAGTGCCCAACATGAAGTGGGAGTTCCTATAATACAATCCCAGATCCCATGTCCCTTACAAAAAGCAGATGGATACTTCTTCATCTCTTACAACTGGGGAAACTGAGGACATTTATAAAGTAACATGAATTCTCTAAAGTGTCTATCCTGCCCTGACTTAGACCTTAAGTATCCTGGACAAGGGCCTGATGCCTCAGCATCTGAGTTGTGACTGCACATCTTTACAGCAGCAGCTGCACAGTGTGAAGCAGGGTCTTGCCTTCTATGGAAGGAATCCTTCCACCACCAGCTCCGACCTGAGTTACTCTATGCTTGCTGTTCCCATTATTCTCTGTGTGTCTGTCCTGTCAAGCTGTTAAATAGCTTGATCTTTTCTCTTGCTTTCTGAATCTGAGCTGCAGCTGAACTAGACAGAGACCATTTCAGGGGAATGCACAGGGCTTAGAGGTGTGTGTCTGCTTGCCAACACGGCAGAAGAGGCAGCTAGAATGGGAAACTCCTTATTCCCTCCCATTGGAAGTGAGATATTACAAATTCTGATGTTGCTATTTTCATGTGTAAAGTCTGGCAGCATCAATAGAGAGTACAATAACCTCATTCTTTGGGACTAGGATGGGTACCTGTGTGTAAACACCAACACTCAAGGAGCAAAGTGTGGCTGAGGCTATCCTTGAGAGGCACTTCATCCTTTCAAAAGGATAAAGTTCCTTCCTTGTGAAAGGGGGTACCTGGGTGCAGAAGCACTGTTGTAGTTGCTGTAAGACTTTCAAGGATATTTCAATGGGTTTGGCAGTTGTGGGGACTTAGGCTCTTATACAACTTCATTGCTTCTGAAAATGTTACGGGTTTTTTTACATTTTTTGCTTCCCCGTGGTGCTCTTATAACTTTCTGTCAAGGCACATTTTATGGCATAGTTTAGAAAATCTCAAAGGTTATAATTTAGAAAATCTTGCTTTTTCGTATTATTTAAATATTTTTTTCTTACCCCTTTTCTTCTTGCATCTTTAAATTTTGTGTATATTTAAAAGCCTCTTTGGCCCCTCAATATGCAAGTGCAAACTTTAAAGAAAGAACAATATAGCAAGGCTCTCCCCCATTTGCAGGCAGATTTCCTCTGGTGTTTCTAGGGGAAAATAAAGCACTGGAACATAGTGACTTACAATTCCATGCTCAATGTAAAGGCACTATCAGTGTAGTGTATACAAAGTGATAGTGTAGTGTCTGTTCCCTGAGGAAGAGGAGATAAAGTAATCTACCAACACAAATGGACTTCAAACAGTAGTTTTCAGCTAACAAAAACAAACACCACATCCCAGATTAAAAAAAAAAAAAAAAAGGAAAAAATTGTTTGCACTTCTCAGCTTTCCCCCAGGAATATTCTTCCTTCCTCTGAGTTCCATGTTGTCATGGAGAGTGATGTGTTAGGGTCTGTGAAACTGGCAGGCTGCTTACTTTCAATGTTTTAATTCACAACTAATGTCCACTAAACAGGAGGAGGCCTTGTTACTGCTGCAAAAATCATAACTTCATAGAACTGGCTGCAGAGTAGGAAATGTAGGCAACTTTCCCCAAAGAGCCCATATTTGCTCAGGTGCTTGAATTAAGTATTTCCCTGAAAAAAAAGGCTCTCTGGCTTAAACTTGTGAGCGCTGTGGATTCCTCAAGCAGGGTTTCTTCCACGTTGATTCAGGATGAAATTACTGAAGAGGACACCCTTTGAAATTTGTGTCTGTTTTTGACACCTTGCAAGAAGTCAATTGTTTGGAAGGGTTTGATTTGTCAATTGCTACCAATTTATAATTTCAAGGGAACAGTGACTTTCAAGGAACAAGCAGAAGACTGTTTGAGGGAAAAGATCTGAAAAATAGTTGCGGAAATGAAGAATTAAGTCAACACCAGAAAGCTGAGTAACAATTTAGCTGAAAATAAAATGGCAGGCAAGATATTGGAGAAAGGATAGCAGAAATTAGCAAGAAAATAAAGATCCCTGCAGCTACAGCTCTTTCCTTAAATATTGCTTCATTTTAAAACAGGTTGCTCACAGGAAGGGTTCCAATGTAACTACCATTACTATAAAATAAATATTTCATATATTCTCAAATTTTATTACCTTTTTTCCTATAATATGTTTATCTCATTTTCATCCTGGATTTTGTGGAGGTGAGTGTATCTTAAAAGGCAACGTCTTATGAAAACCAATGAAAAGTGTGCTTGTTATCACACAAGTTAAAAGCAGCATTAACCTCTTAAAATTAAAAAATCATACGATTATAGAACTAAAACCATAAAGAACATATCTTTATCTGTATTGAGAACTACAGAATATCTTATTTGAATATATTTCTGACACTGCTGACCCTGTATACATGTAAAGAGGCAGCATTAGCTATTGACATAGATTCCTTCAGTCCTCAGTGTAAATGAATGGAGTTTATAATCCAGTTTTTCATTTTTTAAGGCAATACTAAAAATAGCTTAGTTGTAAATTTGTAGGATCAAGTCTAATATCCCAGCTCTTCACTGGTGATATCAAAGAATTTGTAAAAATTTGGCTAAATACATTGGTAAAGATGTTGTCTCCTTCCTTTCACCTAGAATACTCAGGGCATTTGATAAATGAAGGTAATGTTCACATTGGGCACATTACAGCAAATCTGAAAAAAATGGTATTATTGGAAGGACAAGGCAAAAATCACCTATTTTATTGATGGTGTTTGAATTTAAAAACAATGGCAATGCTCATATCTTCTACAAACAATGTAAGGTGACAGAAAGGCACATTTTACCCCAGATTTACTGAGTGTATCCCCATTGTTCACTTATGTAAGATTTTCTTCCTAGTCTCAGTAGAGAGAATTGATTATATTCTTTCCTGTTCTTATGCAATTTCTCTTCATAGTTGTTGCATTTTTGCAATATTTATTAGTGCTCAATGGAAGCCTACTTTGTGTGGGTTTTAGCACATAAATAGTTCTGCTTAGTTTTGAGAATTTGTGCACGCTGTAACACCATGTCACTTAAGCCACCACTACCTCATTTTTATTCCTCCTGCTCTTCATAATTCTCTGTCATTTAGGTCTTTGAAATGGGCAGGGAATTAATCTCCAGAAATATTTCCTCTGATGGTACTGCACTGATCATAGAATAAAACATCACTCTGAACTGTGAACAGATTATTTTGGTTCCTTAGTTTCATTTCATTCAAAGAGAAATTCCTTCAATTTCTGTTAATAGGGATTATGTTTTAGTAGGATGATAGATATACATTACTCTTTGTGATCAGTAAAATAATTTTTACTTTCACAGCCTTGATAATAAGTAATCTCTTCTGTGCTTTCTAGACTAACTCTTACAGCTTAGAAGCATTTCAGGATGAAAGTGTACTCCAGAATCAATGGCTATGAATCCCATAAGTAATGAATCCTGAAAACAAGCAAACACATTTTTTGATATTTCCTCCACTGGAAAAAAATTGAGCTAAATTCCAATGAGAAACCATTAGATCAGCAATTGGTCAACATTGGCCTGAAAAATGAATAAAATAATTCATATTTTACATAGGAACTTCAAAATCCTGAAGATTAATTTTGGCTCTTTGCATGATTTAAAAAGGGAAAAACTACTTTAAAAGCTTTTGACAGCCATGTATGCTATTCCATCAGAATAGAATTAATTGGCTTGGAGGAGAAATAATTTGCTGAAATAACAACTAATACATGTCATCAGTGCAGTGATTGAGCCAGACCCACTAAATCATTGTTGGGATCTAGCCACTGTGCATAAGTCAAAGGTGCTAATAAAAAAATTTTCAAGTGCTTTTGTATGAACTAAATATTTGAAAGAGCCATCTGTCTTGAGTCTTATTTGCTGCTGTATATTTTCCTAGGTTGCCTTCAGCTGTGGAGTAAGAATGTCTGAGGTATTTCAGTAGTTGTAAGACATATTTTCAAGTCTATAAATCCAGAAGTGCTGATCTACAGGACCTTTATATTAATCCATATGGGTTTGGACTGACCTTTAAGACTACTAAAATGTTTGAAGGAATTTTCTTTCCTTTCTTTTCTTTTTTCATGCTAACATGGAAATTAAACTACCTCGAGTCAGGGTCTGACTCTGTTAGGCAGAAGCTTCTAACATGCATTTCCTTCCACAGAAACCCAAGCACTTCTCTGTTCAGCCAATGTGACTGATGGAAGAAAATACCATAAAATCAAAGAGCTGACCAGTCCCTGCCATGTGCAGAGGTAATGTAATGCTGTGCTTGGCACAGCTTTGGAGAGTGGCCAGGCAGCTGCAGCTGAGTTTTGGCAGTGAAATTAACTGAGTAACAAAGTACAAAACCAGGGACAGTTGCAGAGAATCATGGGACAGCACTGTCACCAAAAGAAAATGGGTTAAAAGTACTTACCCTTGTGTATTAAGTACAAGCATTCTGATCATCCCCCATGACAGAGCCTGGTGTGAAGTTGGGAAAAGTGCACATCCACATGCATGATTATATTCTCCCTTTGCTGGACATGACCTACTGCTTATGTAAGAATTCCCAAGATTTGGTTTCTCATATTTCACACCACTCACATTTTGTTCCTATTAAAAATCTCCAAAAAAACCAAAAACCAAGTAAACTAACAAACAAAAAGGAAAAAGGAGAAAAAAATCACTAAAATTCACTTTTAAAATTGTATTTCTTCCTTCTTTCTTTTCCCTTTAAAAGGAAACTGTGTAATCTGTAGAGAAGGATCTCATACACATTTGGCCATGTAGTTACACATTCCTATGTTATACATTGATGATTAATAAAATAATATCCTCTGCAGAGCCACAAACCATCTAGACAAAAGTATGTGGATCAACTCTTTGGCCTAGCAACCTTAACAACCTACTTTTAAGGTAATTCACATATAAATGCTGAGTTACAGCAATTGAATGAAAGAACGATCTCTGCATGTCAGAAGAAGACAAGTATCACATGGTGCAGAGCCCCACTGCACACAAACTGTGATGCAGGATACTTTAACTATAAATATGTAAGCCATAGATGTTTCCTGGGAGATAAGAAATGTTGTCATTTTGATACACGAAGTGTAAGAAATTACTGATATTACAGAATTTTCATCGACTCATGGTGAACAATCTCTAGATTAGAGGTGGGGGAAATGAAGAGATGCGTATATGCAATCTTTGCAGTCTTCGGGGGATAAAGCAAATAAGAAAATCAAAACTCTTTTGTTTATACTTGAGGGTAATTCAATTTCATCTCATTTAGAACATGACAGAAAGATGAAAACTAAAATGAAAACAGCTTTTGAATTAAAGACAATCTTCAAATCAATCAACATTAAAGAAGAAAGGAATTGGAATAATAAGTGAATGACATGCGCTATTGCTTGGAAACTTTTGAAATCTTATCTTTGTAAACAAAAGAAAATCTTCTATATTTGTGTATTGATGGGACTAATTTCATCACTTAAATTCCCTAAAACCATAATACACCGGGTGACTCCAGTCATATTCTGTTCATAAAGCTCTTTGAAATTTACTCTGATCTTTTAATATTTGGGTAGTCTTTATATATCTAAATGTTCTGTTCTCTTAACAGAGAATATCTATCTGACACAAAATTTGTAAGTACTTCTGTTTACCTCTTGACTGATTAACACTAACCTGTGGAGTGGATTGCAGAAATGTCCTTGCAGGCTTGTGGAAGAGACCATTCGTGATGGACCGAGCCCAGTAATTCATTAGAATTAATTTATGCATGACCTCTCAATCTCATAATCCAATTCTTAGTAAGAATTTTGGTGTATAAAAGTCCATTTTATATACTTCCATGTCATTTTGGGGGATTTGGGCATTTAATTAAGGAGCTTTAAAAATAAATTACAACTACTCTGCTCTCCACTATATTTCCCCAGAGAATGTATTAAATTAGGTGACAATAAGGTGAATTTATATTGCACTTGATTGAATAATTGAGTGAATTAAAATGGAAGTAACTGGAAAAGCATGAAATGAGTGGTTTGTACTTTGTCTTTCTTTTACGCCACATGTTCAAGTATAGTTCAAGTATGTGTCCATGATATGCCCAGTTGCAAGAGTATAGCTATAGATGATATAGATATATACACAAAAATGGTGTTCCTGTAAGAAAGTTCACGTGAAGACACTCATGCAGCTGAAATATTAGGCATTAGGTCTAGTGCTGGTATTGATGGTATGTTCAGATGTTTTACTGCAAAGGCTTTAAAATCACTTTTTAATTAAAAAATACCATACTTTTACTTTTTTCTGCTTGTCCACTCTCATCTCTCACACTTTCCCCATGCTGCCCACTTCAGCTGACATATTCAGTATTTGCTCACAAAAGTCTTTGTTGCCTTTGTATTTTTCCCTGCACTGCCCCTAAAGCTAGGAATTTCTTGCCCGAAGTAAATATTCTTCCTCTTTCATGTGTCTCTTCTATGGTTCTACCACAAAACAGACAAAAAATTAGCTAACTTTAAATGGCTAATTGAGAGTCATTTGGAGCCTGAGGGACTAGTGGAGAAAGACTACTTTCATACATTTAATCAAAACCTGATTAAAACGTATATGAATACAAAAAGGTTTACATTAACAACCAGGTTTTTTCCTCACTCATTACCTTTTGGGTTTTTTACATAGTTTATTTGTGGAAGAGGCCATATTTAGTTTCTGTTATACAGTGGCTGGTACAACAGAGCAGCTCTCAATGGTATTTCTGGGCTTTGCTAAAGTGGAAGAACAGTAAAGCTAAAGTTATTTCCAGTGTTGCGCAGTCATTTTAGGCTAGCTCTTATTCCAATAGAAGCCAGCAGAGTAAAATTTGAACTTTTATGAAACAAATCACAAACTCCAATTGATTCTCCTTTTTTTTTTAAAGAGGAAAATAACTGCCCCCATCCTTGAAGTTTTATGACTGTATTCAGTAAGAACAGACAAGTACTTTCTCAGGTTTTCAGCTCAGACACCTGAATATCGTGATCTGCCAAGTAAACCTGGCATCTAGAATGCAATGCAAACCTAACACAATACAAGAAAACCTGAAAACCCTCAAGAAACCAAACAACACTGTGGAATATTTTTTTGCTCTAAACATAACTTCAACTTGTACATCTGTCATTGAGTAGCAGCTACGACGCTTAACAACCATGCTCCATTCAGGAAATATCCATTATTCATTTCCAGTGTACCTTCTGGCTGATTTAGTAATCTACCTTCTGTTGGAGAGCTTTCTGCTGGATTGAATCGGCCTTTATGTGGCAGTGCCTCAGTGTCCAGGTTTTGTAATTTCAGCTTTTTGCCATGCTCTGTGCCTGTAACTCCACTTGACATCAGCCGAAGCCTTGGGAATTTCCAGCAGGAAATGCTGCCCCCGGTGTGATCAGGCCCACTCCTGTTGTCTGCAGTCAATGTTTTATTTTGAACACCAAGCATTCCTCCCTTCATGTATCTGAGAGCATTTCAGTTTTGTGATTAAGGCGGGTATTAGATGACCTTTACTCTTCTTTCCCTTGCTTTCCTCTTAAGAGTTAAATGAAAGCCTTCCGTTCCTCTACAGGGTACTTAGAGCTAAGGCACTATGGCGCTAGCAGCAGGTTGGTTTCATTACATTGATAGGATACATGTGCTGGTTTTTATCTCTAGCATTTTCTCAGTAATTCAGCACTTTAAAGTCTCAGCTGTCTACCGATCTGCAGACAATTGTTTGGTGTAATACTATCCGGAAAAAGCTGATAAAACACAGATGTGACTAGGTCTCTGAAATTTGTGGTTTGCTAAGTGGTTTTTTTCCCCTTTTTTTAGATTTTTTTTTTAAGGCCATTCTTGCCCATGGCAAGTTAGCTTCCCTACCAGGCATGAAGGCACAGACTTTTATTAAAATGTTGCAACAAGGAGGTAATTGCTAAAAATTAAGAAAGTTGGTTGAAAATATAAAGCAGAAACATTATAACTATTTTCCCTATTTTTCATCATAAGCCCTGGCAACCATTTCGCTGTATTTTGCCCAATGCCTATCCAAAATAGTTTTCTTTTTGAAAAACTTCCCACTAAAGTGTGGATTTCTGGCAATCCTATACAGATCTGTTTAAAGAAAAATGGTTTTTAGGCTTTTTTAGGTATTAAGAGCCAACATCTTGATTTTTCAAAGTGGCTGAGATTTTACAGTCACAGTGAGGCTTGTCTAGATAAAAGATTTGATTGTGCTGGAACAAGATTGAAAGCACTCTAGTTAGATGGCAGGATGTTACCATCTCTTAGTGGTTAGTGTTTAGACAAGGACAAATTATTTTCACCGTAGCATCAGCTGAACACAATTTTTCCTGGCTTCCATTGACCTCTAACTTGTGACTGGCCTCCCGTCCTCTCACTCAGCTATCACGATTCCGCTCAAACACAACCACATTTTGTAGTGTAGGCAATCTTTACTGACAGGATAAGAACAGTTGCATGTGCTCAGTTCTTTTACAAACTGGCCCATATCATCTTAGGCATTTCTGCATGAGAGTATTGCTTAGACAGTTCATGTATTGTAGATATTCTGAGCATGGTAGGCTTCCATTCTGGTTATCTGAATTATGATTTTAACTCTGGTGGCTAGTTTATGATTTTTGGGGTTTTTTAAAATTTATATAACCGGGCTAGTACCCCTTTGAATGTGAATGCAGTTTGTTGGCACAGTGGTACTTTTTTTACTCACACAGGAGTTACCACTAAGATTTTAAATAGTACAGGTCTTTCCCTCCTCCCAAAGACACTCAGCCTCAGTATTGTAGTAACCAGTTTTACTTGGAACTTTACTTACTTATTTTTACTTACTTTCTCTAGGTCGCAAAGTAAAATGAGAATTTGCAAAGACTAAATAAATGAACATGTCCAAAAGAAACCAGACTATGCTGTAATATTCCTGTTTGGTAGTAGGGTGTGGGGGAGGGAGAGAAAATTGCAAAAGGCTGCTGATTGACATCTGTGTGTCTGTATGATAACTACACACAGCTTTAGTGATTTATGTGCTAGACAGGTTTTCCATTCCGATTCAAATGAAAGGCCATCTTGCAATTAAAGGCTCAGTTTGCAGTTCCTGATTTCTGAAGGAAGAGGGCGTTTCTATTTATTCCAGAAACATTTAGTGGTTACATGCATGGCTGGCAGCAATTTCCCACAATGTGTAAATTAGTCAATCCCAAAGTCAGTAAACTTTTGCTTTGAAGTGGACATTAATGAAGTGCACCATTAGAGCCTAATGATTGTTCACATTTGTATTTTAGGGGCCCTTCTTGCTTTTGATGTCTTAGTGCCTTGGTTCCTTGACTTTAGTTATCTAAGTGCCAGGACTGCTAAACTCCTAAGAGAACTCAAAAAAAATGTAATGAAAAAAGTTAGTACTAGCCTGACTGATGTTGGCACTTCAAAGCTGGAACAGACTAAATTGCTGTAGACTGCTTAATTCAAAAGTGCTCCCTTGTGGATGACAGTGCATGGTGACAAAGTTCAATTGGCAACAGGAGACAGGCAAGATCAAAGACCCTCTATTGTAATAGTTTTGTTCCATGAAGAATTGCTTATTGTCAGTAGTTTTTCAAGCCTTTACTGGCTCCAGCTTCATATCAAGATTCCCTGGTTCAGAACCAGCTTAAATAAATAATTGTAATTACATCCTTCTGATAATGCTTTGCAGTCCCAAATGCTGGATGTTGTGTCTCTCCAAGGTCCAAAACAGAAAAGTGGCTCTTAGGAACCAGGACCTGGGGGAGAACCTTCTTTTTTGTAACATTTGTTCAGAAGCATCCAAAATACAAAGTACTGCAGACAGTTAATGCCATGTTAGCAGCAATTGAGACTTGCTCCAGACAAAGCCACACTGCCCTTCTGCCACAGCGATGATGCTGCAGTTTCTAGTTTGCATTGCCTGCCAGTCTGATTTAACATTTAGTTTAAGATTAAACTGAATATAATCCTGTAAACTGTGCTTTCTCTCTCTGGTTATGGCACAAGTTTGAATGAACTTTTAAGAAATGCTGAACTCCGTGCTCACAATGGTAAGGCTACAGAAATCTCAGAAATATTCATCATTCACAGCATACTGCAACTCTGTTTTCCTCTCATGACACATACCCTTCTGAAAAATATGATTTTTTTTTTCCCAATCAGAAGCAGAAAAAAAGCCCTGTCTGAAGTTAGCCAGTTACACTGGAAATCCTGTTAATTTTCATATTTTTGCTATTGTGTTGGTTTGGGTTTTTTTCTTAATAGTGTTCACCATCTGTAAGGAACTGCTGAAAGACAAGTAAAGCACCATGCTCAGTAATAGTGTTCAGGGATGTTGTCTCATAAAATGTACATGGTATTGTCAGAATTGCCTGTCTTGAACTAATTACAGAAACATGTTTGGTGACAATTAAGGAAGCCACTGTGTGATCATTTCATATGGACAGAAGTTACTTTTATATTTTAATAATCACAAATGACATTTTTTCACAGAAAATTTCATCATATTTAGCATAAGATGAGCAAGTAGAAAGGAGAGATGAGCAAGTGCACTTAGAAAGGAGGCAACAAAAAAAAGGCATTGCATTTAAATCACATCTGCAGTGGACTCGGATCTGTTGATCTGATTTTATTGATACTTTTAATTTAAAGTAACTAAAAGACAGCTTACTAGTTTCAATCTTTCCTTGAAACTCATTTATGAAAAGCATCAGAAGTGTGGTTGAGTTATTTCTTTCTTCTTTTTTTTTTCTTTTTTTTTTTTTTGGCAAGATCTGAGAAAAACATTTTTAACAGGATTAGAAATGTACTGTGTCTATGCAATTTAGCTCTAGTGACTTCATGGTTGTAAATTATGATGGAACACATCATTAGCTGCAGACTTGTATGTTCTCCCTTAATCATGCTGAAGTACACATAAGCCCCAGCTGAGCAATTATGAATAATTAAATCAATTAGAGACAGTCTAACACCAGGTCTTGTGGCTTAACTGGTGTCAGCATCCATAATATTTTAACAGTAAATGCAAATGTGTGCATTTGGGTGGAGGGAAGGAGGTGGACAAAGGCTTATACAAATGCCAAAGCATGTTGCTTAGTGATGGCTTTACAATAATATCATGAAGATTATAAGCTGCCTTCCCAAGGAAAACAATGGTAATGAAATTCCAATAAAATATTTTTGTACAAGATTTAAAGCTTAGAGATGAGTTAATTAAAAAGGGATAAAGAGCAAGACCTAAAAAATATACTGAATAAATTAGGACTTTACATTCACCCAAAACAAATACTTTCTTTCGTCAAATGTGCTCAGCCTCCTTTCTTTTGACACATTATTCTTCTGTAACCTGGTGCTAAGAGCAAATAAAGAAACCAATACACCTTCCTTAGAACTGTGTTGGTAAAAAAATTACACATTTTCTCTACATTTTGTAGAGAAAACTCTGAAGAACACGTGGAGATTTTGTGCAGTGCCAGCACTGTTACCTTGTGGAGCAAGCCAGCGTGCTTGCTAACAGAAAGAGAGGTTTTAGACCTCATTGCACTCTTTTTGGGACGTGGATGTGAGAGAGTCCCTTCATTCTCTGGCCAGAACGTGCCAAAGCTCTGCTGAGCAGGGACCTGCTCCTCTGTGCCAGCCACCAGACGCAGCCCTTGCTCTGCCACTGCCTCCTCACCCTGGCTGCTGCAGGTGCTGGGAGCTTCCCCCCACCTCCTTCCTCCCAGGGAGAAGGAGAGAACAATTCTTGCCTTCTCATGCGGGTAAATCGCGTATTTCCCTTTTCTCCAGATTAACTGCAGGCTAATGAAGCCACTCAGAATTAGCATCTATTTAGAAGGCTGGTCCCCTAAGTATGTGTTTAACTTACAGACAATTAAATGCTCTCCTCACCTAGAACCCAGTTCTGTACAACAGTCACAAGGAGTTATGTTCAGGGCTGTTTCCCCACCCAACCAAGAAGCCAACAAACACCGAAATTAACAATCAGTTAATTTTTTCCCTAAAAATCTACTAATTTTATCAACAAAATTACTTGGAAATAGTATTTACTATAACTGGTAACCAAGAGATTGTACAAATAGTGATTCTGCTGTTGGTATTATTTGAGAATGTCAAGACTTACTATAATCTCCACCACACAAGCATAAATGAACCAAGTGTCCTGCTTTGAGAAGGCTCAGGGTACCTCGAAGCACTTGCCAGTTGTTATTACAGGAAACAATACAACAGGAAACTGTCTAATGATTACAGACATAGGGAAAGACAATCAGAGCTAAAAATATTTAATGTATATTGCATTTAAGAGTTGCTGAACATACAAATTGCATGGATGCACCCAGTTTGTGCATCCCACATGAGGTCTTTGAGTGTGTTACAGATGCAATTATTAAAGAGGGACCAGAAATAGGATCTGTCTCTAGAACATCAGCCCACTGCTCCATCTACCAGGCAGCTCTGCTTCCTTGTGCCTGTGCAACTTGATCTATACTGAGTGATTTTCATATTTCATGGTGTCCCTTGTAAGAAACAGAGCCTTACACATGTACCAGCTAACTCAGAAATCAAGATAGACAAGGAAAGCATTACCTTCTTCTTACTTGTGGAGAATAGGTCAGTTGCTCTGTAAAAAGAAAAAAAATCTTGGACATATTCACTTTTGAGTAGGATTTTTTTTAATTTACTACACAAAAAATATTCATAATTATGTCCCAATCTCACTACAAGATCTGCTAAGGAAGCATCTGATGCAGAAATCAAAATACGAACTGTGCGAGAAGAAAAAAAAATCTTCAAATCTTTTAGAGATGGCATTTATTTCTCTAGATGTGACATTTTGAGGTTGCTCATATGGTCTATTTATCACTCTTTATAGTGAAGTAACTCCCCATGTGAACTCTCTCCTGGAATAAGGGATTTCTTTCTAGAATGGTGACTCTTATTTGGAAAAGTAGTGATTGTTCCAGGATTAAATCCCTTTTCTGCAAGAATAGACTATCCCTGAGTGACTGTTCTACCATAACTGTTTCAGTGGTTTTCCTCTGTAGACAGGCCCTGGTGAAGTTCAGGGACCTGGAGAGGTTCCAGAGCAAAAACTAAGACTGGGGCTGTCTGAAAATAAGGCTGCACTACAATGGTATGGGGCTTTTCAGAAAAGAGTCCTTGCCAAATTTCTTCCTCTGCCTCCTCACCCTATGGGAAGTAATTAGACCAAACTCATGCACTCTCCTGAGGATCTGCAGAAGCTGCTGCAGGGGCTCAGTGCCCCTCTCAAGGGAGTGGCAGCACTTTACACTGACTGCTTTTGCAGAAGTGTGGATGAGAGGAAAGTGTGATTCAGGAGGGCATAAAGCCCTGCCAAGGAGCAGGACTGCTTGAATATTTGAGTGATGATGCTGCTCCAGGCTGACCACAAGGCAATGCAGAGGTGCCAGAGATGGATCTGTGACAGCCAACCTGAGCACTGACACGTCTGTTGAGCTCTGTGGGCTGATACCTGGGCTGTTTCTGCATAAGCCAGCTCAGGTAGAAAAACAATCTTACCTAATTTGCCAGGCACTTTGCTAAGAAGAGTAATCCTTGTAGGTGAGCTGGCTGGTAGCACTCACAGAATTTTCACTGCTCTCCCTTATGTGATGTAGACTTATTTTGCATGAATTGACTGGCAAAAAAAATATATGATGATGACAAGCACTTGAATTTGAAGATCTTACATACGTAATCCTAGTCATTCAAATAATTGGACATGAAATTCTTGCCTGGAACTGGTTTGATGAGGCAGGATTACTTTGTGGAGGACTGGCAGATCGACTTTCTGTAGAAGAAAGAAGAGATGTAACTTCTGTGGTTAGTGGTCACTGCAGAATCAGATCCAGGTTACAATTTACCATTTCCTTTATAGATACATATATGCAATAAAAAACTATACTAGCTTGAATAAGCATTTCAAATACTGGCTTATTTTTATGCTTAACTTGATAAAGGGCAAAACAATAGAATAGAATAGAATAGAATAGAATAGAATAGAATAGAATAGAATAGAACATCTTTTAAAAATCTAGTAAGCAGTTTTGTCTGAAATGCAGTACATGTTGCAGTATGAAATAATTTGTGAGATCCATCAAAATTGCTACTTCTATCAACCATTTTGTGCTATGTGTGGTGCTATATCTGAAAAGTCTTTGAGAATAATTCTAGCCTGTGGTGAAGTCTGTTGGCATAATTGCTAGTAACTGAAGGAGCCAGGGTATTACAGCATTGTTTTTGCAAGCAGAATTGTGAATTTATTAACATACCTTTAAAAATACAATTTTAGATTAAAAAATTATTAAAATATTAGAATAGAACTGCATCTTTGCTAAAAATTCATATTGAATGGAAATAAGTTCTGGAAAAAATATTAAAATTGCCCAGATGTAGGAAAAAGGTCAAAAATTGCCTTCAGTGAAAAGATAATACTGGAAAAAAAGCTCTTATGTTAAGCTCCTATATATCACTCCTCTTATGTTAAGCTCTTATATCACTCCTTCTGTTCTTTCTGGTGGCTACGTATTTAAGGTCAACTGATTTTCTGAAAACAGAAGGGTTTTTCTTCTTGAGCAAAAACAAAGGGGATAAACTGAAAGCAAATTCAATTATGTTTGGATTTTTACTTTTTTCCATTTTATTTTCCCTGAAAACATTTTCTTCCAAATGCATTGTCTTGTTTAATGTTTTGGCAATCTGAGTGACTACTGGTCTGGTGTGCCTTTGTCCATGCATGTGGAACAAAGTTTACTTAAATACAAAATCAAGCCCTAAATATACTGAATTCTCTGAAATTCTCTTTGTGAGCTGTGACTTACTTTTAATAAGAGTAGATGTATGAGTGCATCTGTAACCAAAGTCACAGTAAAGTTTTATCTCTTGATGAATTATTATCTATTCATTCTTTCTCTTCTGTTACTTCTAGGAGAAAATGAAAGATATTTCTTTACTGTTCAGTGCAGCATATTTCCTTCCTCTGCTTCAAGTGCACTGAAGTCTTTGTGAGACAACATACATCTCTGTTTTCTCATTGGTTACATGTTCCTCAGGCAGGAAATATGGAATATTGTCCAATGAACTGGGATCTGCCTCATGATGACATGCAGATCAAATGTGCAGCTAGTTCAGTTTTATACTTCTGGCAACAGTTTTCACAGGAGAAACTCTATTTTCCTGCAAAATGTAGTAAAGCAAAATCTGCTGATGACCTCAGATTTCCTATTTAATATATGGCATGCAGTTTTGAGTACATTTTGATGGCTGGTGGCTCTGTTAGCTTCTCTAAATCACATACTAAAGACTTTTAAGGATTAACCCTCTCCTACTTTGCCTTGTAGAGTGCTAATTAATTTGCTTACAGCTGGACATAGTTTTCACTTTGTCATTGATTTTACTTTGCAATATTCTTTGGAGTCAGCTATCAAGTGGAGACATGCAGCCATTCCATCCAAGATACAACACTGCATCAGAGAATGAAACAGGATATCTTAAATTTATTCTGATTCTCTTTCTTGGGGGGAGGGTTATTTTAAATCAGTTTTCTTATTGAAAATCAGAATGGATCTGAAATTGTTGTTGCTGCTCATCACTAAGTATATGCAGAGTGTGAATTGCTGTGTGGAGGAAATAGGCATGAGGTTAATGAATTACTGTGTTTGTTCTGGCACTTTTAACAGGCAAAGACAGAATCAGGTTTAGAAACACTGTGCTCAAAAGAAAATCAGACTATGGTCTTCAGCATGAAATCTGTCTCCCCTGTACATGAAGTGAGCTCCCAGAAGCTGCTGGGTGTCCATGACACATCTCTGCCCAGCAGAGCACTGTAGAGGTGCCTGCAGTGGAAATACATTTTCTTGTTTCTGAAGGGTTTACTGTCTAGAGAAAGGAGTCAACTACTACAGGGAGCTTCATGAATTAAAAGAAAAACAAAACAAAACCAAAAATCAAACAAAAAAGCCAAACCAACAAAACCAGGAAAGCAGTTTTCAGGTGAGAGAATAGCACCTTTAAACAAATAAGTATGAACAAGAAAAAATTTAACACTCCCAGCTATCACTGTAAAGTTGTTTTCTCAGTTTCTTAATTATATGCAAAGTAACTACAAGAATCAGATGGTGTCTTTATTTGAAAGTGACATTTCAATTTTTTACAGGTATTATTAATGTAGCATGATTAGCTGGCCAGGAGGGAAAAATTGAGGATAAATTGTATGGTTATCAACTGCAGGTTTATTGGTCTGAGACTTCCACCACAGGGAGTGGCTGCTGTATGGAATTGATAAACGTAGAGATTTATAAGGTCAAGTTTTACGAGCCTGCAGATTCCTTGTGGTGTATTACCACATCCTTATTACAAGCCCCTGCTGCTGTCCAGCTAAGCCACCAGAGGTAATATATTACACTTGCTTGTCTGTTCTTCACGTTTTTTTTTTTCCAAAGGAAAAGAGGAACAGGTCAAAATAAAATATGGCTTTCTGTGGTTATATTTGCAGCTTACTTTGGGAGATGTAAGAGCAGACTGTCAGGAACTGGGGAGTCAGGCTCAAAAAGGTGTGAAAAAGTGATTGTTTGTGGCACAGGGAGAAACATAAAGTTACATTCTTATGGGGGTAATGATTTTGTTTTCAGAAAGATAAAGAGCAGTTGCATTTAATAGTGACATCTTTAGCATAAAGAAGCTCAGTGGCTTGAGTACAATAAGATAAGTGAGCATAAGGCTCTCACTCAGCAGCTGATGTCTTGCTAAATGGTCATTTCTAATAATTAGCTAATTTGGGAAAAGATGAAAAGTCAACAAATTACCTGATCAGTCTAAGGTGTTCATATATTGGATAAAGCTTTCTATGGTCTGAGTAAGCTGTTTGTGAGATCATCTATTAACAGCATTGTTAGCTGTCTGTACTATAACACTGCACATAAAACAGTCTCTCTGTGGTTTTGTTCTGGTTTTTTCCCAATGGTTTCCTCTCTCTCATATCAACAGAGAGCTATTGCATTGCTGTTGATGATCCTGATTGGAACACATTGATCTCATAGCCAATTAATGAAAATACTAGTTTGTTTTTTCCCAGTTCTGTGATATGTCACAATGAGAGACATGGTTAAGACGTCCTATGCAAGTACTTTGAAAATTATTTAACTCAAACTGACAGCATCATGCTTTAGATGGCAAAACTGATGCCATTATATTCATTCTGCCTATTCCTTAGTTAATTCAAAATTGTTTCTGTTATGAAACCACAAGCTTTATAGTTATTCAGGATGAGTGTAATTTGTGTTATTTCAGTTGATTTGAGTTCCCATAGAAGGGACAGCTCAATGGAATGATAGCATAAATCCATCTTGATTCACACAACATGAAATCAGGCCAATTGATCCATTCGTAGAAGTCACAGGAGTGGAATGATACCTCTAAAAGTTACTTTGCCATGTTCTTAGTGGATTATTCATGTGTAACACCATTGACAGTCATTTATCATAACAAGCTATGTTCTGTCCCTAGAATCTGATGCAAAGTTGTACAGGACATAATGCCTAACTAGAAAGCAACAATTTAACTTTCTAAGTATTCCTCATATAACTATTTTATGCAGTTGTGAGCATACTTCATTGTGTTCTTCCTTGCATACAATTAACAGCATTGTAGATTGGATGTATCCCTGGTCTTAACTTTTGATCAATTGCAGAAGTAATTTATTGCCTGAAATAGTACAAATTAACAGAAACATAACTGGAATGGCCAAACGTTTGTCCATGTAACAAGCCTTAGACACAGACATCAGACAGAAACCCTTGATGTTGAGAGTGAAAAAAGGAAAAGCAGATTAGCATTAGCATAATCAGAGTTACAGCACACAGACTGCAAGAAATTACATAATGGTATAGTTCCAGTCTTTAGGCAGTTATGATTATCCAATGGAAATGGCTCATTTACAATACAATTTAGCAGGGTTTGCATCCAATGGTCAAAAACTGGTTTCAAAACAAGACATTGTTTTCCAGGAGTTGATGATAGTAGAAAAGTGTTGCATCAGCCAAAATCAGCTACTTTGCAATATAAAATTATTCAAAATATCAAAAGGTAAAAATTGAAAGAACCATGAATTATCAGTGCTTTCAGGATCCCTCTAAGAATGCTTCTTAAAATACATCTATTTTAAACTAGCTCAACAAACAATCTTACATGTGTACTGCACGTGTCTACATTCTGCCCTCTTCCAGCAACAAAAACAAAACAAAAGTGTAAATTAATTGATTTTTTTTCTATCTGTTGCAACTTATTCCCAGATTTTAAAACTTAAATAAATTAGATCATCCACTCTGACACTCACCTGGTTCTAGCCCTCTAGACATACAAACTCTTGCTTCAGAATTTGGGGAAAGGAATGAGTGCAGGGCCTGTGAATGTAATTATACACATGGACATAATTGGCATTTGGTGCCATACTGACAGGGTTGTGTTCAAAGGTTGGACTCGATGATCCTGGAGGTCTTTTCTGACCTTACTGATTCTGTGATTCCATATATATAACAAAGCAATAGGTTTGGCCAAATGGTAAAGGACACGTAGCCTCATAAAAATTACTTAGGGTCAGAAATTAAGATTTTCTTTGTGACTGGCAAAGCAAAATGACTTCAAAAGGATTGTGTTTGATGTCAGGGCTATTCGTTGAGGATGTTGGAGAAAATGGAATAGATGGATAGACACTGATGGGGGACAATTCTTATTTTTAGAGGAAGAAGAATCTCTTGAAATGTTAAAATCAGTAAAAACATAATGGAAAGGTATTGATAGCAAAAGAGAGAAAAAGGAAACAAATATAAAACATTGAATGTAAACAAAATAAGATGGTTGAGAAAAAGGGACATGGCAAGGAAGAGGAATGATTTAACTTACCCAGCTACTTTATAAAGTAAATACTTGTACTGGTAATAGTAAACTTCTCTGTCTCTTTTTTAACCCTACTTCTGCCTGTGATAGTTTGGTCAAATGATGGTGCTCTGTGGCTGCTGAGATGATTGTTGAGTGACACACAGGCTTGAAGATGAGATGAAGTTTTTCAGATGACAGCCTGATAGATCTCTGCTGCCTTTTGCTGGTACAGATGATAGAAAATTGGAAAATATCTTCTCTCTCATGAAAACAATACACATCATGTTGGTGTCCTTGGATTTAAGTAACAAGCATTTAAAACATCATATACAGTTGTTTTAAGACATTTAAGATGTGTAACAGTTAATAGGAAAGAAGTGAGAGAGCTTACAGAGCAGGAAAAGAGATTCCAATAGATGAAACAATGCAACTGGAGAATGAAAGAAAAAGAAGGGAGAAACTAATAATGAAAGCAAGAAAAAGTGGAAAATATTTTTTTCCTTCACTTGATTTCTATCCTTGTTCTTTCAGTATTCCTGCTCTTTTCTATTTCTCTTCCCTTTCTCTTTTTTAACTCTCTTTCCTCACATATGGTCTTTCTTTTTTTTTTCCCCTCTCAATTTGGAGCTGAGTAGGATTTTTGTTAAAAATGGAATGTCCTTCTACCCTCACACTCAGAACAGACATTGAAAGAGATCTCTGTAAGGCAGAGAGGAGAATGGAGGACCCCTCTTTATGTCATACAATATTGGTTCAATACTGAAAGAGAAAAATTCTCTAAGGCTTTTTAATATGTGTTTCCTGACCCATGGGACTTGTCAAATCCTCAAACAGTTCCACTTTATTAAGGAGTAGTTACAGCAACTGGAAAGTGCTTTGACCTGTTGGCACATCCTGAAGAGCCTCAGAGATTCTTTTATACTTAAACTCAGCATTGAAACAACATTAAACCATTGAAATTTCTAGCTCTTTTTGTTTTCTATTCTCTTCTCCAAGCCTTAAGAGAAATAAAATGTTTTATTTGTTCCTATAGCCATTGCCAGCTTTACACATTATCACATATTTTATCCTGCTCATTGAGCTCAAACTAGGTCAACATAAATTTTAAAAAAAGCTTTCTCTGTTTTTTGAACTCCAAGCTTTACATTAAAGTCATGAAATAAGGCAATGATAAATTTGATGCAAAAAGAGGAGACCAATGCTAAATATAAATGCAAAGGAAATGCAGAACTCCTATTCATACAGCTACTACTATGTTATTTCATGTTATAAACTCTTAAAGCCAGGAGAGGTGAACTGACCCCTACCACAAGGAAGGTCTAAATCTTTGCTCCTTGTTTAGAATGGCAGCTCAGTAATTTCTGCTGCATAGTGACACATGGTGTTAGCAACATAAAAGAGACAGACAAAAAGACATGTCATCATCACAGTTGCTGTAATATCCAACTTAGCCCTCTCTTTATATTGTAAAGAGAGAGAAAATGTCCACAGAAATGGTGGATTTGTTTTGCACAGCTGCATTCAGCAGAGCAGCATTACTTTCAATGCCCTCCTAGGTGCAGTGGAGCGCAACTACTGCAGAAATGTTGGCAGCTCAGAAGCAGGACTACTGCTGTTATCCAAGGAACTAGAGCTTGATCCAAGGTTGGGTGGATCAGAGAAAAGTCTGCATGGGTTTCAGTGAGTTTTGGGTCAGATCCCATTTCTTAATTCCTCTTTGTTTCCACAAGGTTTTACACTAGCGCACTTCCATTGACTTCAAGTGAAAATACTACTGATTATAACTGCAGACACCCAACTCTGTAACACTTGTGTTCTTCTTGGTTGTCCTTATACCACATACCTGGTAATAAAACTAGAAGGCACGTAATGATTTTGAAGTCAGTGAAGGCACTGTCTTTAGCAGAACTCTCTGCTGAAACCAGTGATCTGCCCATTACTTCTCCACATCATGGTCATAATTCTGTTTATCAGTAATCAAGAGCTCTTCGAATTTGAGATTTATATGTTAAGTACTTAATCATGATGATAATAGAATCAATGGAAATAGATGAGCATTTGCAGCAGGTAAGTCACCCTAACTATTTTATGAAAAAATCATTAATTTTCTAGAGTTATCTCCTTCTTTTTACTACCTAGATGGGAAACTTAATTAGATTATCCACCTAATTTTTAGACAGGTACCAAGTCTGAGGAAACAAGCTGAGATGTTAATGTCTTTAAAATCCATTCTTTTTATTATGTGTTCACTAGACATAACACTGCCTTCAGTTCTTTTGCAAAGAACAAATGTGAGAGGTGATTCTACCATAATAACAGAGCAGCCCAAATGAGGTAGATTTGGCTCTTCCTTCTGGTCAACTAAAAGCAATTTAGGAATGGTAGACATGCTGGACATGTAGGAAATGCTCAGCCACACTCTGCAGCTTGTAAGTTTTAATTAAGAAAAACAAAGAGAAAAGCGGACTTTATTGCATGCAAATGTGAACATTTACATTTGCATGATACTATAAATCTCTAGACCTGTGTTTTTCTCTATGCCTTGGAAGAAAATCATCAATTTCACTGAGAAAGCTATATTTCTATTTTTTACTTACTGAATCTTTTCCTCTCCCTAGCCAGTCAGAGCCCCACTAGCTGCATGACACTGGGGACTAGCATGATGTGACAGACAGTGTCTGGCTTTAGGAGTCTCATAAATCCTTTTGTTTCTCATCACCTCATCCTTTCTTCCTTTCGATGTTCCAAGTTCTGACTCATCCTCTTACAAGGACCACTGATCAAAGATACTTCACATGTGAAAAACATGAGAAATAATCACAAATAAGAATCAAAGACCTAGTTTTTGAATGGAGAATAATTATGCCACAATCATTTTTGTGTACTTGACCCTCTTTCTTCACAGGTATTCCCTCTTGACAAGTTCTGTCAGTAGATGTGGGAAGAGTGCAACTATGTATGGATAGCTACATGTAGGAGCTATGTCCTCATTATTTTCCTGAAGACCTAACATTTTAAATGCTTCTCTTCTCTAGACCCTCTAGAGATCTTAGGATCTAGGTGACTGAATCCTGCTTTGCCTGTCATCTGGTCCTACCTGGCAATGGCTAGGTCATTTTCCATAATGCTAACTGAAACTGGTTGTGATGGTTTAAGGATAAAGGGAGGTTAAAAGGGGAACAACTGCCAGCAGGAGAAAAGATGAAGGTGTTTCAGGAAAACAGTGGTTTGGCTTGGAAATTAAAATTTTGATTTTGCTCAGGAGTATTATTATTGAATTCCTTTGGTGTAAGATCAGGCCTTAGCTAAGTATTTCTCAGATGGTGGAATACTTATTTGCCCCAAAACGCCAAGGAAAAAGGCATAGCAAAGTTCCACAAAAGCTTTTGCTCTTGGACCCTTGTCAACAAAAATACTATGTCCCTTCCTATTGGCTCAGCCAATTCTTAACTAATTAGTCACCAATAACTAGTTCCAACTGCTGAGTTTCACCTTTTACACAAGGAAGATTGTAGGTTCAAGTACTGTGAAATCACAAGTTGTGTCATAGGAGTAGACCAAAGAATGAACCTTATAGAAATCCATTCAGAACAAGACTCTTTGCAGACCTACCATTGTAAAATTTTGATCTGTAGCATTTCTTGACTCTGGAAAAGGATTGTATTAATTATTTCTATGTACCTCCTGTGCACAGGAGCATTGGTCTATGTGATAGAGCAAGAGCTGTTGCAGAGAAAATCACAGGGAGACTTTGCTTGGAAATTAACCTTAAGCCAAATAATGGACAACTAAAGTTAGGATTTTATAGCATGAAATATTTGACACCTTAACAGTGAGAAGTTTAATGAGTCTACTTCTTTTATCATGTGCTTACTTTGGGGTAGTACAGAGCAGATTCATCTTGATCTGTTACTGAATTCTGCTGTTGAGATTAAACCACAGAGATAAAATGCACCTCCTCTTTCGTAATAGCTCTATTATAAACCTTCTCTTGTTTTTATTATTATTTAATTAAATCTATTGGTAATTAAGGAATTGTTTAAATCACATGAGATTATGGTTTTCACTGTTAAGGTGTAATTGCTGATATAGTCATACATATATATACACACATATATTTATGTATACTTATATATGCACTCATGAAGCAGCTGTGATTGGTATCTCAGGGTTGTGCTTGCAGTCACCAATGATCACTCTCCACTTCAGAAGGCAAGCACTGAATGCTGGGAAGCTGTCATCAACACAGCAATTCAATTCCTAGTTACTTTTCTTGTTAGAGTCGTAAATTCAAACCACATTGACAAAGACAACAGACATACTGCAAGTCACCATTTGCACCTGAGACGTGTAATGCCTAATTGAAGCCATTTCACTGGCTCAAGCTGAAGTTCACATTGCTTGACTAAAGAGGAGCTTTGCAGTGATAGAACAGTGGCTGTGGCTGGATACAGCCAGGGAAATCCCCTGTGCAGGACAAGGTGTATGTTTGTCTCATTGCACATGCCCCCTTGTGATAATCACAATGCTGATCTGACAGATCAGTAAAATATTAACTGATTCCTCCTTCAGTGCTTTCAACATGAAGTAACGATGCAGTTTCCCAAAAACACAGGTGAGGGAGAGCAAATGCTGTGTGGATCCTCGGTGGAGGTGCCATTGTGTTTTACTCAGTGTCATTCTGCCCAGAGATCCAGCTCTGACAAACCCTCAATAAGCCAATGGCTGTGTTCTGGGAGACCCAAGTTTTTCTGAATAACACATGCACTGCAGCTGCAGCTGAAATCTGTTTCCTATTTAGTGTAACAAATTATGCAAACTACACCAAATAAGACCCATTTCAAATTCCAGTGGGCCTTTCTGAAAACATTTTAGAGAAATGTTTTCTTTGCTGCTTCCCTTCTGGTCTCATTAAAAAGGTGAATCACTAAAAGTAATTGTCTAACAAAGCAGAGTGACAGTCTGTTCAGAAAGCAGCATGAGAGGCTATAGTTTTCCCAAAGAGCTTCATGTCCTTCATATTAGTGAGTTTGACTACATAATCCAGAATGGACACTTGGCTTAGAAGCTGCATACTCCTAGCCAACAAGAAAAGTTTCAAATATTTCTCACCATAAAATATTTTAAACTATCCTTTTTAACATTTCTCTGTATTGAATTTTTTGTTGTTGTTGTTGTTTTTGTGGAAAATACCACGTAACATCAACAAGACTGGATTATTTTGAGGACTGTTTAAAGCAGGAAACAGTTTTCATAGAAGAGTTAATTGGAAATAGAAAGGTAAAAGAAAAGACTGGAAGTAAATAGATGTCCTTGGTTCAGATCAAAACTGTTGGTGGTTACCAAATTGTAGAGTAATTTGTTTGGGTTCCCTGGGGGACAGAGTCATCTTGTTTGTTTGTTTTTTACATGACATTAATTTCATATTGTCAACCTCAGATGTTATAGTCATGTCAGGCCACAGAAATAATGATGCTTAGAAAACTAAGAATTTGAGGGCATTATATTTGTTGTTTTGGTTTATAGCTTTTCTTTTTAAAAACAAAACAAAACACCACAAACCCAGTTTTAAGGACTGGAAATTTTTTGTCTGATGTAATCACATGAGTCCAAAATAGGGGCTTTGCAGAGAAGTATCAAATATCATGACCATGATAAAAATCACAAGAACAGGGAATACTCCTAATTAGTGGATGATGGGATGAGGGAAAATTAAATCTGACTAACAGTCTTGCCTTCAGTAGTTACTAAGCCATTCCTGTCATGGCTAAGGATAAATATATGTGGGAAAAAGCTTCCTCTATTTGTGTGTTCTGTATAATATTGGCAATCATTTATAAGTCTGTGGTGTCAGGACTCAGTCCCCTATGAGGTCATTTGGCTCAGCATCCCCAGCTGCTCACTGACATCACAATACTGAGCTTTATTGGTAAGTCTACACAGCCATGCTGGTTTATGGCTCAAGCCAGCATGCAAGACTCAATTCCCCAGCCATCCATACTGCTCCTATAAGTTCTCTCACACTTTGGCTCAGACCTGGAGCAAGGAAGCAAATTTGCCCAGCAGAGAAGCTCAGGGGTGGATTAAGCAGTATGGATACAACTGAACCCACAATTAATAAAAATCTGGGCAATGCAGTACAGAGACATCCTCTGAGATTCTCTCAGCGACTTGAACCAGCTACTGTCATGTGTAAAGGCCCTCACCCCATCAAGTGCTGGAAAAATCTTGTATCCCAATAATGTGCAAGGATAACTCCTATTGCACAGGGAATTCTTATGCCTTTTTGCCCTTTTCAGCAGACAAAATGAAGGTAACAAGCAGAAAAAATCCTAGAGAATGTGAACTTACTCAAGCTCAAGAGTAGATATGAGGGAATTCCCTTTCTCATTTCATCATCAGAAACAAAACTGTTCATTCTTGACTTAACTGCATCCTTGGCACTGAGCATGAGATTTTCTAGAACATTTTTACTATTTCTTTATTCCAAGGGAATGTTTTAGGTTTTGGTTGTTTTTTTTTTTTTTCAATTGAGTTGGAATCTTAAGCTATCTTGTTAGGTAAAAAGACAAAGAGTTACAACAAATATAACAACAAAATTGCTAAATCATCACAATTATTTCTGTAAGATACCCAATCCACGGCATGCCAGTATAAAAAAAATGTATTTCCTTGGCACATTTATATTCTGTAAAATGTAGCCTAGATGGCACTACTTCAGTTATCATTCGTCTTTCCTTTGTGCTTTATGCAGGTGATGCATCTTTTTGACAATGCAGTTTCATGAAGTTTAATAGTCCTATAATCTTATAGGACCTTATTGTTGTACTCTTTATCAAATATTGTTATTTCTCTAACAGTTTAAGATAGAATTTAATTATTTCTTCTTTTGGCTGACATATTGCCTTAGAAACTCAGATGAGATGTCCAGTTCACTCAGTATCATTTCTACCCATGGTCTCAGCACCGCTTGTTTCAAAGCAGAACTCCCAGCAAGTATAAGAATTAAGTATTGTGATGTTACTGGATGGCAATGTCATGGTAAATGGGTGTTTTGCTTGTGTTTCTAGCCTTTCAGTCTCCAGCACCAGGTACTCCTTTGGCAGCACCATCAGCACTTAGTGCTTGCTGCTAAGTGCCCACAGCACGGCAGGTGCTGCACAAAACCTTGGCAGAAAGGCAGAACTGTGTTGAAATGCCTGTTCTGCGTGTCAGCAAATTTCAGAAAGGTTTGCTGGCTTCAGAACTGTCACCCTGTCCCTCTGCCAGACCACCATGTGCCTTGCTCCAGGTAAATCCCCTGTCTGACTTGCTCACAGCCCCTGGCAGCCAGAGGAGCACTGAGCTCTCCCTGCCAAACCCAGCTAACCGTGGCTGGGGAACTGCACTGACCGCTCCACCAAGACAACAGCATCCTCCCCCCCTTTTCTCATCATCTACTAATTTTGTTATGCTTTCCCATAAAGAAAAAAAAACCAAACACATAAACTCATCTGGCAATAATTAGTCTTCCCCAGGCAATTGTGGTTGATAGTTTAACTATCCTCTGAGAGAGGAATTTTTTTGAAAAATTCAGCACTAACCAAACTCTGTCAGAATCAGTGTTATTTTTATCATTGGCTTAAAGTGAGCAAAGTTAGGCTAATGTTGGCAGTTTTATTGACACCTTTTCTTCATTTATGTTTGTTTTCTTTATTATTTTCAAGGAATAATTTAAGCTTCATGACACCTTCATTCTCAGTGGGTTTTTTTCTTTCTATCAAAGGAGCTGACTTTCACTGCTGATTTTGGGAAGATTATCACCAATTCCTATCCTCTCTTCATTTAGAAAGAAACATTCCTCATATATTTGTAAAAGCTAGGTATTTTCTTCTGAAGCCCTCTAAGAAGGAAACTTTGTCTTCCCATCTGTGAGCTTTAAATTACCTTTTGTTAGACTGCACTTACTTCTCCTTCCCTTTCCCTCTTCTTCCTATCACTGTCCATATTTATTCGTATCTGACCTTAGATAATTACTATTTTCAAATTTTTCATGTTCATGGAGAGTGGAATTTGTTGCAGCCTACAGTGGCTCAGATCTTATACACATTCTTCAATTCATATTTTGTCATATTTGTAACTACCTTGATATTGAAATTGTTTTGGCTTTGGCTGTGGCCATGTGGCCCTGGATACTTTAATAGACTGGTGCAAAATAGCATACAAGAGGTATACAATATTACTAAAGATCTACATAGTATTCCATTTTCAGATGCCTTCAGATTTTGCTGTTATTGCTGATTTTTTTCAGCTTTACATTCAGTTTTGTATCTTATATTTGACTTGCATTGTCAGATTATAGCTGTGAGCTTGTTTTTCGTTATGACACTGAGGGCATCTCATCTTTCTGTATATTTCTTTCTTATAGCTGGAGCTAGATTTCACTTCTCAATCCACCCACCAGAATTTTCATTATGCCTCCAAAGCCATAATCATTGTCAGATGCTGTATCATTCCTCTTGATCATTTGACATATTCCTCAAATATACATACAGACATGGAGGTAATTAAACTCATGTATCCTTACTATTCTTCTTCTCTTGTTTCATAAAACCCTTTTACTTTGCAAGTAAGGACATCTGAGTTAACAGAACTCCATGCAGCTGCTATGGTTTGAAGTCTATTCAATAACATCTTCATGTTTATCTGTGCTCCTCCCACCACGATGGAAATTGTTTCACCCCAACAGACCATTGCCTCGTTGAGACATCCTGAGGATCAAAAACCTGCCTTTTTCTACTGCCATGATGAAAATCACTCTATGCATGTGTTTGTTCCCTTTAACAGGACCTGTCTCTTTATTCTGAAAGGTTCCTCATAACCACTGCCCAAACTGTGTTCTTCTGGAGGCTGAAACTTCATAGCATCAAATGATAAAACATGCCCAACTGCAAACTGCAAATGATATGTCTGTCATGAAAGAAAATGGATGGTATGGTCTCACAGCTCTCTGGGTAAGAAGTATTGGAACTGTACAATATCTGTAATTATTAAAACAAGGAAGATCAATGGAGGCTAGCTGAAATTATGTATGGTGTATGAAATTTTCTGTGGTCTGAAATGATGCGTATTCAGCATGTCTATGTAAAATCATAAAATATCAGAGCAGCATGTTAATTAAGTTGTATAGGTTGCTGAGAGCTTGGTTATCTAAAGGTGAAATAGAAAAGCCACGTTGTTCACAAGTGTTTTTTGAACACAAGTCCATCTGGTGACTTGATAAAAGTATTTTGTTTCTCAAGGCAATCTGAGTGTATACTCCCTAGGCGCCACTGTTTATAGCTTAAATATGACTTGCATGTGGATTCAGCATTACAAATAGGAAACAGCAGCCCTTGGACTTGTACTCTAATGTAGTCCTTTCATCACCCAGTTACCCTTAAGCATCTCCTTTCCTATTGTAATTTGGTCTAAATGCAAAGCATTAGTGCTATCGATAAAAACTAATGGTTCTACTTAGAAAAAGAGAGGTATATTTAAAATAAAGGAGATGGCTGGCTTGCTTTTCCTTGTATCCAGGAAGTCAAGCAGGGATACTGGCCTGCAGCCATCTACTTCTGGACACAGGATTGTAGAAGCAGCACCGTTGTCATGAAGGATCAGCCTACACCTGCATCCTTCAAATCCATTTACCAGGGAATGTATCTTACTTACTAGTGTATGCAGCCAAAGCCAAGGGACTGCTTTATTTTTCGACTGTCAGTTTAACTGAAACAAATACTATATTCAGGAGGAATATGAGGAAACATAATTGAGACAGTGGGTAGCATAGGTGCAGCAACAGGAATATTTACAATGCCTTGCCACTGTGAGAAAAACGTAACCTTAACTGTCTTTCTTAATTTAGATTAGCTGATGCAGTAATTGAACTTTAGTGTTGATGTTTCAACTAAAAGTCAGAATCAAGAGATCATTACAGAAAATATACATGAAATTAATAAAATGCCATTTTCTAGAAAATCAAGGCAGAAATCACATTTTCAACTGGTGTTAAGCGAGGTAATTACAGGAAAGAAAAGTACTTTTAACTTCCAGTAGCTGAAAATCTGACACCATCTCTGCTGTTGCTACTAAGACATTTGAAATAGAGAGTAGTGTAAATCTTCCATGTCATCGAATATGTCATTTGCATAAAAAGAGAATCTGCCAGTTAAGCTGAGAGAAATATTTGGACAAGCTGCAACTCCAAAATTCCAAGTGCTGGTTTGTTCAGGAGAGCAGCACTGAATCCCCACTCTTATGCCCCTTCACTCAAGAGAAAAACTTTCTTTGTGGGACCTCCTTGATCATAGTCAAGCAGAAGGGTAATAAATTCTATGCAAAACCTTTAATTGCTATGCATAGTCACTACAGTGAAGAAATTAGTGAATTGTAGCCTAGATCTCACCTTGGTAGTCCAGCAATTTCTTACACTGGAAACCAGCCTGTTCTTAAGCTTTGGCATAGCTGCAGCTTGCCAAAGGAAGCTGCAAGAACCATGGTGGATAAAAGTACACTATCAGCTTTTCAGATAGCAAATTCTCTTATGCCTTGGACAATGTCCTCTGTAGTGTGCAGCTTCAAGCACAGCAAGGAGTGCTAGCAAACAGTCTCTCATCCTCACTTTCCAAGGAAAGGTTTGCCCCAACCCCCCTATTGACTCACCCTGTTTCCTCCCAGCAGCCCGACGGATTCTACTTCCGTCACCCTCTTTGTTTCACAAAGGACACATGCTTTTGTTTGCTTCATGCTTCTTATCCCTGCACAATGATTCTCCCTTTTTCAGATCTCTCTCCAAAGCCCTCAGCTTCCAGTTAGGCACCCAGTGCTAGGCACTTCAGACTTTGTTCCAGATTTTCCATTTCAGTTTTCTGTAAACAGGCAAGTTTTGTCTCTAACACTAAGCATATTTGTGACCTTTCAATCGCGCAATAATTCCTGTCATCTCGCCCTTTTCCCAAATGCTTGCACCTTTTTTTAATAGTTACTGTTTTAGTTAATTGGGCTATAGCCTTTTTTTAAAAAATTGCCTGTTAAGCTCCATAGACACCTGAGGCACTGGATGCATAAATAATGCTTAGTAAAAAACAATGAGATTGAAGGTCCCATTAAATTGTTTCATGGTAACTTTCACCAAATGAACTCACATCCGGCAACAGGAAAATCAGATACTTTGTAGGGAGTATTAAAGCAGGTTTTGAGGTGATTCATAGAAGATACACAGTCAAGAAATCTGGAGGACCTGGAAAATACCAGCTAGGGATCTTTGATTAACGGATATATTTAGGCAACTGAAATTGAGGAAGCATTTGCCAGATTCCAAATAGTTATGGAAAATAAAATATAAACACTGACAATTAGTTCCATGTATTAGATGAGAGGGAAAACCTATTAGTCTCTGGAATTCTTACCAAAAAGCTCCTAAATGCATACATCCATGATGTTCAGAAAGAAGTAGTTCAGTGACAAATGTCAGCTATTTCAGCTCTTCTGAACTGTGTTTTAACTGCTTATATTTTTAGGAGAATGGTAACCCTAATCCTAGATCTCATTTTAATCATTCTGCTACTGTCAGGATCTTTAACCTCGAACACCTCTGTGAGCTACAGCACAGCAATTGTCCTAATTTTAGATATGGAAAACAGCTACCCAGAGAGTCATCCTTAAATGGACTTAGGTATCATGATGACATGTAATGCACTACCTGATCTTTGCTACCTACTGCAACCCATAGACATAAGTACTTCAATCCCGTTTACATTCCACTGGGAGATTTGAGAGGCCATGAACATGGTCTGGCTTTAATATTCATTCAGATACAGGAAAACTGCTGAGTTATCTACCTTCTAGAAAGAAACCCTATTCTCCCACTGAATGATGTCCTTTGGTAGTTAAACAAAGCCTCAAGAAAGGCATGAGATGGCTGTATATGTGTGTCTTCTATTTGTCTGTTTCTATTTCTCTGGCATAATCAAAATGTCATTTGGCCATAAAAATATGAGAAGAAACAGAAAAAATATATATAAATAAAGCAACAACATAGCCCTGTAGGTAAGAAACATACTGTGATGGGATTATGTGTCTGCATAATCTTACAATCAATTCTGAATACAAAAACCGTCTTCAGTAATCATTTGCAGGGTTCAAACCTTGATTTATATCTTCTAAACTGACTTCCCCAACTCAGAACATTATTTAGCTATGCTCTAGCTTTTCGCTTCCATTTTTCATATAAATCAGCAGTTTTAAAAGATGCACAGCAGGGTTCCATCTCAGTTTAAAACTTTGCAGTTCAAGTGCTCAGGGAGCAGAGAGCAGGGGCTGAGGTTGTTTTATGAAGAAAAGGAAATCTAATTTAACACACCCATGTCCCCAGTAACCTTTGTGTTGTGGTTCCTGCTGGGTGCTGTGGGTTTCAGCAATGACACCATTACAACATTCAGTACAGAATCAAGAACCTACATTTTACTGAAGCTATGTTGGCTCCATAAGAGCTTTTTCAGGAAAATATGCATTGCTCCTCCAGAAGTGAGGGCTCTGAGGAAGTGACACATTGCAGACACACATTAGTGTCTCTGGAGAATTAGCAGAGTTCAGCCAACACTTTTGGGTTTTGCCAGCACAGGAAGGGGAGGTGGTAATGTGAGGACTCCAGAGACAATTCATGCAATGGAAACAAGAGTGAAGAGGCAGCAGATGAAGGCCTCATCTGAGGAACAAGAAGATAAGGTCATGAGAGTCTAAGAGAATGGGTGGAAGAAGCCATGAACAGTACTGCCTAAACCCAGACACCACAATTTTATTAAATGGTTATCATTTACAAAAACATCTGAAATTTCTGAATTAAAATGAGAGAAACCCTCCTCCCCGTCCTATCAGTTACCATTTGGCTTATGGATCAAATCCTGCAAACAGCATGGACAGTCCACCTATTGCTATTGGGCAGTTCTGGGCACTGCCAGGAGCATGATGTGTAGTGAACTTTCAACTTCCATATTGTTTTCAATTAATCGGAAATATTTTAGACAGGTTTCTGTTGCAACATGTAAAACTTCATCAAGGCATGAAAAACTATCCACAATCAAAAGAGTGCACAATTTTCTGTTCTAGAAAAGCACCTATTAAAGACTTACTATGTACTAATGTCTGTTTTCTTTTAAAAGTCTAAATTTGCTGCTGGTGTATGCATTTTCAGAATATGACTTTGAGACTAAGAAAAAGCTGTATTAGTGCATAAGAAGCGTGTGTAAGTGTGTCTCTGTGTGTTTGTGTGTGCCTGCATGACATACTTGCACTTAGAAGCATAAAAGTGTTGCAGTGGTTGCACAAAAAAGGCTTTTATTTTACCTACAATATCCCTATGAGGATAAAACCCTGGTCTATAAAGATAGCCCATAAACATGTTTTTCCTACTTGTTCTTTTTTTGGTTTTGTCTTCTACTTGTTACTGAGAGAAACACTGAGAAGGGAGGCAACAGACATCAGTGATCCCATAAAACGTGTTCAATTTATTAATAAGATTTTAGAAAAAGATGAGACCCAGCAGCCCGTAGACAGGAGTAAGTCCTACAACAGTCTGGTTACCAATCATTCTGAGAGCCAGCTAACAGCTGTCTGACCATTGGATATGGCTATTTGCATGGCTAACAATTGGATGTCTATCTGCTGTGTGAATGGCCTGCAACAAGCTGTTTGTTTGGGGACTATTCATAACGGCACAGTCAAAAGTCTCCTGAAAGGCATACTCGTTTCCATTTCTGTTCTTTACCCTTCTAAAATTGGCAATTTATTACATCAAAAAATAGCAGTCAACCCAGAAAAGGACAAAATTGACACAGTTCCCTTTTGATCTTTTAGTTTTGAATAGGCACCCACCAATGAACTTCCCAATGAATATTCATTGGATGCAAAAGAAGTACCCAGCATTTTTTTAAAATAGAGATTTTACTCTAAATATTTAATAAAAGAGATAGCCCTTGATATTTTATATAGCAGAGATGCATTTTCAACTAACTTTAGAAAAGGGAGTTAATTTCCTTCCATGCATTTGCTGTATTATTCTCTTTCATTTTATATATATAGTGTTTTCCTGTATTTCCCCGTGTTTCTACCCTTGTGGCAGGTTATTCCATACCTCTTCTTTGCACAGTTTCTTTTACTTTTCTTTAAAGTAATTGTTAGTGTTGCCTTTGACATAAGTAGTTTATACCATCAGTTTGATCCAATACATGCCAAATATTGTCTTCCTTTGAAATCTATAGAATTATTTAGGAATTTACATGGAAATTATACGAAATTTCCTTTTGCTACAAAAAGGTAATGGGCCAAAACACATTTTGTATGTGCCAAATTCCATTCATTGAAGTTTGTCTGATTTCAAGGCAATAATTCCAAATTCTCACCAGTGTAATCAAGCATGGAGGTTGGTCCAACACTTCAAAAGAGTTTCTGATTTGCTACAAATGACTAAGAAATAAAAATTAACTGAACTGAAGGTATGAAAACACAGCAGAAGTGGTTCTTTTCACTCTGTAGCAGGAGAGATGGATAATGGGATTTCACGTATGACACACACAGTACATTATTGTCAATGTTGTTTTTTCTATTACACCTAATATGATAAAAGCTAAATAAGAGCCCTTAAGAGCAGCGTCTACCATCTTCATACAAGATCTTTTATAGCTTCCAAACGGAAAGATATATTAATTAATATAATTTATGAATCAATTTTACATCTACTGTAATTTCATACCGTATTTTAGTATCATGCTCTACGTTAAAGTATTCAAATGTTCTCATATCAGAGCCATTTAAAAGGATTGTTCAAGAAAACCAGCATGCTCTGCAGTTTTTAGTTGCTTCTCCACTGCACAAAAGGCTAGTCCTTTTCCTTGGGATGTCAGCTTGCTACTTCAGACATCTTACATAGAAACTGGCTGTGGCTTTGAAACGTACAAAGTTCAGTCCCAGTGCATGACTGCAGCAGGAGCTGCTTTTAGGATCCTTACCAAAGCAAGGAGCTGCAGACTGGAGGTGGCTGCAGACAGGACCAGATGCTTTTCCACATTTCTTCAACTCACATTGAAGCAGCAATTTACAGTGCAGCAGTTACAACTAGTAAGATACAATGCTGCTCAATATTTCTGTTGATATCATACTAAGACATCTGGTAGTGAGACTTATAACATAGCAATCAAATTAATTACAACCCCTGGAAACAGATTAAAAAATGCAGATTCAAAGATACTGAGGGAAGTTTACTTTGTTCTTTCCTTTTTAACTATAAGTTCTTCCCATTCTGCCACATTTTGCCTACAGTCATGCTTTCCCATTCACTGATTAGATTACCATGCTGCTTGCAAAACATATTATGCTCCTGAAAGTCACTCAGAAGCCCCAGCTGGTGCAGATGCAGGGACCCACTCCTTCAGTCAGACTGCTCAGAAGAAACACTGCACTGGTGCTTCAGTTACTGCTTCCCTCCACAGGGCAAATTACCATGCTCTTTTCACTTTGAGAGCCTCACATCATCTGAGGCTTAACTACCTGAGACACACTTGCTCTCATGCTCTGCTGCAAGGCATTTGAGAATAGCTGAGAACAAGTGATTTAGTTGCATTTTAACTGCAGATGAGGACATCGAATTCTCACCAGAATTCCCAGCTCTGGAGTTTTCATGCCCATATTATAACAGCAGTTGGAGTTGCATCTTCTGCATGTGGAAATGGTAGCACTGATTAATTAGCTCTGCTTACTTTACTGATGCTGTCCTAGTGATGGATATGCAGCTATTTTGAAATTAAGGTCTGATTTTTACTTTATTACTCTTACACTCAAAGCACCAAAAATAGGATTCATCTGAAATAATATATTTACAATGGGAAATTTTCCAGCTGAACAAATCGTCTGGACTTCCTTTGGAGTCAGTAAGGAGAAACAGAAAGAAAATTATTCTCATTACTTTAAGGATCAGATCTACAGGGATCCAACAGTGGGAACCTGTGGTTAAGTCTGTATTCTGTAAGTGAGAACTACAGTAAAGACCAACCAATCAATTCTGAGTGTGCAGATTTGTCCACAGAGCACAGTGCAGCAATAGTTTAAAGCTGATGTTAAAGCCCAGAAGCATCAGAGCCACATTATCACAGTTCTGTGGTTGACCTACTGTAACTACCCCTAGGATTGCTCAAAGTCAACAAAGCCACAATTGTTGACTTCTAGAAGGCAGAATTAGCCCAGATATCTCTGCAACAGAATACATTGCAGACATGCCCCTTTGTGTTCATTCATCAGCAAGCTACACTTGCATTGAAATTGGTCTAGGGCCTGATCTAATAAGATCAAGCATCTTCATACTGTTAGAAGTGCATCAGTGTCAAGGGTTATATGTGTTTAAAATCAGTCCCCAAAGTGACATAGTTGTACTAGAAAGCTACATGTATAGCCCAAGTCTCTCTCTGCAGACCTTCGGGGCACAGTGCAAAGCCCATCTCTTTATTCAGGCTTTTCTCTAGTGTAAATAGCCCTTTTTTTTTTTTTGACTGCTCAGCCAGAGGGTTAAGGACATTATTCGTGTGTCTTTGCTGTGTTATATCATAGGTAATTGAAAACTTAAGTAGTTTAATCTTCAGGCAGGCAACATTTGGCAACATCAAATTTTATTGAATGGTTTTAATGCGGGGTGCGCTGTGAGGCCAAGGGCAAGGCAGAGAGTTTCAGTTTTATTGAATCAAATTTGGACAGTATGTATTTGGTCTCCACATATACTCTATTCATGTAGAACATCAAAGACTTTTTAATCATCCAAGCCTTGGTATTTTATCTCTTACTGCTCAGGCTGACTTGTACTGTTTACATGTTCCCTGGTGGATGTAAATTTTCCAAAAGCCAGTATGAATTCCTCTGGTAGGGCTATGGGAATTACAAATTGTGGCTAATAGCAATGATGTCTCTGCTGAAATACTCCACTGCATCACGTTTTGTTTTAATAGAGTTACAGAAAAACCTACTAAGTTACAGAAAACCTACTAAGGCAATGCTTGTGCATGTGTAGCTGGAACCCCTGGTCTGTGTTCCAGTTCTGCTATTAGGAGCAATAGAGGGGTGGATTTTGCTGGAGAGACAGAGCAGGTGTGGCTCAGACCACCCCACCATGACATATCTTAGCTGCCTCTTAGACACAACTACACTGATAACTTCTCATCCAAGTTCTTGTGCAACATCTGGATTATGTTTACTGTAACAGATAGAGTTTTGCCTCATAGACGTCGACATAAAAAGTTCCTGTTCATCACACTGACCACATTACATATCCTATGGCATCTCTCAGTTGGTTCCCATATCCCTAAAAGATCCAAGGTAGGTGCTTAACCTCAGTTACAAAGGCCTTCCTGACATACTGCATCACTCATATAATTTCTGTGCAGTACCCAGCCAGTTACCACCTCTCATCATGTAAACTGTTTTGTACATATCCCAAATAGGCACTGCAATGATTTGTCCCTTGCTGGGGAGAAATTTTCTGTAAACATGTTCAAATTTTTCTCCATCTTCTTTCAAGCCTGACCTGAGAGTCATCCTGCTAAGCCCCCCATCATGCCCCAGAGCATTGCTTGCCACAGTTAACAGGAAGGGAGGTCTGATTCCACTGGCAGCTCATCTACAGCTTCCCTTGAGGCACAAGTCATTACTTATGACTGCCATGCCTGCACTGAGAGAGGAACAGGCAGCAGCCAGAAGATTTTGAAAACAGCCTGCAGCCAGTGGCTCAATTGTTGCATGGTAAGTCAAGGTGTTCAGAAATAGGTGAACTCTTCCCTTCCCTCTGGCAGTGCCCCTGTAGCAGGCAATTGAGTAAGGCTAGCCATGGACAACAAGGAGGCATCTTCCCAAGCAATCACAAACTAGGCACTACAAGCTTTATAAGTCAAAAACATTTAAACTTCAAACAGAAACTAGTGTTGAATATTGCCTTAAATACAGTTTTCTTGGGTAAACACAAGTGACCTGTATTGGCCTTTGAGAAGTCTTGTGCCCTCAAATACTTGGATTTCCAGTAAATAAAACATACTGTGTTGGAGCATGGCATTTGTAAGACAGCTTCAATAATTACAAAGGATTAATTACAAGTAAACCCATATAATTTTGGCTATATTTTAGCATATAAACCTTCTTCAGAAATCTGCAGTAAATCTCAGTCTCTTCCCTGTTATGAAAAAGAAAAAGCCTGGGATGGATTTGTCACACAATGAAACATAAAGGGAAGAATTTCTTTGCGTATTTTCATTTAAAATACCAGCAATTTACTGGACAATTAATAAATAATTTAAAAAGTCGTTTTACATTCTTCTGGCCAGCCATCCTCAGGATGTGCCATAACTCCCAAAATCTTGTTAGCTTCCATGGGAGCATTCTGTACACACCTTAATGTAGAATATTACAATTAATGGTCATAGACCACATCACAGCAGCACTAAGCAGATACTGGTGTTGTGTAGGTATCTTATAATTAACCAGCCTTCATTAACCCAGTCAGCTCTGTGTTGTCCATTTGTGTCTTGGTGCAGATAAAGCCATTGGCTGTGTACTCAGAGTTTTTGAGGCAGGGATAATGAGTTTGGAAGAATTCAGGTGCTCTAATAATGGTGCCATGTTGCTGTTGCCATTGTATACACTGCATATGGTTCAAAATAATACTTAAACAATGGCAGTTTAGCTGATACATATAAAAAGTGCTTCAATTACACTTAAATATACAAATTACACTCTATGGTTTGTTGGATTTTTTAATATATTTAGAATTTATTTACCAATAAGCTCTATAAATAGAATGTTTACTCTCAATAAACATTATTATTAATGTAGTCAGGTTTTCAATATGCATTAAATATGAAAATACAGTAATAAATTTGTATGATTAGTATATAAATTTGATAATTAGTCACAATTACTCAGCACAAAGTAGAAATATTCTCTATATCATGTGGCTATAGTGTTGTTTATTTATACTTTACAGACTATACTCTCAGGATCTGCTCTATGACAGAAAAGCTTAGAGTGTGTGGCCCAATCCTTTCTCATTTCTCAGTCATTATTTCTCTTTTGACCAGCTCCTCCTGGAAACTCTCCAGTATTTAAATATGACAGTGAAAGAGAGGTGATGTTAGGATACAGTTTTGTCAGAACATGAAACATACCAGATTGAAATTATCTTCATAATCCTGTACAATTCATATCATATAAGAAGATGGTTTTGTTGAAATATTATCAAATAAATCTTTTTGTAATTAAGCATTTATTTTATTATGCTCTTCACAAATGACAGTGAAATGAGGTGTTGGTTTCAGACTTGTCCCCTAGCATGTAAGGCAGCTCTCACTACAATATGTGAGTATTTTTAATCTCTGATTTATATATCTTTGTTCAAAGTTTCTGAGATAATGATAAATTAATTCCCATTCATAGGTGAGAACTGAAACGCAAATGAAAGAACTATGGCAAGTCTTATTCTCAGCTTCTAATTTAAAATCTACACATGTTAGCAGAGCCACCATATCTAACAAAAGTTCACATGACAGGCCTGTATCTCCAGGTACCAATTGCAGTTTCTGATGAGATTTGTGAAATAAAAACTCACATATTCTGTTAGCTGAATGTTTAACAGCAGTGAACCAAAGTATATATGTGATTTTCCATTCTTTATTTTGAAAATTGTCTCTTCTGGTTCTCCCTTTTTCTCACCCTTCCCTTTATCTTTCAGGCTGTTTTCTTGGAGATGGAAGCATCTGAATACAAGCCACCTTAATGTCATTCATGAAAGTATCACATTCTGGTACAGCTCCAGAATAATGCTATGATATTGTATCTTGGCAGACTTTGGCAAGAAAAAATCTTCAAACTTCCAATTACTAGAAATGGCTGTAACCATTATCTTACAAAAAATATTCATCAAATACTTCTATATTTATTCCTCAGTGATTTGTACATCTCTGTAACTGTTTAAATCCTTTACTTTGCTAGGCACAAATTCACCATCCCTAAGGGGTTAGCTGGGCACAGCCTTACCTCTGATGTCACAGCTGTACCACTTGACACCAAGCTTTACCTAAAGCAGCAGCAGAAGGAATGGAGCCAGTAGTGGTGGAGGGGAGGAAGAGAAATCCACTTCTGTACCAGAGTTCCACCATTTGTCTGTCCTTCCTAGCCAAAGTTTGTTTAAATCATCATCAAATCATTTTTGTTTGATTGGAATATCAAATACCACATTTTCCAGCATGTCTGAAGGATGAAGGAAGCTTAAATGTTAGCTGGGAAATCAGTTTTGCTCACTGTACAAAATAATACTCACCGTACATTACTGGAGCAGAAAAGGCTTGGTAATTCATGGCCATCAGATTGATGAGGAGAATTTTATTGAATCACTGAAGCTTCACAGCAATGACAATGAGACCCTGGGAAGCTAGCTGAAGAGAAAACAAGATTACACAAGTCCAACAATTCAGAATGAAATCATCAGTCTAATGAGCCGTGAAGTTATCCACACTATTGTAAAGGAAATTAATTGTGGCTCACAATACCATTCTGTCATAGCTGATAGAACTCAGGATTACATAGATATAGCACGCAGAAGAAAAGTGTCCATCTTCACCACATTGACCCTGGCTAGCAAACTAACAAAAAGCTTGGTTTTCATTTCCTATACACCAAACAATTCCATGGACTTAATTGGAAAAATTGCTTACTGATGTTGTGTACTTGTTTGCAATGTGCAACACTCATGAATAAATCAAAAACACTTTTGGGAAAATGTCCATAAGTGCACATACTTTCAAGTGAAGATATGTTTTGAAGTAGAGATAGGATTCATAGATCATCTGGCTTGCTTCTCCTCTGTAAAAGAAGAGTTTCAGAAGAATCTACTATCCAGCCTTATGAGGCATTCAGAGGAAATTAAGACTGGACGTATAAAAACTAAGGCCAACAGTGTCTCAATGGGAGGATGAAACTGTAAATGTGCTTGCTTTAATGTCCCACACTCATAAAACCTGTGATGAGTCTGAAAAAAAAGTTTATAAGAAGGGCAAAGCACAACACTAAGCAGAGTATGTCAAGTAAATTTTGTCAAAGGAAGGTTAATGAGGCAAAGAACTGATTCAACTGTGTCTATTATTAAACAAGCAGAAGAAATTGTCCAAACATTAGACTTGTTTCCAACAGCACCTCCATAGCCCAAAGCTTCCTCTGCTATTTAGCTGTTAGAAGACACAGTGATTTTATGTGATCAAAGGAAAATAATTTTTCAGACTGTAGGACTTCAAAGAAATTTAAGTGTGTTTTGTCCAGCTGAAGTCCACGTACCTGTAGGCTGATCTGAATGAATATCCACCATTGGAAGGAATGTTTCATGTCAATGTGAATGAGGAATTTGCTGGCTGTGAACCTGAGGGGGGAAAAAATGATTAAGAAATATCTCCCACTCAGAATCTGACCATATGAAATACAGCTAGAGACATTTTACAGACTAGAACAACTCCTGTAGGGAGCATGCAGCCTGGTAACTGTCTCAGCACAGCTGCAGTCCCTTCAGTGTGACAACTTCACCATCAACTGCCACAGAGAGGCTGTGGCTGCAGAGCTCCACAGCTGAGCCACCTCTAGACTAGGCTGAGGACAGATTAATTTATTTTCCTTTTCTACCAACTTTGCCTGCAGTGTTTGTTATTATACTTGCCAGCCCAAAGATCCACGGCACATGCTGTTTCCTCAAATGTCTGCTTTGTTCAGGACTGCCTAGCTCTGAATGCTCTGCAAGCATCATGTCATCATTTCAGGTCATTCCAGGGGACAGCATGCTTTACTAGTGCCTTACCCTTTAGACAAAGCTGTGCCTTTACCCAAAAGAAAACACACGTTTAGGCAAAATGCTTAACACAGAGAGCTTTGAAAAAGGAGCAAAAGAAGGATCTCAGGTGAGCCTTGTTAAAATTTCCCTGCTGTACTGAAAAGGTTGTTTGGCTGCTACAGCTTGTGCCCACTCTCACTACCAGTGAAGCATCCTTTCTGGGTGACACTCCCATAGCTCTTAAAAGTAGATCTAAAGACAAATGGTAGTGACTTTGAAAACATGCTGGACAGCAATTTAATCATTCCTTTTCACCCAAAAAGCTCAAGGCGAAGAGAGGGTGAAATGTCAGGACCACAAGCTACCATGAGATCAGAGGAAGTAATTCAGAAGTAGATACAGCCATCAAGTACACAGAGAAGTTGTTGACAAAATCCATAGTTTTTTTTAAGCAGATGATGTATTTGATAGACTTCCTAAGTACAGCTATGAGTTGAAAACCTGAATTTTCAAGGTAAGTGTACAAGTGGTTAAAGTGGGTAGAATAGTATAAGAAACCATCAGTTTACCTGAAAACTGACGTATTTAGGCCTACTACAAGACCTCAGATTTTTGTTTTGGAGATTCTTTATTTGGGGGAAAATATTCGTAACTGTGAGAATATTCTGACCTTTGTGTATCAGCCAAAGGTTGTATTTGATGAGAGGAATTAGACAATTGCCAATTAGAGATGCTTCTCTCTAAGTCACATTATAGAGGTATATATGGAGGGATAAAGAATTTCAGAGTAATTTTCTGACTAATTTATGTATTCTGATTTCTTTGGGTCTAAAAAGCATTACTTCAAAAACTTATTTTATTCTGTGAAGAGACTCTTAGGCTATTAGACTATTTTGTCTCTAAGCCATGTATAAAGAGATATCCATGCATCTCACTGCATCACAGTTTATCCATTATTAAGGATAACAGAACATTTTGATTTTTTAAAATAATTTTAGAAAAACTGATGTCTCACAGTAGCAACTGTAATGACTCAGGTCCAGAATCCTGATTCTAACACCAAATGATGATAAATGTTTTGAAGGAAAAGCTATAATAGCTATGATCATATACCACTGTAGGCTTGAGAGCAAAATTCTAGCATCCTGAGGCTGCTTCCTTTACCTGCTTCTGTTCTACTAAATAAAACCCCAGTGCATGCATGATTGCAATACATTCCATTGCAATAACCTGACTAATTTTGAAGTGAGGTTCCTCAGTGCATTCTGTTCACCTGCTCATTACTCATCTTTTTCATTCTCCTGCCTGACTAGTTCCTTACAAGTATTCATACTGCCAATTTATTTCCTAGTCTCACCTTGCTGCTCTTGAACAATCTTGGTCACCCCTGTGTGCATCTGAAGGGTACCTGAAGGTGTGAAAGACAGACACTGCACAGCAGCAAGAGTCAGCGTGCACTTCTCAGCACTGTGCTCAGCCAAAGTTTGGAATAAACCAGTGCAGAAAGCCAAACCAAATGTGGTTTCAGGAGCATGAATTTCTTGCACAGTACACACATATATATCCTTCCACACCCACCACTTCTGAGGAGACCTGAGTTGTTTACGTAGGCTGGTGTTTTCTGCTACCCAGTAACCAAATACATTTGGTAAGTAAGGTCACTTTAGAGTTCCACAAAATAGCAAACTACCCAACTGCAGGTCAGTGCACTATCCTCTCTTGTCCTGTATCTCACAGTGGGCCAGAGCCATGGTCTGGCTTGCAACAAGCAATTGCAATATCTCACAGTTTGAAAATGCAGATATTCCTTATAATTTCAAAATTATATGGAGAATGAAAGAAAGCAGACCTGGAGGAATTTTCAAGAACACCTGGTAATGGAAAGAGAGAATTCAAAAGGCACTGACTTAGAGAACAGCTCATCAGTGACAGTAGTTGTGTGGTAACAGTCAGCAGAGCTGCACCACTTTTAAAATAATCAAATTTTCCCACTCAAGAAAATCCAAGGACAGCAAAACCCCTTGAGAAAAATTTAGCTACCGTGGCTGGAGTTTACACCCCATAAAAGGACAAGAAATAGTTCTGTTCTCTCCAAGTGTACTCTATGAATTGGACCCTCTCCTTGGGTTCTGTTACCTCTCCTACAGCCCAGGTATTCCCACTCACATCCTGGCCACAGCAGCCATAACTCCACCCAGAAGTGTAACACACCAAAGCACTTTGGCAAGTTCCAATTCTGCAACTTCCTCATAAAAGAATACCAAATCTAGAAAAGACCACTTAAACATAGATCAGCTGTTGAGACATTTTCATGAATATTAGAGAAATACCACTTGCAGCTACCATTTTTCACTGTATCTCACTTTCTTAAACATCCCGACAGAAAACCACCTGCAGAATTGCTGAAAGTGTAATTCACGAAAGCCACACCAACCCTAGAGTAATCATTGTAATGTAGGAACTTACAATCAATAAATGTTGTTTAAAGTACAAGGCTGTATGGTGGTGGCTCTGAACTGAGGTGGCAGTGTGTGGCTTGAGGGTGACAGAAGGGAAGTAGTTGGGGTTGACAGGAATAAATGATCAATGACTGTAAATGGGGTGTGGAATGATTTAAATGCTAGTTTGATTTCATTTGTGGCCTGGGAAATTAGGAGCCTTTTCTCACAGTTCATGAAGATCTGGTGCGTGTGTCTGTAGTGTGAGTGTGGGTGTGAAGTAAAATTAAATATACATTGCCTCGTATCAGCTTTCTTGTAGAGGAAATTAACTAGAGCATCGTGCACCACAGTAAAAACGGTGTCATTTAACTGAGAAGTCATGCGATGACACTGGTAGGAGCTCAGTGAGAACGAGAGTCAAAGCCAGAAGCACACGGCTCCTGCCTTGTGTTTTACAGAGAGTTTACAGAGCAGCACTTACAGGACGGACACAACATCATCTAAACGCCCCCTCTTGTGTCTGCTCTGAAAACGGCACAGCTTGCGCGGCAGTGGGACAGGAGAAATCTGCTCTTTAGCTGACAAGTCCCTTACAACAATGCTTAGCGACACTTCAAAGACTTTAAGACACATCCCAATTTTGAATGTAAAGACAAATACCATGTAAAGATTTTTGTAAAAAAACAACTTTCAATGTGCAAAAATGTTTTGCTATTATAAAGTTACCTCACTTACTACAAAGGTAGAAGGAATCCTGAGGTTCTAAAAATCAGAGAAATCTCAGCTGTTCTTTGGAGGCGCAAGACACTTGCATTTTCAAGTGTATTCTGTATTTTACAAAAAAGTTATTGTAGAAGGCCAAAGTGACAAGTGTGAAAGGATATTTTGCTGGACAGCAAGCACAGACTACAGCATTTTAAAGGCAGTATTCATAGGAAATCATATGTTCTAGTGAAGTTTCACTAAAGAAAAGGAGTATATGTAACAGGTGCTGTTGCTGTTTCAACCTCAGCCTAGAAACTTCATATTAATAGTGTCAACTTCACATTTTGCCTGGAAATCTGACCACTCAGAAAGTGCAGTATATTTTGTTAAAGGTTTACTGCCTGTGGCTTGAAAGCATTAATATTAAGTACAAGAATTTTAAAGCAAAAGTAAGAGCTGCTTTGGCACAGGTTTTTATAGCTTGCATACTTGAGGTTTATTTAAAATCTGATCCACAAACTACTCTGATGCAAACTTGCTCATTTAGATGCTGGTGGCACTATTGGTCATGCGCTAGCCTCATTTGACAGAGGGGGTGCAACTGTTTTTTGCAATAAAATATTACTTTTGTAACATTTTCTGTCACAAAAGTTACTAAATCCTTTACTTCACCATGGAAGTAAAGGAGGTTGGTTGGAATGAATAGGAAACAACCACGTGTTGGGAGGCTCTACTAGACAGACAAACCTAAACTTAAACCAAGAAACTGCTCCATTATTCATTGCAAGATGTCATGTTTCAGCTTCTAACTATTTGAAGAATATCTGCTTGTGATGAAATTCTGAGAAAATGAAAACAAGGGCAGGTATGTTTTAGACAATTCCATCAGGCCTTGGCAGTTTTTTTATTAATTCTCCATTCATTTCAGTTACTATTTCGACTAAGGACAAATAAGACATATCTCTGTCTTTTGTCAAGATTCTCATACCAGTCTTAGTTCTTAGAAATCCTCACTCATATGAATTCCTCAACAAATGTGGTCTGTCCCACTGTATTAAAAGAAAAAAAAAAAAAGAAAAAGGGAAAACCCTACTCCTAATAGTGGAGTTTTGAAGGACTCAGCCTGAGTTTTCCCTGTTGAGGTATATGGTCAATTATGTGATTCTTCTTATCCAGAACATTGGTAACAGTTATAATGCAATTTGAAAGCTGAGCATCCTTTTGCTATTTATACTGCTGTAGAACGTTTCATGTTTTGTTTGTCACAAAATGACCCCTCTCTGTCTCTACATGCAATCCCCTTCCTGCATCATTCCTAAGCACTCATGGAAGAGTTTGGCTCTGAATAGACAACCATCAGCCATTTTATTACTGTCTTCCTCAAAACTTTCTTTAAGAAAGTTCTTTGAGACGTTCCAGCAAGAGTGAAGGCAATCATTTCTCTGTGAATTCATTCCAAAGCTAAAGATGGGAGAAATCACATGGAATCTGTGTGCTATTATCCCTCAGCCCTGTAGACCCAAAAATGTCTTTGGCAGATTTTCTTCTACCTTGTGTAGCCAAATGCATAATTTCCCTTTGATGGTGATTCATATTACGAGCAATTAGGTCTTGCTCAATATTATCTTTCCACGTTCCTCATTGGCCTGAGGATTGAAACTCCTAACCATGGCAGTCCAAAATAAGCCTGGCTGGTCTGTCTTCCATCATCCTAACCACATGCTCTGCCCACTCAGGTCACTGGGATTTCACTCCATTCACTGCGTTTGGCTCTTCTTAGACCTCCCACAGTTCCTTGTTCAATAGTCCTCTCAGCATTATCTCTCCCTCTCACTGGTCCACACATTTATCACAGGGCTTTATTCTCAAAGATCTGTGACTGTGTTTTTTCTTTTTTAGTAGACTGCCTTGATTCCCCTCCACATCTCCCAGCAGTTCCATGCATTGGCAGCCTGGCCTTTCTCCACTACTGCCTCGAGCTAAACATTATCTTCAGAAAAAAGCAACAACTCTTCAAATCTATACTGACTGAATATTTTCCATCACCAAAATGTTGCTGAGTATTCTTGGAATTCATAGGTGAAATACTTGATTTGGTAACTATCTTTAGAAATTATGAGTTCAGTGTTTTTGATTAAAGTGCTATGTTTATGAGGTTTTACTAATGTCTAATTAATATCTATCATAATGTTTTATGACTGTTCTACTTTTCTCTGTCATCTAAACAATAAAGTTTCAAAGCCAAAATGTAATTTCTGACTTTGTTCCAAGTATCTAGTATGAATTATATATGCATTATCATGTGTACTTATCTTCCCACAGCTATTGTTGATTTTCCTGTTGCTGACCACCAAATTACACAATTCCAATATTGCATATTTATTGCAGATTAGCATGGAGGTTTCCCATACAAACAATGTTTTATTACATTTTACCCATATTTACATTTTTTTAAAATCAAATCCTCTAGTATTTGATTCCATGGCAGAGAGGGAACATAATATGCTATAAAATTAGCCTTAAATCATGTAAATATCCCCTAATTCCTTTACCTCCAGGCAAAAGATGGTATCTCTGAGAGAAGAGATTTTTAGAGCTTAAGGACTCCTATTTTGCATCCAAGCAATAAAAGCCCCTGAAGTATTGCTGTTACCTTTGTATCACTATTTGTAAAGAACAAAGGCCTTTTTAAGCAGTGAAAAGCATATTGGTGCAATTAAAGTCTGCTAATAACAACTGAAATTATTTTCATAAGTCAGTGCAAACTGGGATTTTAATCTTCGGTGAAAAGTTTAAATCAGGAATTTCTATAACACTGTAATTACTGTAAAAACTGCCAACTGGTAAGGAGTTAGAAAGAGATTTTATCTTGTGTTCATCTGTCCATATTTTTTCCATTTTATATTGCCTTGCAAGCTCCCTCTTTATCCATAGCTTTAATTTCATTCTCATACTGCTTTTAGTCTTTGGCAGAATGCAGTATGATCACAACTTCTGTAAAGTTTTAAAACTAGTTGGGCTGTAAGACAATGCTGTTTGGAAGTGCATTGCATTTTAAATGAAAGTGCAAAATAAAAGCATTAATCCAGAGAGAAACAAAATGAGAAACAGTGTATAATGCAATGAGAGCATGGGAAGGCTGGACATCACTTCAGCTGGGTTTTGTGGAAGCTGACTGGGGAGGGAGTTATTCTCTCTGCTATACATTTTCCCAATGGAACAAACAGTCCCTGACATTTGGGAAAGAGCCAGCAGCAGGCAATAATGCCAACAGACTCAGCTAAAATAATTTATAAATATTTAGTATTAAGGAACTGCTTTTCTTGCAGGTGTCTGACTGGCTGCAAAGCCCTGATACTGCAACTTGCTGGGTAGGCATCAGGCAGACTTTTTTCCTTTACATAGGCAGCCAGAGGCTTGCCCTCAGAAAGCTTTGCCTTGCAGAAGGCATTTCCTGGGCCATTTTGGCCTAGTTTAATGTTGATAAACTGCACTCCACACCAATAGTTGAATTCATACAGGCCCTTAAGCCAAAGGACAGGGAAGGACTGGTGGCAGAGGAATTCTGGAGGCTTCTCTGCATGAAGGGTTGGTGGGAATCCTCCCTTTCCCCTGCATCTTTTCAGTTCTTCTGTGTAGAATGCACGACCTTTAGACAAAGGGCTCTGCTCACAGGCCTACCTAGAGTCCCTGAAGCAAGCAGAGACACTTTGGTGATCCCAGCTCCCTGCATTCCCTGTGTGTCCATGGGCAGTAACTCACTGATGCTGTTCCCACTGTGGAGAAGTTACCTGTCCCTCTGTCACAAAGGCTCGGCTGCTGTGAACACAAGAGAGTGGATTATCCAGCAAATCCACCCTGTACTTACAGAACAATTTAGGAGCACAGAGTCAGTCTTTTTAAGTCGCCTGGTGAATACATTTTCTTAATTTAGACATAATTTGTTTAAAACTGGTTGGTCCTACATGAAATTTAGTATCGGTGTCAGTGTTTTCTTTGAGTCTGGTTACACATAATGGTAATCCAAACATATTAAGATAAGGACAGTCTGGCACCTAGCTTTAACTCTACCCTTCCCTGATACCACAAGTAGTGAAAACACAGGATTGCAGAATCTCATCTTCTTTTAAAAATTAAATATAAATATAAACCACTTTAATTATATCATATAATTACCACCGAGTTAAAGATATTTGAGAGCCTCAATCTTTGCTGAGCACGTTAATGAGTGTATATCTTTAAAGTTTAATCATGTTTTCCAGCTTTGAATTTGATGTAATTGAAACAAATCTGAAAAATATTTTTCCTTGAATTAATTGTTTTCTTGGGTCTAACGTTATCTTAATTTAGTTTTTATGAGGGAATACCAAGTAATTGATTTCTAAAATTAATAGCTATCAGCCTACATCAATGGAAAAACTCATTTTTCAAGAGATTTGTACAGAATGTTGAAAAATACTTTGCTTCAATTGAATTTAATACACTAGCAGTAGGATATACAAGGAAACTTATATCTCTTAATATATAATACAAATATTTGCTTTTAAATAAAAATCTCAACAGTTTTTCACATTATTTAATTTTTGGAAATATTTCCTAGAATTACAATGTTATTGAAATTTGATAACAGGGTGTATTTCACTAAGCACAGCTCTTAAAGCAGAACACAAAAAGTAAGTTCTAGCAGGCAGCATTGCAGTTTATATGTTTTTATCTTGGAGTTACCTTGTCTCTGGTCTAAATAGGTTAGTTTTCCATATGTTACTACAAATTGGTCTGTCAATAAATGCCTTTGATCAATATCTAGGGAAAAGCACCACCCTTTGACTGTGATATCTATTTCTTCAAGCAACTCAGTAGTAAATGTTGATAAGAGCAGAGATAAAAGGTTACCAACAGCCTGAGGTTTGGAATGCAGCTGAAAGCTCAGATACCCACAAATCAATGGGGTGCTGTTCAAAGGATGGGATGATCCACAAGAAACACTAAGAGTGTGTGTTTTGCATGTTATAATCATGAGTGCTATCCTTGCTTGTTATCAGTGTTGAATGACTAATGGCCAAGCACTACACTCTGAAAAGGCAGAAATTAAAGGTGGAACTTTTAAGAAAAATCATCTATGCATAAAACTGTCGTAGATGAACTTTTCTTTTTATACCAAAACCTGGCAATCTAGACATGTTGTTCAGTAGCAATACCTGCATTTGTGGAGTCACAGTCAGCTGTAGGAAAACATAAAAAAGAAAGGTTTGACTCACTCAGTGCTCCCAGGCCATGCTGCAGCCAAGAGGGGTGATTGCAGCCCTGCAGTCAGAGGGAGAGGTGAGCTGTGGCAGTAGTTGATACACCAGGACACTGCCTCCCACTGAAGAAAATATGACAACGACAGCCATTAGCAAAAACATTTATATAAACTTCCTTTTTCTCATAATCTCTTTCAATGCAGTTGGCAATTCAGTATGGTTCAGTCTGTGTCACCAAGTGATAATGGTACCTTACTCTCTGTGCTCCCACTACTTGGAAACGGGAAATTCAACCTCAACCCACTGAAATTTAGACAAATGGCACCATCTACATCCTGATAAGAACTTGATTGTGATGCCTGCTTTAATGCTTTGCTGAATGAGGACTAAACAAAAAAGAAAGCCAAGCAGTATCTCAGCATTATAGGGGGGATGTGAAAAATCAGTCAAGCTCTAAATAAGGAAACACAGTTCACTGCACTATATAGGAAATATCTAGTTTTGGCAGAAGCATTTTACAAGCAATTACATAATATGAAGAGCAATGACTATATGAGTAACAATTTGCTCTGTTCATAGCACTCATTTTCTGTTCCTTTCAGCACTTTTTGACAACTAAAAAATATTTGGAACCTTTATTTTCTGTTTATGTAAAGCAACATAGTGTGCTCTAACCTAGGATATGATCTACGCTTAGAGTTTCTGCACAAGTCTTCCATGATGTGTTTATTGCTTCCTCTGACAGGACACTGGGCATCAGGTTTTGGGGTGTTTTTTACTGAATGCCCACAGAGGCACACAATATGGTTGAGCAAGTGATTATACCCTAAACCTGAGCTTATCCAATACTCCATGCTGCAACAAAGCCCTGTCTGAGACCAAGATTGCTCCTGCCTTCTGGCAGTTTCTAGTCCATTCAGGATAATCATTCAGGCATTCACAAAAGAGTATTAAAATTAATACTTTGTTTATAAATACATATTTTCCATGAGCTCATTATTATTTCTAGTCACTGGGAAAGCTCACAGGGTGATAGTAAAGCTTAAAATATATCCCCAGAAGGCAAGAAGATGAATATTAAAACTAAGCTGAGAAGCAGACAGTAATACGGTAATTTTTCTGAAGTGGTGGCTGAACTTGTTTTACTCACTAGCTACATAGTTATTAGCTATTTTACACATAAAACTATCATTTAGTTACTACACAGTAAAGTCTGGAGTAGTCATTGAATAATTGTGTTTGTTTTATTTAGTTGAAGCTCCTGTACTCAGAACCTTTTGTCTCGCTTCAAACTGGCTATGAGTTTAAACCCAGCCTAGCAACCTCACTCAGCTCCCTGGAGGAAGTGAGAAACTGCAGAAGGGATTTATCTTACCTAAGTACAGCTGCCTCAAGGTGAGGAGTCTAGTCTGCACCAATTCCCCAGACTTCCTGCATGGCCAGTGAAAAACTACAGTCATTTTAGGCAATAAATTCCATCTACATTGGATGCTTCATTACTGTTGCAGCTACACCACTATGAATCCACAGCTGTGCTCTCCTAAAACATCCTGGAGTATGTGCTGTTTCTTCCAGCTTCTTTCAGCCTGCAGAACACTTCACTCTGGGATGCTCCTGCATCCCGTGTCTGTGGGGTTAGCTCTGCACGGCCTTCCCTACCTAGCTTTTATTCTCAACAAATGCTCTGGCTTCAAAGACACCCTTTTGATGTTCTATGCTACCAGATACAGTCTATGAGATGGTTGAGCTAGAGACACACACAAATGGCTGAGGAGGCAAGGAGGGCTGCAGTCAGAATGCTGATCTCCTGAGGCTGTAGCAACTGGAATGGCAGTGGAGCAGAGCCATGGCCCAGGCACTTGGGAGTCGAGGTTTTGTGTAAGACCTGGCTGCTGAGAGGCCATACACGAGAGTTTCCTACTTCATCTCTCCACTGCAGCTATGACTGTATGGATAATTTATCCTATTTCAATGAGCAAACGGCTAAGTTTAAAGCTTTCTCCTTAGCAGAGATTTCACCTGGCCTCTGTCGCTGTGATGGATTGCATGAAATGAGACTCCAAGATTTCTTGAGATCAGAAGGCTTAACTTTATTGTAACACGGCGTCTTTTATACCACCACTCACAAACCATTATTTGATTGGCCAGGTGGCACAACGCCTCTCTGCCACCGTTGGGCTGAGGCAGAAAACAACGTTTTGAGAATGAACAGAAAAGGAAAAGTAAACAAAAGGGGTATTTGGAAAATAAGGGAAGTTTACAAAAATTCTTTATCAGTCCATTGCCTGAGAACGTGAAATTCCTCACAGAGCTGTCCTTGGAAAGGCAAGCAGCTCTCTCCTGGGAAAGCCTAAAGCCTGTTCTGAGATTTCTCTAAGTTGCACTGAAAATCCAGCCCCACAGGCCTCTTGGTTTGATTTTGTCTTAAACAGCCTTATAGACACCACAGAACATGCTAAATTTCTCAGCTGAGCAGCTACTATCTGAAAATCAGCACCTCTTAAACCATTTCTCGTGTGAAGGTCGTGTTTTCAAAGCCAAGTCAAACCTGACAGGTTAAATTACTTTTGGAACTTAAGGTAGTATCAGGTTAAGCAAGCACTTTAAGAAGCTGTTCCTTTCTGCTTTCAGTAGTGAATTACCACTTCTCAGCTAAGACTGAGCAACCAATACATATGTATATGAGGACTTACCTGGTGAACAACAAATGGGGAAACCAATGTGACAGATTAGCATAATACAGTTTGGGGATTAGAACGTAGTTGATTCTTTAATATTAGTTTAAATATTTCTCTTTATAAAGACATTATTGCTGATAGGCTTGAAGTTCTTCTGCAGAAAAATTCTTTCACAGAAATATTTTCTTCTCCAAAGCATGCTATTTTCATCTTCTGTTCCTTGTAGATCAGTAAATGATTTTGTAGTCTCTCTCTACCTTCTGTAATGAAGATTCACAGCTTTTGCAAACATGTTTTGAGAAGAAGAAAAGCCTTGAAACACTGCAGTCTCAAGGGAACATATAATCTGCTGTTTTATTCAATCTTATCTTCATGGTAAACTCCATAAACTGCCTACTCATTCAGCATCTAGCCTGTTTCCTTGATTGGAGTTTCCAGCTGCTGCCGTAAAGAAAAAAATCAGGAATTCTCAGTGTTAACAGCTCTCATATTTAAGAGCAATTACTGCAATATAAACCTAAGGATGGGTGGTAGAATCATCAGGGGTTTATTTGAATGTGTTCTACTATTTCAACATTATCTAGAAGAAATAATTTAAGTAAGATGTTTGTCTAAATTGGCAGGAAGCGACTACACAAGGCTGAAATTAAAGGACATGTACTTATTCACTGTGAGTTGAAAGAGAGTTTGATTATTCTAGTGTAGATTGAAGTTACATCTAATGTCATGAAATTGCACTTGCAGCCCTCAAAGGGGACTGTTCTATGCTTGCAGTGGTTCTTTCATATGGTCCCTGCCATGTCACTTCCTTGGACCTAACAACCAAGGGACCTATGTGTGAGTCAGGAGAGTATTAGTTAATTTGCTCTTACAGTGGAAAAGTAATCCACCAAAAGAAAAAAAAAAATTCTCTTGTGTCAGTTCACTGAACCATCTTGTACTCTGCTAGAGCCGTCACAAAGAAGGAAAAGAAAGCAAATGTTCAGGAAGGGAATGTGACCAGTCATTCCAGAGGATACAGAGCTTTGAGTACAACAAACCCCAGATCCCAGCCTTACAAATGCTTTAATTCGTCTGACAGGAGATGCTGCCAAAAAGCCCAACAGCAATCTCCATGCTGCTGCTAACATGTTCTCATATGATCCCCTATGCTGACATTGCATGTAAGTATACCTGGGCCAGGCACCTTGTGCAGCAAAAGTGCTTTGCAGCATCTGCAAATCCAACCACCAGATTAAAAAAAAAAAGGTTCACTTTTTGGATTTTTTATAGGTAAATTGAAATTCAGGTATGTCAGTTCCCTGGTCTAAATAATTGGGTAGTTATCTAACAGCTAGAGCTGGCACGGGAGGAAATGTCAAGTTATGAGCAGAGAAAGGTCCCTTTGGTGTTCATTCCTACATCATCTCAAAGCAAACAGGAGATGTGAGACTACACCCAGGCCACACTGGATATCAGGTGTAGGTCTGAAACACAGAGGATGAAATACCATCGGTATATGAAATCCCATCTGCTGTAATTTTGTTACATCTTTCTGGCATGGTGCTTGTTTTATGTTTTTAAGGTTCATGTTCTCTGCATCAGCTGCTGTGGCTGCCCCATCTCTGGCAGTGTTCAGGCCAGGCTGGATGGGGCTCTGAGCAGCCTGGTCTGGTGGGAAGTATCTCTGCCCATGGCAGGGGGGTTGGAACTATTTGATCTTACAGTCTCTTCCAATCCAAACTATTCTACAATTCTAGGATTCTGTTCTTCTCAGATAATTTTCAGCAAGTGTTTTCTGTACCGCTATAGTCATTATCCTGAATATCTATAAATATTACACAACATTCTGAATATGATTTCTGGTTTTGACCTGTTGATTCAAATAAAATGTGTTTTTAATTAACTTCTGAAAGGGTAAAAAAAAAAAAGCCATTTTTACCAGCCTAGACAGACTCTGCTCTACTAAAAAAAAAGCTGTGCATAAATCCACAGTATAACATAAATACTCAATGGACTCAGCTATGCACAAAATATGATTACAGGCCAGCAGCTCTATGATATATTTTTGTGTTTATTTTGTATAACTGGTTTTTACACCATGTATTTCTTCCTTCTTTCTATAAAACATGACGCATAGGTATGGGACCCCCTTAGTGTAAAAGTTCTATTTCTCTTATTTTGCACCTTCTCAGGACTTTCCTGCTAGTCATCTATGTCATATCTTGCAACTTCCACCTCTTCAGGGGACAGAGAGACTTCACCTTCCACTCTGCTGCACCTTCTTCATTTCTGGTTCTTGCCTACAGATAAAACAGATCTCTAATTTTCAGCCAAATGTCTGCTTTCCAAAACCTGAAAATTAAGATCATCTAGTAAATATAATGATCATCATCTGGCATTTTAAAGGGTGATCCTTGCATACAGTTCTTTTAATACTTCTTTCTTTTTGCCTCCTCTGACAACCTGTTGTGAAAAAAGCATATGCCAGTACTGAAACACGAACATATATTTTTTAAAAGTATAAAAATGTTTTCCTAGGGTGAAGATAATGAGTACAGTAATTGTTTCATTACATAATTGTTCAGAAAATAGAGTAGGAAATCAGTAACTGTTGTGAACCTAAAAATAAGATATAGAAATGTCTCAGGTGAAAAAAAATTTCTAAGATGAAATCCTGACTCTTAGAGCACGTGTTTCCCATTGATCCCTACAAGGTGAGGATTTTATCACTAACATTTGTACTAATTATACTTACTGTTAACTCCTTCATCCTTCTCACGAGACAGTAAACTCTGATTTTCTTTTCTCTGTCTTAGAGCAACCTGGGGATGTGCAGCTTTCACTCTCACAGCTTTCAGCAGAATCCAGGCCAGGGGTCAGCATCATGTGACTGATGTGGTCACATTTTAAAAAAAATTCTTGATCTCAAGTTATTCTGTCTATTTTCTACAGCAGCTGGAGAGAGGGGTAAAATACGACACATGGGAGTTCACCTGCAGATTCTCTACTGCATAAGCTGGAAAGGTACTTGATGCAATGAGCTACTTTTAGCTCCAAGTAGCTGAGATTCTTCCCATTTTTTACATAGGAAACAATAATATTGTAGGGCCTTTCATCTTCATGAGCTTTCATGGTTTTCATTGTGAAACAGTTCTTGGGAAAACATGGAGCTTGAAAGTGGTTAATGAGGATACCCTGGTGCCATTAATTTAACAGAGAAAAACAGAAGATGACTGTCCACAGTAACCACAGAAAAGATGCAAGACATTACCCAGCCTCTTTTATCTTCTGAGAACACACTCTAAAATAGCTCTAAAATATGAAAAGCAGAGAAAAATTAGAAGCAACTTGGGTATTCACACCTCTTCATATGCAGTGTAACAGCCAGTGACTTAACATTGTATTTCTTAATTTTTAAACAGTTAAATTACTATTCTCCATTGACTCTGCTGAATCCTCAGAGTACAGAGGATAGGCAAATATTTGAGTATCCATTCTTTTTACAATGAAAACTACAGAATTACATTTGTGTTCATGAACCAAAGGCAAGCCCAGACTGCAGATGTATGTGATCAGCCATGATGTTAAACTTTTAGCACAATCCCTGGGCCAGTTTTAGTCTGTGCCAAAAAAAAAAACCCCTAATCTCCCAAACTGCATCTGGGGCAATGAACATTATCAACACAGAGCCTGGATTTGGCTTCCTGATACCAAGAGAAATCAGCCATGAAGATGTGAGCTGTGCCACAACACTTAACCATGGGGCCTGTTTTAATTATTGCCATAGTTGTAATCTAATTGTCTCAAAGAAGAGGGACTATATTTTCTGATGGAGCTAAAGAAACCAAGAAGACTGATACTACCACATTCTTACACATGGCAGCTACAATTACACACAATTCCATAAAAATTAAGTAATATAAAAATACACTTTAATGTATCTTAATGTCATGTTTACATTTTTTATTATTTTCATTATTAAAATCTTATCAAAATATCATTGTTTTTGATAAAAATATCAAGCTGGATGTTGCTTCAAGTGCTAAAAATTATCTTCTGACTTGCATCATCAATAGAATTTTGTCTAGTTTGTTCATTACACTCATCAAAAATTTAAATGTGGTATGTTTAAAAATGCTTGTGATCAGAAAAGGTGAACTTTAAAACAGGTTCTTTATTTGTGTCCACATATTTTTTAATTGGATTCAACTATAGGTTAAAAAGAAAAATACAACAGGACTGAGTCAAAGGCAGCAAATTCTTGCCCTCGAGCATTAGCAGCACCCTACCTCAATGGAAAAAAGAGAAGTTTTGTAGACCTTCAGAAGGAGAACAAGCCAGAGGATTCTGGTAGTCACATCACTTGTTATTTGGTGTGATCTAAAAGTTGCAGATTATTCCAATACCAAAGTGGGGAGAAAACAAATCAAAAGTTATGAACTAGCCGAGATTTAATAGCACTGTGGAGAAATCAAAGCAGTTACCAGACACTGTGTTTTACATGAATTCCAGCATGCTAAAACTAATGTAATTTGCTTTTGTAAATAAAGAATAACATCCAAGCATGCATGTTTATCTCTTTTGAAAAGATAAGTGTTCCATCTGCCAGTAGTGTCTGCCTATAATGTTGGGGTTTATCTTATTGTATATTTTCCATATCTAATGACCAACAGTGATCTTTCCCATGTGGAACTGCTTTGGCATTTGATAATTTTAATCTTATTTTCATTTAGCACTTTAACATATGATTAATGAAAAGCAAAATTAGGTTGCCAGGGTCTGGGTCTTAACCATAATTTTTGTTATGTCTGCTTTCCTGTTCTAATAGTTTGTGTAAATCACTGGAATTTAATACCAGTAATTGCCTGAGCATTTCTCTCTTCTTACCCTTCATTTCTTATGATGGTGAGAATTATGCTGAATTCTTCATTGGAGAAGGTGAGAGAAATCTGGCAGTAAGTTTATGCAGCTATAATGCTGCTCAAACTGGAAGCACCAATGAATGATATGCTTATATGATAACTTTTCTGAGAAGAAATATGATCAGGTAAATCATTATACAAGCTGTGGTTTCATTTAACCTTTTTAGTCCATGAACATGTCTGATGTTTTCTTAGAGCAAATTTAATAATTTCAAACATCCTTAGACATTCTGGCCACCACTGTCCTTTGCTGGCCCATAGATCTCTGAAACTTGAATAGCTGGAGGTAACTTACACAGTCTGTTCATGCTACCTTTGCTACTTACACTTTAATCCAGTATAAAGCAAATAAACTTTCATCTCCTAAGCACTTAAGCTAATTACATTTAGCCAGAATCTCAAGTACTGGAATCAGTTCTATATACAACCATTAAAAAGACAAACATCATAAAATCCAGATGCAAAAAACACGGCAACTTAGTCTAACAAATTTTCTTTGGCGTGAAATATAAACAAAACCATATCAACCACTGTGACCCTTCAGATGTCAAACTGTTAATCAGTGTTTTCAGATAAAAACTTCTTCTACTATGATGGTTATACACATATAAATTATTACTAAAATGTACTTTGATTCAAATACCAGTGGATGTTAGCCTAACTTGTAAAATCTTTGAAAGTATTTTTGCAGAATAGTAATCATGAGTTACGGAATAAATTTCATTTTAATTTGATACTGTCTATTATTTTTTCCATTCAAGGATTTCTGTATTTTCATTTCTATGCCACAAGTATTGGGGAATTATTGGTTTTTCAAAACCTGCTACTAGAGTTCAAAATTTTAAAGTCCTTTTCAAATCTACCCAAGTTTCAACACAAGTTAACCCTCCAAGCTTTGCAGTGCTTGATTGTTCTCTCACATTGCTAGTGTAAAACTGTTCCATCTTCAGTGTTCTGATTCCCAAACTCACACCCTAGTTCATATTTTTGCTCATCACCTTGGGTTCATAATGCTGTTTATATAAAAGTAAGCCCCAATTATTTTATGAAATTTATAGGATCTATAGTGTACTATTTGAGATAGCTTGGGAGTTTTATACCTTATTAATTAATAGAAACTTGTTTACCATTGGGTTAATTTAGTAGAAGGTACACTGTGAATGAATGTGAAGTCTAGCTCCTTTTATGTTAGAAAAGTAATTTTAAAAATTATCATCTGGCAACATCCTGAAGGCAGCCTATGAGCTAGTCTGCTTTTGAGTCATTATGAATCTTCAGTGCCTATGAAGCAAAGGTGACAATTAGAGTTCCTCAGGGATTTCCTGTCATGTCGTTTCCCTCAATGTCAATCAAAATCAAAACTTCTCAGTGGGATATTTGGACCAGTTCTAATGAAGGTGAAATTCTTGTCCATAATAGGGAGGAGAGTAACTCACATTAGATTAGTGAGTATCAGGGACATGAGAGAAAGAAGTTCAGGATTTATATCTACTAACTTTTTTTTTTAAAAAGACTGAGAGGATGCACCTCAGAAGAAGCCGATGGAGCCATTCATGTGGGATTCAGGAGCCTGAGGCAGGCACACTTACAGCTGGACATGCTGAAACTGCTACCACTCCTTTTTGGCTGCAGACTACTGCCCCAGAGCTCTGCTGGAAGGAAGAATCATGTTCCTGGTGCCTCAGAAAAAGTTAAGTTAAATTAAACTGTGAGTGTACGTGTTTTTTTGATATTGTTTGATATGGGCTAGAGAGTGCTTTTGTTATTCTCCCTCCATCCTGCTGCAGGCACAGAGAGAGGAGATAATGCACAGCAAGTGTTCCTGGAGCTGGATCCCATCTCCTCTGCCTTAGAGTCCAGCCCTTTGCCTCTCATACAGTGCATGGTGGAGGTTTCTGTAACACAGGTTTAGTGCCTAACTACTGCTTGTCTCATTTTCTTCTGCTATGAGATAGAAAATGTCATTCCTTATCGCTCTTACTGAGAACCATTACATCCCAGAAACTGACAGTGAAAGTCTTGAAGAGCAGAAAGGTGAGATATTCCAGGATTCAACCCTTCCTATAGCTGCTGCACGGCAAAATGCTTAAAATTGGACTAAAAGCTGCCTAAGTAAAACTTCTAAGCATATGCCATGATTTGGGCACCAAACTAAATAACGAGCCTAACTTGATCAATCCTCTAAGCTCAATGAATTTCTGAAGCTCATTAAACTAACTCTCACTGTAACACATTTATTTACACCTTTAAAGAAGGACTGATCAGGATTTGTCATTGTTGCTGTTGTTATATTGCTGCTGGCATTCCCTGAAACATGATCATTTCAAGGACAAAATGAAGCCTTACCCTTAAAAAAGAGAACAATAAAACTTGCATTTTCAAAGGAGCCAATACTACACAGGCTACACTCCAACTTCCTCACAGGGGACTGCCAAATTTTTTTAGTGCTTAGGGGCACTCCTTCCTTCACCCAAATAAGCAAAATAAACCAGCAATATATTTATAATGTAGTTCTAAGAACTCGTGTTATTCCTTTTCCCCAGGAATGCTACAGGCCCTGAGCTTCCTCATTAATCTCAGACATTTTGCACAGGGAAAAGCCAAATATGCTTTATTTACACACTGCCTCGTTAGCACTTCTCACACATTAGTATACATTAAGTCAAAATATTCTAAGTTTTGACTCTCCTTATGCTCTAATTCATACACTGTGCCTCCACAGAGGTTATACTTACAGAAAAGCTGTTCATATTATCCACATCAGAGCAAGCATGATTTATGAGCTTCTTCAGATATACTACCTATATGTATCTGAGGAAATCCCAATTCAAGTGGATTTGAGTAAGGATAATGCCTTACCTATATCAGAAGTTTACTAAATATATTTAAATTAATCACAATATTTAAATATTTATGTAGTTGCATTGGTGCAAACCTTTACTAAAATAAGCTTATTTATCATAAATAATTTAGGAGAGCAAGTCCGACATTTCTCAGGTCGATACAGGCTTTCGCACAGTGAGGGTCAGAATTAGATGAAGTATGTAGGCCAGTCTCAGAGCAAATTTTAATAACTGATATCACCACAGATTTTCAAATGTGTGGGTGGCACTGGATTGCTTTCCACCAAAAGCCAACATCAGTTGGATGAGTAGTTTCCATGGTGTTCTCTTCCTGTGCAATTTATTTCTCATAGCCATTGGATTTCTAATTTACAAATACATTTTAAAGCAAAATAAAAGTAATTCTTCTTTCACACACTGCTCATAAACTTGCAACTTGATTTCCCCCATGGAGAAAAGTGGTCTACAGGGAAGGAAAAGGCCTGTGACCAGTGTGCAATCACTGTAGAATTAAGAATCTGGTTTAATATAAGCATTTGATCATATCTGAAGTATGATAAGCCATTCAATGCTTTTATATAAAATGCTGTTGGAGACAGCATACAGACACCTAGAAGGTCTCTTCTAGCCACATAATTTATTTATTTTGGAATCCATTTGATGTTAGCATACGTTTGCCATAATGCTTCAGCAGTGTTAAAATTCAGAGGCCTTTTTCTCCTCTGAAGTCGGATCCCTGATGCAGCAAGGTCACTTCTCCTTTCTGGCTCGCTGTGCAAGAGAGACTGTCTGACACAGGGCATTCAAGGACATTTATAATGGATGTTTAGCCAGTGAAGGAGTACCAGGCTTGAGTCACTCAATCTACAATTCCCATGAGGCAGCGTGGCAGCTGAAGGATTCCTAGGGCAGCATGCCAAGGCTGGGCATTTGAGTTTGTATCTGTAAAAATGCCTAAGCTTTAATTTTCTTGGCAATAGTGACATTGCATTCCAAAGGAAGACCTATTTCTTCAGATGTCTGCCCTAATAAATGAGTTACTTGAAAATACATTTTCCAGTACAAAGCTAAAGAGCAAAATCCTTAGTGTGCTATTGAGCCAGCCATGTGCTTTGCTTCTTTAACCAGAATGACAGGAAAAGTAACTGTCAGCATTTTCTTAGACACTCACACATTCAGCTTTTCCAAATGACATGGATATCCCATTGCAATATTTGAACTCTGTTAAGAACAGCAGTTTCTTCTAAGGATGGGGGTGAACTTTAGTAGCTACTTTTCCTTTTCTTTGTTTTCTCCCCCAAAATACATAGTTTTAGTGAGGGTCCAGTGGGCCGTTAAGGACTGTCTTTATTTTGGCTTTCCTTTTGACTGAGCCCTTTATAAAAGATGTTGTGTGGTTTCCCTTTAGAAGAAGATGAGTTTTGTGAGTAGTTAAGGGCAAAAAATTGAATTTGTTAGTGGTGCATTCCACACTTTTATGACTAAGCCCATAGCACATGTCTGTGTAACTGGTACATAACATGATATTAAATCAGCCCGCATAACTAAATTGCAACATACCATTGATTTTAGTCACTAATAAAACACATACATGTGTTTCAAGTGGTTTTAATTATCTGTTTATTATTAAAGCATGTTTTATTTGCTGTGTTTCTATAAAGTTTTGATGTAAGAAAGAATTTTTCTTCCAAATTTAAGCTCAGCTGTATTACTTGATACATTTTTGGACCAGACAAACGCTGTCAAATGGCCATTTTCCAAACTATTGTTCTTTAACTTTGACCTCCTAAAGGTGGCACAGAAATCATGCCTGGGACTCGGTGTTCAGGGAAAGATAATTAAAGGTCTGATGGATTGCATTGATAGGACTTTGTCATTAGCTTCACAGAAATAAACCACTTCTTGAGCTGAGGCCAGAACCATCTGTAAACCTGACTAGAAAACTCACAGTTCTCTGCTCACAGTCTGTTCCCCTCTCTCTCTGATCTGATAACTCCTACCTCTGTTATTCCCTGTCTTTCACTCTTCATTTTGTTTTCATCCCTTCTCTGACAGCAGACCTCTAACTCACTCCCACTGCTCTTTTCCTCTCTTCCTGATCTTGCACAGCACAGTGACTTGGGGGTTTGGATGCCTTCCTGTATCAGACATGTGTTTTCTCTCCCATTTTTGCCATTTCCCTAAGTAACACTGTTCAGAGCAAATCTACTTAATTACAGCAAGTTTTTCCACATCTCTGACTCACTCCTTAAGCTCCCCATCTTCCTGTATCCACTTATCTCTCTACTCAGATGGCATCTCATTAAAATCTTTGGAGAGGAAATCAGCAAAGCCTTCTGCTTTGTCTTGCTTTCTCTTCTCCACAACTTTCCTTTACCATGGAGGCAGAGATGCTGTAGCAGTTCTCTTCTCAGAGCTCTGCTCTCCTCAGCAGTTCCCTCCCTTCATTTCACGCTTCCATTTTATCCTTTACTCTTCCTATGGCTTTTGTCACTTTCCCCTTTCAGTACAATCCCGCTACACTTTATCCCACAGTCACCTCCCTGCCCTTGTCTCTCCAGCAAGTGCCCTATTTATCTCCTACTTTACAGGTTCACTGAATGAAAAATTGAGCTCCTCTCCTCTGGTTCCATCCAAGGCCAAATTCTACCAAAACATTGATTGCCAAGGTCTTTTTAAACCTTTAGATGATGTATCTTTATCCTGTGTAGTATCTCTCCCTCAGCTTCCATTATTGGCTCACAGATATTAACAGAAACATAACGGTGCTCTCAGCAGCTTATACTCACTAATTCTAAACCAAGGATCTTCATTCCTCTTCCAGTTTTGTTCAGTAGATTTGGGAGGAGCTATTGACACACATTGATGGGATGTGGTTTCTTCACAGTCAGAATCCTCTTGCCTTGATCTCTGTGGATGGTTAGACAAATGCTAGATTACTGGCCTGCAGACATCTTTATCACTACTTTTGACAAATTAATTTGACATTGCCTGGTTTCCCTGAACTCATTTGTCTGCATCTGGTCTTTTGTCGTATTCTTAGATGGTTTTTGAGGTAGGATTGTGGGGTTTATCCAAACTTCCCAGAACTCTTCCCACACTGCAGTCTCAGTCCATGACTAAGGCATCACTTGATTTTGTTAGTAACAGCCATACCTTAAAGGCTTAACTGAATTTCAGCTGTACCTAAAAGCACATAATTGTCAATAAACTGGCTCTTATTTTTATTGGAATTGTTTAAATTTAAGGCCTTTTTCAGTAATTTAGTATTCTTTGTAATTAGCAATAGTGAGAAACATATGGTTACTCTTTTTGATCTGAGCAACTAACCATATTTTGAGATCACATAGGTTATTCCCAGGGGATGGGGAAATTGATGGGGTAAATATTCTTTGATGCTTATTTTCTTTATTTCTGAAAAGGTTTATTTCCAAGAAATAAATTACTTTTTTCTTGAAAACACCAGGATTTAAGTTGCCAGAAATAATGCATCCCCAAGTCAGTACCCAAGCAATAATAGGCTCTGTGGACTTTTCCTAAGGCATACATTAACATTAGTTCTTTTTATGTCTTCAGTTATTACTGAACTTTGCTCCACTTCTTCATTTGAAGTCTCTTCTACATACACATATTTCCATGCATGTTCCGAGCTAAGCCAAACTGCTCCACTATTTTTATTTCTGTTTTGAGTCGGGAAACTCCTGCTTGCCTACATGGAGGGCTTGAATGACCTCTTACAAATATTATATATAAGCACCAAATTCATCTCTATGCAAATAATGCATCAATTATATGGATGTTTCTTTCAATAATTATATGCAGATGCTTTTACTATGGATTTTGCTTCATGGTCTGTAAAATCCCAACAGATAATAAAACTGGGTTTGTATTTTGGCTTTGTAAATGTCCGGAAAAAATGTTTCACTCAAAAACATAAAGGATTTTTCACAGATGACTGGAAATGCAACATTTACATTGAGACATTGAGATATCTTCATTTTAAAGCTGTAAGAAAAATACTTTTTATGTAGTAAGAGAGGCAAAAGTAGTAGAAGTCTTTTACTGACACTCACTGATCTCCATTTCAGAACCTGTCAGAAACCCAGCCAGAACCTTTGCATGTAGCTTTAGGCTTCACTGTTTGTGTGCATTTGGGAGACTCACTTGTGGCTATATGGTTATGTCATGTGATTTTGTGGTGTCATGAATAAAAGGCACATCATAAAATTTATTATAAACTGTAAATAATGTAGTACAGCCCTTGCTAAACCGTATGCAAGAGCTCTGTTAGTTTCACTCACATTCCATAACTAGTATTTTGCTGTCATTTTTTTATTACCACATCTTAACTAAAAGCTATCTTGTAAAGTCTAATATATTGTGATATGTTAAAGAATGCATAATGTATTTCTGCCAGGAAGAATCCTTTTCAATTGCCTTAGTTATTCCTTTGTACTTTCAATTCTAAATTTGTTTGTATAATCTTCTGTACATACCCTGCATGCAATTACTGTCTCCCAGTAGCTGTGGGGTAAAAAAGCTAATTTGGGATTTGTATCAACACTTTGTGTCATTTCCTTAGCTCTTAGTTCATGTTGGGACACCCTTTGCTGCATTAGTAATCCCACTGCAGCATTGTAATTTTGGCTTTCTTTTTCATTTATAAGTTCTACACCTCTGCTCATTCTGACAAATAAGGGTCAGTTCTACCAATGCTGAGTTCCACTAGGCAAAGGAAGATATGGATATGCCTTCACAGACCCAACAGACAGGAGTGTGCCCTGCCCTGCTTCAGGGATGTGTGGGGCTGGCATTCAGTAGATCTTAGAGGGATCCAGCACCAAGCCTGAATTTTCCCAAGAGAAAACAGTTTGCCTTCCTAGGGAACAGCTCTGTGTAGAATTTCATGTTTTCAGGGAAGGATTGATAGAGGTTTTGTAAGTGTCTTGTGTTCTCAAAATAACAAGTGCTGTTTTTCACTTTAGTTTGTTCTACCCTTGTGTGTGTTCTCAAAACATGCTCTCTCTATCTGATCCAATGGTGGTAGAGAGGCGTTGTGTCATTTAGCCAACCAAATAACTGCTAGAGAAAGACCCTATAAAAGGGGCATGGATTGTTAGAATAAACACCTTCTGATCCTCTGGAATCTCAGAGTCCTTCTCTTCATTCTATGGTAAAGAGCAACAGGGATGGGCTCCTCCAAGCCTGCTCTAGTCACAGAGCTGGTTTGTGTCAGTGCAAGGTGGTGTCTCAGCAGCCACATCTGCTGAGAGGTGGAGAGAGTTTTGGCAACAGGGCTCCCTAATACAGTGGTGTGGCTCCTGGATTGTGCCCACCAAGGTCATGGCAGGTTGTCCAGGCAGAATGACAGTAAACATTTTGTGGTTTATATACTGTGCTCCTCACCCGACAGCATTCAGATCACTGGGGCATTGTCTTTGTTCAGCCTTACACCAGGGCAAATACAGACAGTTGAGTGACACCTGCTACAGCCCTATACATGCATCCTCAAATGATATGTGCAAATTTCTGCAGCTCCATGAAAAAAGTTCTTTTTCAGCCTTATTTATAGTATAACAAAGTAGTTGTTATAAACTGTAACCTTTCAACGCTGATCTTGATGAATATGCAACAAAAAGATACGGGTTTTGAGAAAAGCAATTGCAATGATCTAACTATAATAGTACCTAGCTCTTGTACTGTCCTTTTCATCAACTGATCTCAGAGCACTTTAGAAAGGAGATCAGTATCATTATCCCCATTTTACTCATTGGCTTCATTTTCTTACAGTGCATTGTCCTGATTTGCAAAATGTATACAAAACTCTTTATATTCATCTTTCAGATCCAATGTGAAGTGGGAGTTATACTCACTCTGGCATGACAGGGTGCTTTTTGCCTTTCACATCCTCCAACCCCTACGCACACAGACCCTTCTATTTTTTCCTGACTGAGTGGTTTTGCAGAGCAGAGATCAAAAGGAAATTTATCAGTATCTGTCTCCCTTCAGACCATTGAAGCCAGACTTCTGACAACGGTGTAGCAGCCTTAAAGCTGAAAGAAGCATCGAGAACGGAGAAAGAAAAGAAAGAAAAAGTCCCATGGCTACACTGTCATTGTAGATTATGGAGGAGGAAATTGCAGTGTGAGAACACCACAGATGCTTTCAAGGTAGGGAGACAGGAGATGGGGGACTCTGGCCTCACTAGATTGTTGGTTTGTCCAACCCAAAAAACTCCAGGCCCCCCAGTCTCCAAAGACTCTTGAGCTCTGAAGCTGAAACAGCATCCTTGTGTATTATACAGTTGTGGTTGGAGGTGACCTAAACTGCTTCAAACAAATAAAATTCACCAGAAAGTACCAAGTGCATCCTTTAAACATAGTCCTTCCTTCATCTAGCTACTAAAACTAGTAGCTAGGGGCAATAGGATTCAGAATTTCCTTTGCTAGAAAATCTCTTGTGTATATGAATGTTGAATGAAATGCTAAAACCTGGAGTAAAAACATACTAACCTGAACTTTTCAAGACTCCAAGGGATTCAGGCTAGGGATTGTCTGAAGCTTCTTGACTAAATACTCGGCCAAGACTGCTGAGGTGATATTAGACAGCACAGACTGTTCAGCTAACCAGAGGAAAAGTCAGTGGCTCCTTTTATGCCAGATGTGCTCAGTACCCCTTTAAGAGTATCCTCTATCCACTGTATTCCAAGTGACTTCACTGGAGTGCTGGGGAGTGTTCTGCTTCTGCATTGCTTGAAATAATCATGGTAGTTGTGTGATTCACTGATGAAAGAGGAGCAGATAAATCCCTGAGCTCTGAACTTGGATAGCAGAAAGAAATGATGGATGAACCTTCTGCATTGGCAATTCAATTGGGTTCAGATAATGAATCAAATGTTTAGCTGCTTACCCAGACCGTATCCCCCCAAAACTCTCCAAACAGTTGTATCTGACACTGGGATTTCATCCAGCTCCCTTTGAAATCAATTAACAGACTCTCATGACTTCAGCTGGGAGGCCATCAGGCCCTGGGGCTCAAACAGGTTTGCTCTCGCTGACTTACAGATTGTTTGGCACTGGGGCTGAGGTGGGGACAAGGCTGACAGAACACTAGTCAAAAGACAAATCTCTAGTCAGGGAGAAATGGGACAAGTGAAAATTTAAAGGACTTTAAAAATCCTCTAAGAAAACCTCCAGTGGCAAACCATTATCATGTATTTATTTTCTTCAGAAAATAGTTGATTCAGTTTGGCTTTGTGGAAAAAGAAAACCAAAACCAAACTCAGACATTCTTATTGGAACTATTCTGGTTCACCCACATCAGTAAAATGCATTACATTTTTATTGTCAATAGATAATTATTTTGAACTTGATGACTGAGAGATGCATTTTGGTAATGAGTAGGACCTGAAAGACCCTTCTCAAAAAATATTCAGAATTACCTTTGAATTAAATAACAGGAGAATATCGAGCAAATTCTCTAGTCATAGTCAGGCAAGAGTTTAGATGTTCCATATGGCAACTTGCACCAAACAAAGAGAACCTGGCCAAATTAATTGGGACACATCGTCTCAAAGTTTTGTACAGGGTCATTACTACCCAGAGATACTCAACAGGATGTGGTTGCATTTCATCTTCTTGGCATTTCAGAAATGTGTCTGAGCCTGCATTGTTGAACTCTTTTCAGATTTAAGAGCTGTCAGTCCCAATACTTTTGTGTGACGGTGTAAATAAGAAAAGGATAAATGTTTATAGGGAGGTTGTCAACATAGTATTCATGTATTTACTGGGGCAAAAAAATCTATACATACTAGCAACTAGCAACGGAATTTTTTTTTCAGGAAATAACACTGGGGTTTAATTATTTTTTTCTAAAGAAGATGTAAAACATTTCTAATTGAAAAAAAAAAACTTTAAATCAACCATTTTCTCATTAAAAAATACCGGACTGATCAAAAAAATATCACTTTTTGATAAGAAGGAACTTCGTGGTAAGAAAATGAGCCAGTTCTATTAATAAATCCTTGTATCTTCATAACTGCTTGACACATATTTCTAGACTCCATGGTTTTCCTTCCAAATTAACCTTCTTAATTTGAAGAGGGGAAAAGAACACAGATGTGTTTTGTCTCTGCGCAGCAGCTGGGTCACAGTTTCAGATCCTTTTTATCAATCTCTTTGTCTGCAGACACCCAAAAAGGAGTTTGAAAGACCTCAGAGAATTAAAGTTCCAGGTGTCAGTGTGGTGGTACCATTTTAGGCCACCTCTGTGAGAACACTGAGCTAATTTGGGACAGCTCACAGGAGCAGCTGTAGGGACAACCATCTACCCAGAGTGGCCATGCACACTGATATGGAAAGGTTCTAGTGTGAAAGACTCTAACATAAAAAGATTACACAGAGCTGAGACAAACAAGACCATACACACTCTAAAGTGCATATTTCTGACCCTAGTCTGCTGCCTGAGAATTTTTTCATGAGCTTCTGTAGGGTGACTGTGGTCTGAAGATTTTGGGGAAGGTACAATTTAGTGTATGCCTGTACAAGGAGCCCAAATGCCAGAACTGACAGCAAAACATTTTTTAATCCAAGTTTCTTATTATTATCTCCCACTTGAGTTAGAGGCAAATGGAAAACAGAGATTTTTACATGTAACTTCTTTTTATAGCTGTTTTCTGGCTGGTTCGGAGTCTGATTCTCAGGAACTCACAGAGGGTTAGCTGGGCTCACAGCACTGAAAGAGAATGTTTAAATGCAAAATATTTCCCTTTATAATGAGCAGAGATCATGGCAATATTTCCATTCCTACTGTCTTTCAAAAACCAAGTTCATGAAATGTAATTTGAGGCCTCAAACCACTTGACACAGTCCTGCTAGTGGTGAAAAATAATCTGAAAAAAATGCTATTTTACCTTCTAGTTACTATTTCTGAAAATTATCACATAATTTTAATTTCCACTCAGTTGTGGATTATGTGAAGGCTCTTTCCTTGAGGAAAAAGGAAATGCTGGTTCTGATAAGCTGACTTCACTGCATCTGATGCAGGAAAAAAAATACACCAGGACTTGAAGTATGTTTCTTGTGACTCTTCTTCTGTCTTCTCTGAAAGTAATTTAATATTTGTCTTACCAGTAGCAGGTTACCTCTCATGTCTGGATCTGTTACTTGTGGTACAGTGCACACAGTGCTGTAGAAGACAAAGCATGCCTGATGTGTCACATCAAAACCACAGGAATGTCATAAGACTTCTTCCTTCTGAATGAATGTCATAATTCCTGTTGTCTGAAGGAATTGGCCATGATCCCCAGTGCCCTGAGTGTGCTCGTCCAAACACCATCACTGTGAGGTGCATTTTGGCAGCTTCTGTATCACACTGGTGTCCAAAGGCTGTCCCAGAAACATTCCCAAAAGTGGGCACGAAGATTAAATGGTTTCTTCAGAGAGCTAAACAATGGGAACCTGAGGAAAAGGAATCCTAATTCACAGGAAAGACTAGGAGAGTTGTTTGCACTCTCAATAATATAACAACATAAGGCAAAGCTGATAGTCCATTCAGAACAGTTTATTATGAGTGTCCAGATTCTACAAAAACCACCAAAAAATTCTTCATTCTCTTGTGGTGTTTGTCACAACATAAAAAAAGTCTCTTTAAGACTGTTTTGGGCAACAGGTGCTTGTAGAAAACCCTTTTGTGTTGTGGGTAAACTCATATCAGAATACTGAAAGTATTGGAAAAAGTAGCTTTAGGTATACAACACTCTACTGGAGATCAGGTTATTTGGGAAGACTTTGTTGACATTGTAGTTTCAAACTTGATGTCACCAATCCTCAGAAACATCTACTCGTTTTTGTCTGATATGTGCACATGAACAAATGACAGTGAAATTTTGCTGATGGAGGATACCTTTTGAACCGCTCACACGTGTTTCAGAAGAAATTCAAATGTAGCAGAGAAACTCTATGTTCTTTAGAGTAATTAATTAATTTGTTACAGAAGCTGTTGTTTTATAGGACAGTAACTGCAGCCACTGGGACATTTCTTTGATGTGAATGTCTCAGGTGATGTAATTCCTAATAGTCAGGTCAAATCACACATTTCTAAGTCTAACTGCTCTCTGGAAATGCATCCCAGGGCACAACCATGACTGAATAGCAATCAAATTGAAAACTGGAAAAGCAAAACTGGATAGAAGAATGGCAAAATTATGTATTAGGCCCTTTTATTTACTGTCTTTAGCAGGCCATATGCTGAAGTCCTAACTCAATCCTTACTATGCTAGCTAAGCAAAAATATAATTCAAGTTAAAAAGTAATAAATTATTAACCAACAAAGGAGGTAGATTTGGGGATGGAGGGAATAAGTAGCAAGATTGATATTTTCACTATTGCATGCATTAGAACTGCCACATTTCTAAAGGCATGATAAAGCAGACCAAATTTTTGAAAACTGGAATCAACACAGGAAATGGTCTTTTCTCAGTTGGAATTTTTTTTTCTTATTCTCTACAGAACTCTCTTCTCATTTCTTCTTTGTCATTCTTTGCTTATTACTATATTCATCATGATTGTGATGCATTTGAAGAAAGAGTATGTGTTGATAAACCTCCTCATTCATTATAGACCCAAAATACAATTACAGCAATTACATATAATAGTGGCAATATATTTTTAAAAAGCCTCACTGAGACAGCTTTGAAACAATAATGAACACCCATGGTTTAAATCACTTGTGTCTGAGAGTAGCTCTTTCACCTTCCTCATTTCCTAGAAACGTTATGTAAAGTATTTAAAACAGAATAGCATAGAGTTGTCATCGAAGTTTTGTGGCAAAACATGCAAAAAGAATATCTAAAAAAAGAGAAGACAGTCACCTACTGCATTGCTCTAATTTCTTAACAGCTTGTTCCCATATGTAGAACTGAGGCTCTTAGGAAGTGTGTTAGAAAGACATGAACAAGTTCTGTGCCAAAATATGTGGCTCATCTTCAAGAATTCAGCAACATTTGACAGAAGAAAATCCCTTCCCATAAGCTCTACTCTGGCATCTGCTGTGTGACATTTGAAATGTCTCATTTACCTGGTAGATAAACTTTCCTTCTAGGTGGGTGCTGAGTTTATCTGAAATGCTGGTTCACTGATATTCCAGGGATGAACTCTAGGAAAAAGGAAAAGTTACAAATATCTGTTTCCTGTGGTTTAGACTACAGCATACTTTCAGGAAAAAGTCCTGGTGTTTATCGCCTAGAAACACATTTAACCCTTACTTGAGCTAAAGAACTGTCTGCTGACTCCTTATTAATGTCCATCAATCAAATATGTTTTCATCTTTCTTCTATGTCAATCGATGGACATTTTATCAGACAGACTTCTCTGCAGAGAAGGAGCATACAATCAGCATATAGCCACAGTCTCTGCATTTCTGTGGCCCCATATTGCCTGACTCACTATATTTTTAGTGATCATCACCTCATATTTTTAGAAATTTTATAATTAGCACTTCACAATCACTGGAGACTTCTGGAAAACTTGGATAATATCAAGCTATCACAATCTGACAAAGTTTGCACAACCTTTACTCTGCCCAACCCAATGTCATGGCAGAAGACATGTGCCTTAAATATGTATTGATTTGTGTACAGTTACAATGACTGCAGTATATGCTGGTGGTGAGGTTTTCCCATAAACAGGGAATTTTACTCCATAAGTGGCACTCAGGTAGAATTAGCAACGTTCTGTCTCACCCATTCTTAACCTGTAATCACCAGATAATAAACTGCATCTTTCTTTCCCTCTCATTGCATTATCTCTTTGAAACCCCATTCTAAGTTATTTAACTCTTGCATTGCACTGGAAGATTTGCAGTATTAAGTTCTCCAGGTTATTTCAGAAGACAGATAACAAAATGTTAGCTACAGCACCATTTAGCATCATAACTACACATCTTATGAGACACAGCTCCTACAGCACGGCAGGTGAAGCTTTCAGAGGAAGAGCAGGTAAAGCAAGATAAAAGAACACTGTTGAACATTAATGTTTAAATTGCAAAATTTTAGTCATGAAAAATACATTAACATGTAACAGGTGATTTGTATTCTCATGTAATTCAAATGCATTTGCACGTGATGAGGAGAGCATTGGAGATCAGGTGGGGATCAGTTAAGCATCTTGCAAGATTGGACTCATGTGATGTTGTCCTTAGAATTATTTTTTTAGTCACCACTAATCACTTCTACTGCCTTTTATTTCCTAGTCACTTTATTTGTTTCAAGGGGACTGATAAGGCCCTTAAGGCAGTCCCATAATGATACTAATTAATTAATAATTGGTAGCAATTTGGGTGTGTTGAAGAGCTGACCTCAGATAATTCATGCATTGTGACATGATGTACTTGACAGTGCCAGCAGCAGAAACAGCAGGAGTGCCATCCTCCAGCTGCCAGAACTAATTATAAGCAGTTTGTCTTTTTTCTTAATGGCAGATTCTGTTTGTTTCACAACAGCCAATTTAAAAGTCACTTTTAATATCATCATCAACAAAAGAATACCTGGAAAAAAACGTGTTCACTTTTGAGCGAGAAACTGCAGAATGAGTTGGATTTTCATGGTTACTTTTGCTAATTCAACACTGGACAGAAGCTAAAAAGCAGATGGAAAGTTTCTCACAGGAGAACACAAAAACTTCTCTTGCTTTTGCACAATTGATGTGGTGCTGATGAGTTAGTTAATCCAACTTAAACAACATAAAGTCCCCTCCTGAAGCTCTCATATTATGTGATCAAGCTTATGACAAAGGACCACAGGCTACATTTTCCATAAAAATTAATTCTGTGTAAGTCTTAGCAGGGATAAGGTGCTGAGAAAGTCATATAGTCTTATAGAACTATCCCAGTGTCAATTGAAGATAATTCACTGTTATGAATTCTCATCCTTCCTATTATTTTGTAGGCTCACACCATTAAAATCCTGTCTTAAAATTTCATCCTTCCCCTATAGTAAGGTGAAAAGGTTAATTCCCAAGGGACTAGTCCTGTGAGGTGCTGGGCTCTCTCAGCTCCCACTGACTTCAAAGCTAAATATTTGCTTCACATGAAAGCCTCTTTAATTCCCCATTACTGTAAGGTATACTTGTATACAACAGTGGGAGCAGTTGTCATTATAAATCAGACTGTTTATCAGGGGAGCTATTCTCCAGGGCAGAGCAGATTCTAACACACCACGACATACTTTATTTGTTAGCCTTAGTTCCACAGGAATTTTATTCAGGCAGACACCTCAAGGCATGCATCTTTTCAAAGTGTTTAGGCAGGAAGCGAGATTCAAATTAGATACACTTACGATGCAAATGCATTATTATTTAGCTCAAAACGACTGAGGCTGGGGGTTGTAAATCCTGCCATAAAGAGATCTTTCAATTACCTTCTGTTCAGTGAATCAGAGAAGAGGAACCCTTTCCCTGGCTTTTTCATGCAGAACAAATTTGACTCCCAAACAAATATCAATCACCATAATACTCTATATTTTAGGCTCTGTAGAGACCTAACTCCTAGCTGTTTTATATGGGGTTTTCTTCTAATATGGTATCAAACCAAAACCTTGTATCTTTAGTGTGACTGAATCTGAATCCAGTCTTTAATGGCTTGTCCCTTTGTAAGCTCAGCAAAACTCCAGAGGATGTGTGAAACCTGGAGCCAGATCTAGGTCTGATTCAGGAATTTTTTCTTTCCTTTGAAATTTCATTTCTTCCTCAGCTCATCCCCATCCTTTGTTCCAAACTTCCAAACTACAGATAAAATATATTACTGCTTTCCCTGTAATATTTCCACAGCATGATTTTTTTCTGATGGCTCAAGTTTCCCTTCACCTCCCCCTTGATGTTTGACTTTTCTAACATTCAGTTGATTCTCCTTCTCTTCCTTTCCTGTCCCCTGCCTGTTTAAAACATGGCTGTTATAGTCTTTACCTTACATGGAATCCTTTTGTTAGTTTCCCTCATTCCACTGCAACACATCTACACCTTATTCCCCCCAGAATACCTTAAACTTTTCCTCTTCCTTGCTTCTCTGTTTTTGTGTTATATTGATCAATCACACCCTTCTGCTCCCCAGCAGCCAAATTTCACCTTTCCATCCTTGAGTTTTGTGGCACAAAACATTGGGAAAGTTTTACGTTTGCTTCTGCTTTGATCTTCTGAGGAGGTAAAAGAGCAGAGAAGCACAACAGCACTTTTCATAGATCTTTAAAAGGTGTGTGAACACCTGTGTGCACAGACAGTGCCTTGGCTGGAACTGCTCATTTGCAGTCAGCATAAGGCTTCAGTCAGTATAATTTTGGCATGTATATCCACTCTTTAGATTGTCTATAGGAAAATTTAGCTTTCTCATTGCACAGTGATAACTGCAGAAGTGGTGGTTTAAAGCTTCTCTATGACACAAACTAAAGGAAAGAAACAGTTCCTCAGACACACAAAGCCGTCCCAATAAACTTTACAAAAAGCCTATTTCTCTGACATGGAGAATCTGCAGGCTCAAGTTTTAAGTTGCTCATATTTAAAAAAAAAATCCTTAGATCCATATTTAAATATCATTAGAGGACATATTTATAACAAAACATATATTCCAGCAACATTTTTTTTGCAAATATATACTATATATATATTAGAACAACTTCAAATATGTATTTTTAGCAAAACCTGCTAGCGACACTCATATCCATCAAACAAAATATTTGTTTCATTCATAAGTGTAGCACGCCATGAACGCCCTCATCCCAGCTAATTCAAGTTAAATATTTGGTTGTATTCTAACTGTATACATGTATTTTCTCACAGAATGAATGGTTACAGTTTTCAATGTATTTTAAATGAGACCGTGCTCTCCCAAAACAATCACGTACAAGTGCAGTGCCAGTGAAAAGTGCCAAACAAACGTCTTCAGAGGCTGCAGTTTCCTATGGGTTTCACCTAGGGACTGTTACTTGACATGGCAGCTGTAGAAGGTACAGGTCCTTGGTTAGGGAATAGAGGCTGTGTCAGGAGGTCAGGGTTCCATTCCCCACCCTGCAGGACCTGCTGCTTCACCTCAGCCCACTCACCTGAGCTCTTTGTAACTCAGTTTCCCCCTCCCCGTGAGGGGGGCTTAATCTTTCCTACCTATTCCACAGGGCAGTTATGAAGCTTATTTTGCTAATGTTCATTAAGTGCTTTGAAATATTTGATTTGAAAGCAAAGCTTTTATCCTATGGCGTTGTTTTTTCCATAGAATTGATACTACATTTATAGTTATGGAACCAGCTCTCCAACACCACTAATAAAGCTGAGTCCTAATGCGAAGAACGGCTTCCATACTGTAACAGGTTTTTTTCCCCTGTTTCCTCTTGTCCTGCCAGTTCAGGGGATGATTTCCATGGTTTTTTGGGGGGAAGCATGGGGGGGCAGGTGTTGGTCCTTTTTCTTTGTTTTTTCCAGACTAAAGCCACAAAGGCTCAAAAGCAAATAATAAACCTTTCTCTCGACCAAAAGGAAAAAAAAAAGTTTGGTCTGTGTACATTTCCAATTATTTTTAAATTAGCCTTCATGAGCACGCACAGCAAGTAAATGCAACCACAGTGCCACAGCTCCAAAGATAATATCACTGCTTCTTGAGTTTATGCAGGCCTGCTCTAGGTCTTTATCTGTGATCCCACTATCTAAACAAGAGCTTAGCTTTCTTTTTCTGTCCTTATCTTGTTCGTCAGTTGATTGTTTGCTAAGTATCTCAGTGAACAAGACCCAAATGAAAATGACTGTTCCTGTATAATTTGTTTGGATCAGATTAAATTGGAAAGAAGGTAAAAGTGAGAGAGAAAGTAGAATGCAGTTACAAATGAGTAGTGAAGGTCGAAATGAACTACAAAACATCGTGCTTGAATCTTTCTCTTCCTCTCATCTGACTTTTCTGTGGACTTTGTGGAAAAGGGTAGCTATAACAGCGTGTCCAAAGGTAATTCTTTAGATCCTGTGAATTTGAAATATCTTGGTATTGTAATAAGAAAATGTCTTGTGAAGACATTTAAATAAGACAGAATAAAATAATCTAACACAATTAAAGCTAATATAGTCAGTTCCTTTGTCACATTGTTGCCTGCTGACAATTCTTCCAGTGCGTGCTATTACTTTCTGTTATACTCTGCATTTCTCAGCTTATTAATTTTAATTGCTGTATTGCAAGTCTTTCAAATTGATCCTAAATTTTTTGCAAGAAGACTCAGAAACTTGACTGGGATGTGATTTGGAAGTGAGACACTAACCACGTTAATATTCTCTGGATTTGTTCTCTTTTTGTATTGCAATGAAACCTGTTTGTGAGAGTTCAACTGCTTTTTTTTCAGAAGCAGCACTCTTACGACTTCATTTCAAGTAGATAAGATAATCACAGGATGCCTGGGGAATTAAAATCCTTGCAAGACATCATGACTTGCCAAAGGCACAGCAGGCCGACAGCTTCAGGGCCAGGATTCCAGAGATGTGTCGTGCTTCAGCAGAATCTGCAAGCTGCTGTATATGCATCTTTCCACTGCTCACTCTCCTCAGCTCCTCTTTACTTCACTCTCTCATAAAAAATAAATACTGAGGGGAAAACACAGTTATCTAGTCAATGCCCCTTCATCATCCTACAAGCTGGATAATTTTATAGTGGCACCCTTCTTCCATTCTCTCTGGCCTATTTCTTAATTATGACAGACTTGTTGATTTAAAACCAAAACACAAGCCACATCACCCCTATGTAACCTTGCACTCTTGTATAACTTCTTTCAATGGTACATTTTTTAAAATTTTTTTTTTCTGGATTTGGACACTTCCAGTTTCCAGATGTTGATTCTGAAGTATTTGTCTGAGAGATTAAAATATCTCAACTAAATTGATGATTTTGAATGGTCTTAAGCTTCTTTTAGATAAATTACATAATTAGTATTTTTAGTCATTCACACATCTTTATAGCTGTTTTCTGTACTTCTACCTTGCCAGTATTTCCCTTTGACAATATGAGTATCCAACCTTGGTACAATATTCTTCTTGTGCAGCAGTTTCAGAAAGACCATGCACAGTTGCAATATTTCCCTTATGTTTGCCTAATCCTCTGCTGACACATCCAGAGATTTTCCAGCCATACCATAGTTCAGTTCATTATTTACCATGATGACATAGGTAGATAACCTGTACATGCCTCTGTCCACACAGATTTGGGTGTCTCACACCACCACGAGCTGCTGATACTGCTTGAAGATTTGACCACCCCATTTAACTGAATCCTCCATCAAGGTATCTTCTCTCCCACGCCTAACCTGACAGCTCCCTGTGTCATCCTAATGCTTTCCTGCCTGGGCCTTCACTGAACCCCACAAACTCCACAGGTAATTTTCCTTCCCTGCTGTGAGCTTGTCCAACAAGGTGTGATCAGTTTATCTGTCGGGAAATCATTTACATCAGAGACAGCCCGAATGAGAAGGGTGCCCCCAAAATCTTACTCTGTAGAAAGGAAAAGGTCAATGGGAAGTTAACAGAAGACAAGAGGAAAGAAAAAACATGTAGCAGTGTTCTTTCAACAAGCTACTTCATCTTCATTTATATGCTGTATACGCATATACTTTTAAAAATTTGCAGGGCTGTCAGTTTCCCTTTTTTGCCCATCTCATGGAGACATTCTCAGGCTTATTTAGTCTGACATGTACTTTGTGGTTCTCAGTTGGCAAAAAACCATAAGGCATTACTTATGCATTGACAATTTATACAATATTAAAACAGAAGTCCCCATCCTGGCAGGGTGATGAAATCATAAGTAATTTTAAAGTAATTAAATTAAAATCACAAGTAATCACAAGTAATACTAAATAGCCTTCAGTCCAAAAATTGCCATCCTAAAGACTCTGAAAGGATCTACTCTGACACTTCCAACACCCTGATTGTCTCTTTAGGATTTCAATACCTACCACAGGGCTCATTTCAGTAACTGAACTCCCTCTTTGAGAACTTTAAGAGTCAGTGGCTCTCTCCTTAACACCTCCAGGAGGAAAAAGACAGAGTATATCCTTTTCCAAAATAATGTGGGTCAAACTCGAACAAAAATTGGACATTTTCTTCCCCGTTTACTGTGATCCTCATGCAGAAGATTTCAAAATGATGCCAAAACATTGCACCGTGGGAGAGTGCGCTCATGGAGAATAGTTTCTCGTGTTGCATCAGAGGACCAGTGAGACCCTAGATTGCCTCGGTGGTAATCGACAGAAGGCTTGTTCTGACAGGTTTGTGTCACTGTGTAAACAGGAATGTTTATAACTATGCTGGGAAAGTGAAGAGTTTGTTAGTGGGACAACATTACACATGGGTGCCAGCCAGGGTGAATCAAGTTTTGCCAATACAATTCCTCACGCAGCCCGGGCTGCGGCCCTTTCGTGCCGGTCTGACTTTCCCAGCGGTGGTTTCGTTAATCTGATTTATGCCCCACAGCCCCGGCAGCACTGAGCCCAGCCCCAGCCCCAGCCCCTGCTCCACCTCCAGCCCCAGCCCCAGCCCCGCGCACTGGCCCCGGGAATCTGGAGATCCAAAACGGCAAAGCTTCCTCTGACCCCTAAACCGATCATTATTCACTTGAAAGGCAGGCTTGCACAAACAAATATTTTGTGTAGCTGTTATGATTATTGTCAGTATCTGTCCCCATTGTTCGGGCGCAGGAATTCCTTTGGTCTCATAAATACTGAGCCCGGCCCTCCCCTCCCCCCTTTAACTGTCAGATAATTACACAGTTGGCTTTAGAGTTTAACTTGTCAAAGGAGTTTCATTACTTTGTTCCTTTTGGGCAGCTTCCACTATTGTGCTTTCTGAACACTAAACAGAACCTATATTAACTGTCAGTTAATTACACACCGTTTTTCTTCAGTATTTACCAGTCAAAGGGGCAGGTAGGCTGCAATCCTATCATCTCAATCACTGTCTCTGCTCACAAAAGAATCAATAAAGATGAGTCACTTAGTGTCACCCAGTGTCTGATACTCAAAGCCACCCATTCCTAATTGCCTTTAGAGATGGATGATAATACAAACTTTGAAGTGATAATCAGCCTAATGAGTGGCCTTGCTGAGAGGGTAGATCATGTGTCAGAACAGTTTGCAGATGCTTACAGGCAAACAAAGCCAGCTTTCCTTTTAGACCTGAGAGGACCATGGCAAGTCTGGTACCCAGAGCCCCGCACAATGGCAGAGACTGGAGCACAGCAGGACGCTGCAGCCTGCTGATCACAACTGACTCCATCCATCTTGCTCTTTGCCTTTAATCAGCACAGTCAGAACAAGTCCTCCAGATCTCTGCATGTTTATGCTGGATGTTTAGGCAATAACTGTGTAAAAGATAAATTCTCTGATTCTGAGTCATTGGATTTAAATAATAGCGATTGGACTTGATAGGTAATGGCCGGGGATCCCGGCTAAAACTACTGAGTAAATGTAATTAAATACAATCGGGTGCAGTCAGCCAGGCAGAGCCAGAGACCATAAAAGGCTCATTCAGACAGCAATGAAAACAAACAACGTCAGCAACAAAAACAAAACCAGTGTTTGGTTTGCTAATAAGAGCATGATCTGAGGCCTGATCTACACTCAATTTTTGCACCCAACAATTTGACCAAATCAATAATTTGTAAAAAGCCAGGAACAAACAAACAAACAAACCAAAAGACAAATTAAATTGCTATAATCCCTTAATCTGGATGCAGTTATGTTTTTATTTTTAAAATAGTTAAACTGTCATAAATTCACTCAAGTGTAAACAAATAGCCTATGACCATGTTTGTGCTAATATGACTGTCTCTGTGTAAAAGGGTTGTGTTGATTTCACAACCCTTTAGGAATTTATCTAAAAGTTGACAAGAGCTGACCATGGACATTGCTTCAAAATCAACTCACAAATCTGGGAATCTGCAGGATCACACCAATTTGACTTCTGCGTATAAATGAAATATATGTGAAAACATATGTATGAATGGGTTAGCATGCTTAACAATTTGGATGTAACAATCTAAAATTCTTTTGGGGGCAAATCTGTAGTCACTTGGTGAAAGGTGGTGAAAAGGCTGAACAAGTGGGTTCAGGATTTACACTGTTTTAATTACAAGCTGTCAAGTTTTAATATTTTGTTGTCAACTATTTCACTTATAAAACTTGTCCTGCAAATAAGGAAGTAATGCAATAAAGCAAATGAGAAACAGAAATTTTCATAAAAGTAAACCTACCCTTTGAAACTAAGAGCAAGATTATTGCTGCTGTTGCAAAGACTACATAATGAGAACTCTTCAGATAAAACCAATCATATTTTCAAATTTTTACTAGCTTTATATCTGCCTGCCTTCCTTTTTTCAAGTCACTGACAAAAGTGCAATCTTTTGGATCTGAAAGTACAGAAAAAATAGCCTTTTATTTTGTGTAGCTTGTGTATGAATGTAACACACGTGTCTGTGGGAAGGCTTCAGAGTTTTCTGATTTGAAGTTTTGTTTCGAGACAGCATTCTCCACTAAGTGATGTCTGGTAATACCTGCTGCATGCTGACACGAAAACCTATGCCTTCAAGCTCTCTGCTATAACTGATACCAGCAATTAGCCCAACCTAACACTATTTGAAACCAAATGCACCAGAAGAAGTTAATTTCTTTTGCTAGAGAGTATGAGACAGAAAATACTTCGCTGAGTTAGTAAGTGGGCTTTGAGGCATGTGTCCATAGGCACTCGTAGGTTGCCCGTGACAACACAGGTTATCTAAGGCTCCTCAATTCACAGAGCTGGAAACACACATGACTGTCTGCCAGCGCCCTGCTCTCACTCTTGTGGCAGTCAAACTCATCTCTGCTCAGCTCCCTCAGTGGCAGCTGTGAACAGCACAAGAGTTTTCCATGCATTGAAGCTGCAGACTTGTTCCCTATAGACCTACAGCCCTTCATCCCTGCTCACAAAGCACCCCAGAGAACCACACTTCTCTAACAGTGCCATGTCAGAACTTTTGGGAAGTGGTTTTGAGCTGTGGAGGAACCTCATGTTCCTTCTTACCTGGTGAATCATCTGGGAAAGACCACCCTGCCCACACTTACATAATATCCTTCTCCAAGGAAAATTCTAATCCTCAGTTACACTTCTCCTATAGGAAATACTCCTTTAAAATTCTCTTAACTTACATATCTATAGTTCATATGATTCAAGTTAATTGTCAAGCAATAAAGTTGCTAAACATGTTTTTTAAAATCACTGCATAATTCCATAGGCATATGCATTGGACTATATGTACACCATAAATAGTTTCATAGTAATTTAGTTCTACACAAATGCATTCACAAGCATGGAAGTCTAAAAATACCCTTTCAAGCACATATATTGCTATCATTGCATATCTTATCACTTGTAATCACATTCAAAATCTCCATTTGAGCTCTAAAGTGTGTTGGACTGAGGGAAAACTTACCCATATTTGGACCTATAGAACTGAAGCTGATAATTTGTGATTAGTTAATGGAAATGTGTTGACAAATGAATTACAGTTGCAAGTTTAAGCATGTACGTTGCAAGCAATTATGAATGGGAAAGGAAAGGAAACAATGAATTGAATAAATGGGTTTGGTGATGCTTGATGCCTAATACTCATTCAAGCAGTCTTGAGTCAAAGTTTGGATTATAGGCAGAGATGTTAAAATTCACATGACATGAGACACTGCAAGGTGTATCTTTCTAAAGTTCCTTTTCTAACTTTCCTTTTAAAACTTTTCTAACTTTTAGAAAAGTTTCTATTTTTTATTAAACAAAACAAATGTGGCTTTTAATGTATCTTTTAAATTGACTTGTTTGATACTGACCTTAGAATGTGAATTTAGTGTTATTTTGTTATCTCATATCTGTATTATAGCATCATAGAGTCATAAAGAAGAGAAGTTTGATGCAAGTAACAACCAAATAAGCCATGTCTGAAGGATTTCCCTAAAGATCTAAGAAAAAGAATAGTAGCCAAGATTTTCAGAAATTTTGTGTGTGTGTGTGAGCTAAACTTGAGAACCTTAAAGGTATCTGATTATCAGAGGATTTTTAACTTCACACATTCTAAAAATATCTTAAATTAGATACCCAGAAACAAGGGCAGCCATAATCAGTAGTCACCTTTAAATTCCACAGGTATGGTTTCTCTCTCAGTTCGCATCACCCTTGCACGGGGTCACTGCTGGAAAAGGGAGTCCCAGCCTCCGGGTCGCCTCTGCTTATGCACCCTCGCTGCATTAAATATGCTGGCACTCGTGCTCGCGAGCAAGCCAATCTGATGGGAACACAAGCCCACAGAAAATGCAAGGCGATCCGCTTGTCTGGGCAGCCACACAGGTGGCAATGACAGCACAGGGGCACAGGGACAGCCTGGCAGCTGATGCGGCCGCCTGCCGCTGCTGCGCCAGCGAGAAATACCAACAGCGCGAGAAATATAAATTCAATAAAGCAGGTGCTTCAGCTTCCCGTTAGAGTGAGGGGAAAAGTGAAAAAAGAAGTCATGTCCTTGCTTTAATCTTTGGGTTTACACACGGAGATTTTCAGTGGTTATGGATTTAAACTAGCATCTTCAAGGTCTTTTTCAAACAAGTAGCTCAAAGTGTTTCGCAGATACCTACAAAATTCCATAAATCTTTCCATGAGGCAGCAAAATGTACCAGGAGCCAGTCACCTGTTAGTGGAAGGCAAGTACGTTTTGAGGAAAATGCAGCAGAGGTAGTAAAATCTAGAACCACTATAAATAATGGAAACCACAGGAAGAAATGAAGGTAGTTAAACAGCTACTGGAGATGAAATTTAGCCAAGACATGACGGTTTTACAATCCTTTTCCCAGTCTCAATCCTGTCAAAAACAGCCATGGAACTGGTAATGACAAAAAGGAAGGGGAGACTTCTTTTGTCTCATCTGAGATGTATCTCTGGAGTAAGAAGCTTGTTTTCAAAATGGTTTGCTTTGTATTTATTCCCTTTGAGCCAGTGTAAACTTTACCCATTATTTTAATTGGACCAGATTCTTAGTGTGTTACTGAATAAATTACCAAACCCACTTCCTACTCTTCTTGGAAATGTCTCCATACCCCATATTCATTCAGTTCAGCTCTTCCCTGAGCTGCAACTCTGTCCAATCTTACAAGCTTCCAGGGCAGGAAAGAACTGGAACTCTGGAACTCTGCAACACATTTTGAACATTTTTATTTAACACATGCTGTATAGCAGTAGGATTCCGAGCAGATAAACTCTATAGCAAAAGTCACGCACAGAAAACCAAATGCGGTTTTTGCAAAGTATTTTCTTATTTTTTAAAAAAACCCACTATATGATCACTGTTATGCTAAAATGTAGCCTGATTCAGCACTGGGCTGTATTGCCTTCCTTCCCACTGACTTCAAAATGAATAAGCTCAGCCTGGGTATTTGAGAATTCATTGCTGTGAAGACATATTCTGGCAGGTCAACACAAGCATTATTCATAGGCCTCAATTCAGTCTGCCATCTGAAATGAAAGAGAGCCTTTCTTTAAAAAGCTAAAATCCATCTTTAATTTGTTATCCTAGTAACTGTATCAAAAACTGTTATAAAACAAATATTAAAAATGAGAGCAAGCTGATGAGCAATTGAAACACAGTAAAATAGATCTGGAAGTGCTGCAGAGCCACCACATCCTTGCTCCAGCTATTGCAGACAACCAGTTTATATAACCTTTTTCATGAACATATCGAGATCTCTCTTAAAAGCAGCTAGTTTTATTTCTTCATTTACTGCTATTGTACAGTTATTTGTAGTTTTTTCAGTTTGAGTTACAGATTCATAGATTATATGCCAGAATGGACCCCTGTGATCATCAAATTTGACCTCCATAATCTGCAGGATTGCCCTGAATTCATTTAAGAAGCCAGTGATTTTGTAACCAGGAGTTTATTATGGAAAGGGCACAAGAGCCATGGTATCAGTGTTGACTGATGGGATTAATCAGCTCATGTTAACACACTGATTATCATATAGTAAAGGGAAATGTTTCAAAAGAATACTCCAGTCTGAAACACAAAGCAAAATCATTTGGACTTCCAGAGAGGTCATGGTTGAAATATCACAAAACTCTCTTTACTCAAAGCAGATGTTTATTAAGATTTATTTAGTGTGAAAAATGAACCAGAATGCATATAAAAGACAATGCCTCCTCAATTATGTAATAGGACACCTCCTCATTATATTGTGTTCACTGAAGATGATGGTATTTTCCTAGGGGATGTATAACTACAGTTTGCCAAAGTCCCTCTCCCTCATTTTAGATTAAATATCAGACTGCAGAGCATGAAGCCAAGTGAACAGAAACCTCAAATAAACATAATTTAAATGAAAAAGAAAAGGCCTCTTAAGCATGTTTTCTGAGTAAATATGTTCAAAATAGAAAGTTACAATGATGCCAGGATACTAATACAGAGAAAAATCACCAGAATTTAATATAAGCAAAAATACCTCTTTCCTACATTTGCACACGTATTGAAATGAAATGCAATCTGTAAGTGTAAATATTCACCAAACTTTTCACAGAACTGAAACAACTTCTCTTTCTTGCCACCTTTTCTCTTTTTTTCCTGTCTCTTTCTGTGAGCTCCCTCCAGTGTTCTCAAGGAAGTATTGAATCATTTCATTTTGGTATATATTACATTTTTATCACAGGAATCACCATGATAAGAAAGATTATATAAATCTAATCTCCAAGGATGCCTAGTCTGGGCTAAAGGTCTGATCTAAACCTGGTTGTGAAAACAGGCCCTGGAAGAATAAGATGCCCCTCACCCACCACAGATGTCCCTTAGAATGAACGGCACGTGTACAAAAAGGGCTGCTGGATGTAGAGGTGACTAGAGAATGAGCTGAGACTGTGTACCAACTTTGAGATTATTTAGAGTTGAGGAATATAAATGATTTCCTTATTTTCCTCTAGGGACTAACAAGAAAGATTTCTCCTCTAAACTGCAGGTTCATCGGTTGGAAAAGACAAAATGACCAGGAAAACCAGATCACTGACTCAGTCATCAACATGAAAAAAACAGGGCTGGCTCTAAAATCCTGTCAGGTAAGGTACATTCCATATTGCAATAATAATGCCTTTGTATAAATCTAAGCTGAAGAGGGATATGGTTACACTTTGGCAGAAACCAACCAGGGCACTGAATCCAGGATGCTGTGGGCATGCCAGTCTGCTTGGAGCCAGCTCAGGGATCTCTATACAGAGCTGTTATGCAGGCTACAAACCTGCCAAAAGTGCTCTGACACCTATTTACATCTAGTTCAACTCCTGCTTCTACCAAGATAAACAAAAATAGAATAGAACATTTTATTTCCATGCCTCTTCCACTGGCTTTGTGGAGTTACTAAAATAAAATTATTCTCTGTAAGGCTTCTCTGCGTGGTTTATTTTAACTGGTTTGTGTTTTAGTGTTTGTTCACTGACAGAATAAACTAGTCTGAGCTGTGGCTGTTGCAGAGCTTTCCTACAATTTCCTACCCAAGCTATTTGTTCCCATTCCTTCCCTTGTACCCACAGTAGTGCTTTGGGCAACTGAGCCATGAAAAGGGTCAGGGAGCTTAGTTGTAATAAAACCAGGCAAATATTGGGAGAACATAGAGAAGCTTAAAGTCATAAGTAATAGAACTAAAGATAACTTAATTTTCAGTAACGCAATCACAATTAATTTGGTGTCTTTACTGGTGCTTTAGTTACTGTAAAGGTGACTGTGACAAGCCACTCTCCTGCTAATTTGCATGATACCCAGCAGATAGTGAGCCATTGCCTAACCTCAGAAATGTCCAAATGGAGCTATGGAATTACTCCAGTCCTTTGTGGGTTTGGCAAAGACCTTGTAGGATTTGTTGTAGTGACGTATGCTGGGCCTGACTCAAATCCCAGCAATGGAAATTTCTTTGATTTGGCTTATTGTTATTTCTGACCCTGTAAATGTGGGAAGCACTCAGGCATTAAGAAAGACATTGTTTCCCTGACATATCAGTTGGTCACTGCTGTTTACATCAATTGAAACAGAATTAAAATTCCAATTTGTTTTTTCCTCTTTTACTTTCAAAGCACATAAAATGACATCAATTCAATGCCCATCTAACCATCATGTTGGATGGTTTGTTATGTACACAGGAGGATTTGAGTTTCTTATGAGAAAATTGAAAAAAAAGGCCCAGATCTCCCTTTCTCCTATCATTGTCTGTAAATAACTTCAGAGAAGAGCTTTCCATTTTCTTCTCTCTCCTCCTTTACAATAATTCTTTAAATAGGTTCTTTTTACATTTTAATTTTTCTACCTTTTTTGCATTTTTGTTTTATCCATCCTTTTGTAAGGGCCACCCTACCAACACTTTTGCATTTTGTTAACATAGAATCAATGGAAGATCACTCTCCTGCCAATTGAACTGGTTTCTAGCAGTCAATGTTTGTGGCCACAGACAACACAAGATGCAGTTCATATCCATTCTTTCCATAAAACTTCATTTCAATGAAGTGACCATACTTCCCTTGTACAGGTTGTACTGTCTTCCAGCCCCACTTTTAAACACTAAAGAAGATTTCTCTGCACATCCACAAAGTTGTATTTACTTTGAGTACAAGCCAGTAAGTATGCACATTATTGGCTTAAAAGTTCAAACTGTCATCAAATAGAGTTTCTCCTTTTCTGATTTGTCTTGATTACAAATGTGCACTGTGAGCAAATTGCCTTCCTCTTGATATTCTCCTCCGTTTGAAAAAAATGTATAAAATGGCCCATATGTAGTTTTCTATTGCCTGTGCCAAATTAGAACCTTTGTAACACTGGGAGGAAGCTCAGGAGCCTTATCCCTTTTGTTTGTCTTTCACACCAAAGGAAATTACAATTTGAGGAGTTACCTGTCTCTGAGACAACTCCACCATTCCATCTTTAATAGGCAGGTTGATTGACAATCACAGGGAAACACGAACTCCTTTTCACTGGCAGATTTTCCTAGGACTGCCTGTTAGGCAGGTAAGTATACCAAGACCTGATGATCAGTTTGCTGTTCTCACACTGCACACAAAACTATAGCAGTTTGCAATGTCCTAATTTCTTCTCTTCCAGCCATGCTCCTGCTGGGGCACCACAGAGTGCACAGTGCATGTGGTCCCACCACTTTACCTGCATTGCTTGTGGTGGGACTGTAGTGCTTTGTGCATGCTTTTGGAATTTTACTCCTACCTTAAAATCTTAAATTTCAAGGTGAGCGTTTTTAGCAATTACAGGAAGCTCCAGCACGTACTATTGAAACATATCTGCTCCAAAGTAAGCTCTAAGCTTTTAAAAGGAGGTGGCTGTGGAAGTGCAAATGACTACTGAGGAGATGCAGTTACTGTATACAGGAAGCTTGGATCAAGTTCAAATGAAAGCTCAGGGCACCAGTTCTTAGCAACTGATTTTAATGCAGTTGTAATCTTCAAAGCTATCTATCTCTACAGCAGAGGCCCTGGGTATTATATACCTAATGAGTTAGACCATTTGAGCAACCTTCTTTCACATTAAAAAGGTACTTTAACTTTTTCTTTTACCAGATTAACTGTTCAGTCTATTTCTGACAGATGAGATCAGCTATATGGAATTTTAATACTCTGTTTCTTCTAAAATGTGTCTCTGCTTATTTCCTTGGGCTGGAATGGAAGTTTTAAGACTGTTGAGGTTCAAAATTGGTTGTGTAATATTACTATGACTGTTTCGGGGTGTTTTTCAGTAACTATTGGTCACATGCATAAAGCACAAATAAATAAGTAAAAGTAGAAATAAAGACATGATCTTGTTCCCAAAGAATTTCTAGCTAAGGTCTCGATCTAGTAAAAGAGTTATGTGCTCAACTGTGTGTGCCTTGTGAGGTTCCACTGACCTCAGTGGGAGCATTCAAAGTAGTTTAATATGTGTATAAACCTTTGCAAAATTAGGAGGTAAAATACAGTATGTCTGTTAAAATTTACTCTGCTTTAATGAACTGTAGATTCCTTTTTTTGGTTAAAATATGTATAGAGTATTCCAGTGATTTTAAAGAATCTAAATCTCATTAGGAAATAATTAAACTATTACTTGACACAGACACCAACATATTGGGTTTTTTTCTAAAAGCAGGAAGGGAAGGTGAAGTTCAAAATTTCAAAATAGCTTTCATATTTCTACAGTTTAAATGCAAAAAAAGCAGCACTCTAATAGGAAAACTCTGTAGATTCTTATCCAATGGCCACTTAAATGAGAATACTTTAAGGGAGTGTAAATCTTTGCTTCATTAAACATTGGAACAAACCATATAGTTGAATGTGCACAAAACCACAGGTTAATGCTATCACCTACACTTTCAGGAGCATGCTACCATGGACAAAGATGTGGCCTTCTTATTTCTACTGACAGAAACTCACCTGTGCAAGTGCCTGTGAAAGAATGTGTATGTGGAATGAGTTGTTAATTATGACAAGGATGGCAGAACCACAGCACATGAAAATTTCCTTAACAGGCAGCATTCATGAACATGTGTCAGAAGTATCTTCAAGGAGTTTAAGACTAAGGATCTCAGCATGATCAAGTCATTCCTGAAAGTTTATTAAATGTGACTGATCAGGTTTTGGTAACGCAAGGAAAAGAAAATCCATCAATATTAGGAAACATACCTGAAAGGATCTGATTCATTATGTGTATGTTTTACATGGCTTCATTAAACATGTCCAGAAGTATCATTATACTGAATTTCTTAGTCTTGAAAGAGAAAGCATTTGGCTCAGGGTTCAATCAAGTACTGCTGGCATTCCTGGAATGACAACTTTATTCTCCTTCATGTCCACTTACTTAATGCCTTAATTTAATGCCTGTATTCTTGTGGTGAATCCAGCACCGAGGACAGAGACTTAAAACAGTTTATTCCTTTAATTAGAAATATGTATCCCTACCACAATAAAAACAAGATTTAAAATAGAACAATAATAACAAAGTATGAATGAATGCTAATTACAATATAACTATGAGGGAACCACTAATATACAGCTAAGGCTGAATTGATGGGAATTGAACTGAAAGCAGAGTAGTAATCAACATGAGAAGAAAGCCTGATACCCTGGCGTAGATAGGAAAAATAGTTCTGGTTGATTAAGTTTCAGTCCGCTGGGGTGAGGTAGGATTTTGAAATTGCGTTCTTTGGAGACTGTGTCAGGGAATGAATGTGCTTCTGGTCAGTGAAAGGACAGTTAAAAACGACACGGCGTCTGCTGGATCCCAGAGCATTGGGTGGCATATACGTATGCATAAGCACATTTACAGAAACACCACTGCTAGTTATTTGGTCAAAAACTTTCCCCTTTGTGCCATGCAGTCTCACGCAGCTAGGCCCGTGCCCAGAACCTGATAACAAAGTTGCCCTGATAACAAAGGTTATTTCACAAAGTTTATCCTGGAATCAGATTACAAACATTGTGATACATCTTGCAGGTACTGATGTGACACAGTCCCAGTACAGGATGGCAGCAGACTGGGGGACCTGGGAAGCCAGCTTTCCCTTCTAGAGGAAACCATCGCTGCACACTCCAGGTGTAACAAGGCTGCTCCGCCTACACAGGGATATGCGGTCACGGGACGTACACGGAATCACAGAAATACAGAATATTCTGTGTTGGAAGGGACCCGCAGGGATCATCGAGTCCAGCTCCTGGTTCCACACAGGACAGCCCCAGGAGTCACACCATGTGCCTGAGAGCAGTGGCAAACTCTTCAGCTCTGTCAGCCTTCGCCTGTGACTGCTTCCCTGGGGAGCCCGTGCCAGTATCAATCTCTGGGAGAAGAACCTATTTCTAACATCCCAACGAAACCTCCCGACACAACTTCAGGCCATTGCCTCGGGTCCCGTCCCTGTCACCACTGAGAAGAGATCAGCGTCTGATCACATGTGATGGCATTGCCTAGGGGAGTGTCACCCCAGCGCCTACCCCAGATCGCAGTGCAGATCTGGTTAACACGTATTAATCACCTCTAATTAACCCGCCTTGCAGCAGCACTGCTTGGCTACGCCTGGCACGACGCCCTAGAAGGGGGTCGTTACACCATACATGTTCCATTTTCCGTACAGTGTTTACGCAGCGCTGGTTACACGTGCAGACTGTGCTGGGACTCGTCTGCCGTGCCGTGCCGTGCCGTGCCGTCCCTCTCAGGGCGCTGTTATCCCGGGCCTGGCGCGGTCGGAGCCGTCCCTGCGCCGCCGCGGCCTCCCCGCCCCTCCCGCCCCGCCGCGCAGCCGGAACGCGCCGCGCGGGGCCGCGTTGCGCGGGGAAGGACGCGCGGCGGCACCGGCACCGGGGGCCGCCATGGCGGTGGACATCACCCTGCTCTTCAAGGCCAGCGTGAAGACCGTGAAGACCCGCAACAAGGCGCTGGGGGTGGCGGCGGTGGGAGACAGCGCCAGGGACGAGCTGCTCAAGCGGGGCACCGCCCGCTCCAAAAGCGACTTCACCAGCAGGGCGCGGGAGGTGGTGAGTGCGGCCCCGGGGGAGGGCGAGGGGCAGCCGAGGCCGCCGGCAGCGGCTCCTCCCGGGCGGGCAGCCCGCCCCTCACCGCCGCCTCGGAGCGTCCAGCGCTCCCCGGGGAGAGCGAGCGGGCCCCGGAGTCGCCCGCAAAGAGCCCCGGGGCAGCGCTTTCCCACACGGGTGTGGGCTGGGAGCGCGGCGTGAGAGCCGGGGCCCGGCGCTGCCGTGGCGGCCGGGGCCGGCTCCGAGCCCGCCTGTCGCCTGCGTTCCCCGCGGCGCGGCCTGGCTTCTCCCGGGGGGCTCTGCGGGCCGCGGGCCCTCCGGCCCGGGCTGTGGTTGTATCCGTGCGGATCCGCCGCCCCTCCGGCCTGTGCCTGCGTGCGCACGGCTGTTCCTCCTGCCGGCTGCCACGTAACAGAACGCTGCCATAGCACATGCGTTCGTCCGGGTTTGCAGTGCTGCTCCCTACATGCCGCCTTCGGCTCGGCTGCTTCAATTCCCACCCGGTGTAGCAGTTAAGTGCCAGCCCTAGGCTAGGGAGATTACATTTACAAAGGTAACCGGAGCGTTTTAAGACTTGCGAAGACAAGCTCTGAAAAGTTAAGGAATTACAGAGGTGCAAGCTGATCGGCATTAACAGCAGTCCTCGGTCCATAGTCGTTCTGTAAAAACAATTTTGTTGCATATTGGTTTCCTCCATACTGAGTCAAAGGCAGGGTTTGAATAACATGTCTTTGATAAAGCACTGGACTGTACTTTGAAAAACTAAGAGGAACTCTGAGGAGATAGACTTACAGAATGGATATGCAAGTTTGGGACTAAATGAGAAATGCCCAAGTGGTTTATAGTAGCAGAGGAAGCACAAGGAAATCTGAGGGTTTTAGGTTCCATTCTAGATACTCTTATAGCCACAGATTTGTTGGTTCCCTCTGAACAAGCCTTTTCCCCCATTGCTACTAGTGTTATCTCTGTCTGCATTTCAATTCCTCCTTCTCAGTTTCTGTGTCTGTATTTCCAATAATTTACAGTCTCAAACTAGGTTCATACCAACCTCTTCCTCCCTGCTAGTCTTTGTTCCCCCTTACCTTCCTTCTGCCAGGGCTTCTTTGCTTTTGCCTCTTCCCAAGTTTAGTTTTCGTTTTTAAAGTTCTGTTCATACTCATGCCTACCCTCATCTCCATCTTCTCCTTGCCCTGCTGTAGTCCTGTGCAGTGACAGCATGCTATAGCCATGTCCTTTTTTTCCTGCCCTGGTTCTTTGGCTTCCCCTCTTCTCAGCTGCTGTTTCCTGATGATCCCAGTTTTTTTTCTGAACTCCTCACCCTTTCTGAGTTTCCTCAGTGCGCTGTCCAGACAACAGAAAGTAGGACAAAGGCATGGAGAAAAATGTCTTGTTTAATTTGTAAGAGCATCAAGTGAGGTAAACAGCAAGCTGAACCATCTGAGGGGGACAATGGTTTTAATTAATGGTATTTATGTAAACAATGACTTTGGAGAAGAAGCACAAGCTGAAATGTGTTGCTGTGTGAACACATGGTGCCTGTGGTCAGTGAGAAGGAGCGAGGTGGACTGGCCTTGCTCTGTAGCTCCTGTACCTTTGTGACAGTGAGCCAACAGCCCACCAGACCACAGAACATCATTTTAATGTGTGAATAAAACAGTGAAACTGCAGCTAGAAGAACAATATTTATAGTAAAATAAATGATGATATTACCTGTTTGTTTCAGCCAAACACAGTTCAGTTTGATCATGTATGTGTCAAACCCTCTTTCAAATACTGCATTATAGCATTTTGATTGAGTTTAACTGCTTCAGCCAAGACTATGCACCTTGGCTTGGAAATGTCGTCTTTGACAGTTGCATTAATTAATGTATTTATTTTTTAAAAGCTCTCCAAAAGCTAGTGAGTTCCTGTCACTGTAGAGTTTTTTTGTTTATTCTTTAGTCTGAGGAAGGTATCAAATGTTTAACTAGTGTCATCTGTAAAAGTTTTAATGATCGTCACTGGTCTCAATCCATGTAAGATAATAGTAAAGACCTTGAATAAGCTATACTTAGTAGTCATCACTTTCTTTATGCCTTACTTGGTTGCAGAATAGAATATTTCAGTTGGAAAGGACCTACAACCATTATCAACTCCAACTGCCTGACCCCTTCAGGGCTGAGCAAAAGTTAAGGCAAGTTATTAAGGGGGTCATCCAAATGCCTCTTGAACACTGACAGACTTGGAGCACCAACCACCACTCTGGGAAGCCTCTTCTGGTGTTTAACCACCTGCTTGTTATAAAATGCTTCCTAATGTCCAGTCTAAGCCTCCCTTAGCACAGCTTTGAACCATTTCCAGTCATCCTGTCCCTGGATACCAGAGGGAAAAGATTGGCACTTCCTTCTTCATGCCCTTTCCTCAGGAAAATGTAGAGCAATGAGGTTGCCCTCAGCCTCCTTTTCTCCAAACTACAGAAGCCCAAAATCCTTAGTGCAAGTTCTCCATCTGACATGCAAGTATGAGAATGATGGAAGAGTCTACACAGAGAATGACTCCTTTCAACATCATATTCTGTGTGGGTTTGCATAGTGCCTTTTAGGTAGAGCTGTGCTGATGCTGCTCGTGCTCCAGGCTCCTGGAGTAGCAGACAGTTGCTCACAGCTGCAACACAGCTGGAGTGTGGGACTGGGTGAGTGCTCATCTGTAGGATCAGAGATCTCTCTAGCCCATCCCACAGAGGTTTTGTATCACATAATTAATGTATTTGAGCACTTTGCTGAACTGTATTAAGCAATATAACTGTCATACATTGAATGTTCTTTCTGCCCCGAAGACTTTTGCTGTAGGATCCGAGGACTGTAGTAACTTCTTTGGGTTTTGACTTCTTTGTATACAGTCTCTAAGTGATGTTTAAGAGGGAAGATTAAAGGTGCTTAGTGTTTGGAGAAGACGCTGACAAAATTGTAACTAGTAATCCTACACAGCTTCTGTATTTATGGTAAAGGTTCATTTCACCTGGGAAATAAAGTTATAAATTCCTATTTTACATTCTCAAACTTAACATGATTTTTTTAGATGGGAAGATTTTTGGCAGCTTCTCACAGAAACCACCCCTCTAGCCCCCTACTTGCCACACAAATCCAATACATTTGTTCCTCGGTATGGTGTCAGGTTTGTGATTAAGCTAAATGACTGATGAATTTTAAAGAGTAAAGCAAAAGTATTTAACTAAAAAAAATGGACTTGCTGTAAGTGCTCAGTGGCAAACATAAGCAGTTCAAAGCCCTAGTTTATGTGACTCTGGTTCACAGCTTTACAATACCTTAAATCTGTTGTTTTGGATGTTTTAAAACATTGTCAGTTTTGCAAAGTATTTGGCATTGGAGCTGCTGTTTTAGGGCAGTATTAGGAAATGTGACTCCTAAGGCCTAAAAGGCCTTCCCGTTTACTTTTTTATGGCAAGTATGAGCAATTGGGAATATCATCTGTCAAATATACTTCTTAGATATTTGAAAATGTAGAAGGAACAAGAACTTTTTATGATTGTTGACGGTTCAATATGTGTTGGAGAAATGGAATCAAGGCTGATACAGCCTATAAACCAAAATAAATATAAATTAATGGTCAAGCAGGATTTCATGGTGGATCTAATTCAGTCTTGAATAAAATCTGTTTTGTTTTGGGAAATTATCTTCTTTAAGGTTTTGCGAAAAGCTAAAAACTGAGGAGTTGGAGCATGAATTACTCAAAAACAATATCAGGCATATCGAAGAAATATCCTTGAGAATGGAAAATTTGAAAGGTTAAATGCTTTTAAATCTTTAAATGCAAAATTTCAGAATGATCAAATGTCCGTGTTTGAAGCTGTTGAACAGATGAGGACGCCAGATTCGTGAGGCTTCAACATCTGTTATTCATGCAAGTTCTGCATATGGATTCTGTAGGATGATTAACTGATTCTTCAAAAAATAAAAAAGGTACACTAGGCCAATATTCACACAAAAATTATGTTCAGCTGCTCTGTACAAATGTGTAATGAGGAGGAAAAATCCCCACATAAAACTTGTCTCCAAAACTAGTTCTTGTGAAAGCCAGAACAAATGACATTGAATATAAATTTTAAGCAAACCTTTTAATTACGAGGCCACTTGACTTTTGTAGTATATTTCTTTGGCTATACATAGGGTAATGGTGACTTTAATTTTATAATAATTTTATTTTATTTTTTAATTTTACATGTAAAACAGCTATTCCTGTGTACCTGTAAAAATCCAGCTTATTTCATTGTTTGAAATGCGGCCTATGGGACAATTTAAAATAGCAGTGCTATTAGAAGAGATGAAGAGCTGGTGTTTTGTCCTTGGTGCCGGATTTGAGATATTCCTGCACTTCTTTGTATAGTTTGGTATTTAGAGCTTTTCCTTAGGACAGAAAAAGGGTAGGAGTGTTTGTATATGGGATTACGGTTTATTCATTACCACTGTCACTGCACTAAATAAAGCCTGAAAAAGGCATGGGGAATGCCCAAACCAGGAGCTAGTCCCCCAAACTGACTATAGAAGACCACCTTGAATAGCATCATGTAATTGTTGACATAGCACAACTAGTAAAGGAGTGTTTTTAAACATACATACTTTCTGATCCCTTTCAGAGTGTTAAGGATTGTTTGAAGAGGTACAAAGAATAAAAATTCAGCCACTGAAATGGTGTAATGTACACAGTGCTAGTAAAGAAAGACAAGACCCTCACGGGAAAATTTCTCGGTGTTTACAAATAAAAAGTTTGAAAAATATTAGTAGATGAAATCTAGAGATCTAGATTTCAAACAGAAGATTCCTTGTGCTTAATACAATTCTAATATGATAAGAAAAAGGTCCACAGGCTTTTCCACTGCCTACTGGTTTCAGATAGATCATAACTTCAGTGATTGGCATGTACCAGTGTGCTGATGCTGGGAGTAACACCATCCCTGTTCTAAAAGTGAAAGATGTAGAAAAATAAAAATGGCAAATATTAAATGTCTTATTGGCATATACTGTAATTATTATGATGCTGGTTCTGAGTCAAGTTCAGATTGGTGACTCCAGAACGAGTCAGGTTATATATGAGCTTTTCAAAAGACTTGGAAATATCTGAAGTAGTGAAATAGTCAGTTTGGTATATTAACTTTTATGGGCTGGGACATGTATTCTCCAGGTCTAAAAAAGAATTGAAAGGGACTTAATCCTTAAAGCTTCCATATCCAAGAGTAGTAGCATTGTGAGCAAACACAAGCAGAGCACCAAAGACTGCATAGTCATGTAGTGAACTGCTTCTGTTGTAATTGAATAGCTGATACTTACCAGTGCTATGGGGGAAATGGCCAAAAATGGCTAAAGTTGTGTGCTTTAATGGTTTTGGTTTTATACTCCAACTGAAAAATTACAACCGGATTTAATAAGGTTATTTAATACATTTTTTGACTCTGCTGATTGCATAAGAATAACTCCCATGAGAGAATATTTGAATGCAGAGGAAATATATAGTGTTTGTGGTGTAGCCAAATTAGAGACTTTCTTAGAAATGAATGACTGTGCCAAATTTTGGACAGTGAGTGATATTTCAGTTCACTTAACTTTTAATGAGAGATAAGTTCTATTAAATTGGGCCCATTGCTGAGTTCATTAGGATTAATTCCGACTTCTCTTGTGAACAGTTAATGAACAGTCACTCTTTCCCTCAAAGTTCACCAATGATGTTGCATTTTGTACTTATTTACGTGCACATGGGTTTCCCTCCCCCATGTTGTAGAGAGAAAATATAATTTTAAATTATGCTTTTTCGAATAGGGAGTTACAATGTACTTCTGCCTAATATCTCAGATTTATCTCTTCCCCTGTGCAAATTACAGTTAATGTCAGTTTTTTATTATAAGCATTTATTGGTTTTATTTCTCATTTCCTTCATCCTTGTTAGAGAAGTTTAGTCTGAGAGATGGAAGGGAAAGACAATAATTTTAATTAGTAGATGAGAAGCATGTAAAAAGCTGGTTAAGGAAATAGCAAAATGAAGATTAAAAAAAAAAAACTTGGAGAAGAATGAAATGCTGACCTTGTGCAGTACATTAGGACTAAATGCCAAATCACTAATGTTCCCCATGTGATGCTTCTGGTTTTAGCAAAAGTCACTTCAGAAACAGTGAGGAGGGTATTGGTTGGCCTTGGGGAAACGTTATGAACGCCTGCATTTTGGGAAATGTCTGTGCAAATGTCTGTCATTGTTTCCCTCTGCTTTGTTTGTTTTAAAGTACATTCTCAACTCCATGGGAATTATTTTTTGAATTTAACAGAACAGCAGGATTGAAAGTTGGCTTGGGAGACAACTTTCCTTAGTTGCCTGTTAATTTTGTTTTGATTAACTGGACCTCATGTGGTGCTGAGGAGTCCAGAAGTATCCAACACTACAGTTCCCATTTTGAAGATGTTGTCTTTGTCCTCGCCTCACCTCCTTGCAGGCTGGTTGTGGGACGTTCTTTCCTGGCTTGGATTTGGAGGAATTGTTGTATCCTGCAGCTGGTAACCGTGAACTCTTTCCTGACTGGTGTTCCTTAAGCTGACACCTTTTGCTTTTTCATCCTGCCACAAATAAGGATAACATTTGTGGGAGTTTGTAGAGCATGTGGAAGTGGAAGAAAGCTAAGGTATATCATAGGTAGCCTCCTTCTTTTCTTAAACATAATATACATTAGCATAACCTCTGAAGGAGGATGATGGGCTAAGGACAAGGTGGTGGGCCTTGAGGTGTCTGAAAAGCTGGAGAGATACTGTGAAAAAGATAGACAGTAGAAAGTGTGCAGGCATAGCTGGAAGAAGATGGAATGATCGAGGTTGTAGAAGAGACAGTCTAACATTAGAGGTAGAAATGTGAGTAAGAAAAAGAATATCAGGAAATGATAGGAGGTTGTGATATAGTTCATCTAAATAGGGAAGAGAGGAAGGGAAGTGGAAGAACGGAGAAAAAATCTGGAACTTAATATTTTCAGGTTACTGAATTTAGCTGATGCATTTATACTTTTTGCTGTTTTTCTGAGTTATTTTTCAAAGATTTTGGAGCAAGAACAGTTCATTATTTTGAGTACTTTGATGCACTGCCATTACTACAAGCTTTGGGCTCTATATTTATATATTTTGAAGTATAATATCTTGTTTGGAACAGAAATGAACATGAAAATAAGCAAACTCAAAAGAATATCAGTGTGATTTGTTAAGTGATATTCTGAGGCCAAAATAAAGCTAATTTCCCTGGAAGCTGGTGACTTTAAGGTGTCTGATTATTCTCCTCCTCTGCTTTTTTGAAAATAGAACAAGTTTGGTGGGTAGCAGCCCAGAGAAGGTCGTAGCTGTGACTCTTCCCAGCATCCTGCAGTTCCTTCTGTGTGCATAGTGTATCCTGCTCCTTCACTTAGGTAGAGACAGATGTTCTTGGACACTGGAAAAGTAACTTCTTTTGTTATCTTCTGCTAAGTCAAGTCTGAGCTAAGGAGTTTTCTCCTCTGTGACAATTACCAAACAGAATTTCTGAGTCTTCACATATGTTAATTGGTTTAAACTCTGAAGTGTATTAAAATATTAATAAAATGGGGAGATACTGTTATTTAGGATGCAAATTATGCTTATGCAAAAAAAAGTTTAATCTCAGAGAACAGCTATTTCAAAACGTAAGGTGTTTGAACTTCTCACAAAAATTGGTTACACATCATTGCTTTCAATGAGTAGTACTCACACCTGTGTTTTTGCTAATTGAGCCTCATTTTGGTCATCAGGTTTAATTATTGTTGTAATGCTGAGCTGATAGCTTTTGATTTTTTGGTAATGAGTCGATTAAGTTTTTGTGTGTTTCACCATAGATAAAAGGATACAATTTTTCTATGAAAGATTATGTAATTATATGCTCTGTCTTTGAAACTTCAGTCTACTGTACTTGAAAATATTTTTCAGACTGGCAAATATTAAAATCCGGCATGATAGCTTCAGCAGTGAGAGCAATTAAGGGGTGAAAATTGGAGGTATGAATCATTTCCAGTAATTCGAGGAAAATGTTCTTTAGTGTTAAAAATATTACACTGTGGTATAAGGTAAAATTGCATAGAATGTTAAATGATGAATACTTTTTTGAAAATGCAAGTTTTCTGGCTTCAGGGTGGTGTGTCAAAACTTTGTCTGGTAAAAAATTACATTTTATAGTGATCAGGTGTTTGTCGTCCCTTTTTACCTTTCATTCTGACTCTGCCTTCTCTCTTGATGGAGGTTGGTGAGACCTGTAGAAAACCCATGTGCTGCATCGACTCAAATTTGCATCTGTTCCATTTCTGCAGGTATTGCCCAGCATTGGAAAAACAAACAAAACAAAAACCAGCTACAATTAAATGTGATCCAACTTTCTTTCACTCTTTGATTTTCCATTATTAATAGATTGCTTGTCATTTCACACTGGATGTATTTCTGGTGGACTTTCAAACAGTTTTGAATATGGATGTAATCTCACCAGTTCTAAATTGAATGTTTCATTTCTCTAGATGCAACTGATTGGTGTTTCCCACCTCTCCAATTTTTCAGCTGTGTAGGAAGAGTGAAGTGAGGTTCAAGTGAATGTTGATAGAGGTTCTCTCAGGATATCCATAAGATCTCAAATGTTATGTTGGTTAATGGTGGAAAATAAGAGGAGTCTTGGTTGACTCCTAAATTTATTTGACCTCTAATATTCTAACTAGCATAACTATAATTTTAATAAAGTCATTCTGTAATTTTTTTTATTTTTCTTATGGTCAAAAAACCTAGGGCCTCCTGTGTTTAGACAAGGTGAAAGTATATTTAGAAGACCAGAAATAATCTTGCTGCAGGACTTGTGGGGATTCCTGGAATGAAATGCACACCTGAGGCATGTCAGGTAAAAGAAGAGGTGTGAAGGGAGCGTCGGGTTGTACGGGAGCCACCACGAGCACGCTGGGGGCTCCTCGCTGGCTCTGTGGCAGCAGCGTGCCAGTGAGTGCCCAGTAGCCAGAGTCATCAGCTCCAGAAAAGGGCAGAATTGATTAAAAGGGTAGGAAAACAGGAGTTTTTCAGTTACGAGTTAGAACCAAGGTGCTGTGTGTTTTGGGGAGGAAAACAGACTGTTGGAGTTCTGAGTTGTTATAAAAGTCTTGTGTCATCTGCTGGTTTTCAGACTGACGGGTAAAATCCAGACGTAATTGCATGATGGATTTTTTTTCTTGACTGTTTTCAGGTGATTTGGATGTTTTGAAAAACAAATTTGAATTCCCAGGATTTCTGAGATTTCTCTCTCTTAAAAATTTCTAGCCTTCCTTTGAGAATTTTTGGCTGAGCTAGTGGTCTCACTTTTCCCCTATCTCCAATTTAGCACGTTTTGTTTCCTGCTTTTATTCTAGTTCTTTCCTAGAAAAGAAGGAAAACATTATGTGAGCTGTAGAAGAACATACTGCCTTTGGCACGCTTTGTGTTTAACATATGGCATTTTATACATGATATCTGCCTTTTTTTATGACTGGTTCGCTTATATTAAAATAAACACTGATAGCAAGCAGGAGTGAAAGACAAACATGTAGTGGTGATGAAAACCATTTAATGATTAGTAGAGAAACATATTTATTGAAAGTAAAAACCATGTCTAAAGGCTCTAATGGTGACTTCTTGAAACACTACCATGTTGTGGTATTTGCAATGCTGTATGTCCTGTACAGTAGATATTGTTTAAAATTGCTTGGGAACTGGAGCTTGCAATAGTGAGCTTGGAATGTCCTGCAGATAATTAAGTTGTGGTCAGGCCTTACAAAAATAAAAAGTTCTCGAACTATGATTTTATAAACATGCTACAATAACATTTCTTTATATTTAACAGTTTCTTATAGAAAGCTGATACTCTCAGAAGGCATTGACTAAAGGTAAAACATCAAGAAAGAAAAAATATTAAATTAAAACTTCACTTAGGATGTTGACAGTTGGCTTGTAATATTAAACAGATGTGTGTGTTCTTGGGATATTCTTCTTTCAGAACCTTGTTGTATACTAGTTTTCAAATGACAGCTACAAATTTTTGATTAATTTAAAATTCTTCTTCCTTCAGTTGTCTTTGTTATATGTTATTTTCTTTGGGTCTATTCAGCTGGACAGTGTGATGCCAGCTGCAGGTTCTGCTGTGATATTCAAGGGAAAGTGTTCCTTTGTGTAGGCCTAAATTGAGGCATTCCTCATTCAACTATATAGAAAAACTATTACATATATGCAAATGTCCATATATGAAATACATCTATGTATTTACTGGGCATGATACTACCTTTTTGTGTGTAAGGGTGGCATTTATGGGTTCTGGTTATGGGTGTGGTAGGGCATAATTTGGCCTTTTTGGCTCCTAGTAAATATTGCACATAGAAGCCAATACCAAAATAATGGAACCTTAGTTTTTATAAAATGTAAGTTTAGTGAAACACAGAGGAAATGATCACTTAAAAAAAAAAGTGTATAGCACTATTAAAATAACCAAATATTGTGTCCAGTTCTGATGTCAACCTTTTTGAGAAGTGTGGTAGCGGTGGGATGTTGCTTTTTTGGATTTTGGGCTTTTTTTTAACAGAAAGAGCTACTAAAATGATCTAAAGTCTGAAAATCTACTTTGTAGTGGAAATCCATTAACATTATTTTGTTAGGAAACATGATCACAAGTAAAAAAGTCTGATTTCTTCATGGATTCTATGATCAGGAAAATAAGCTACAATGCTGCAAGTAGTACGCATTGTTTGAGGTGTGATTCAGCTGATTCTTGATTTGGTAAATTCTGCATCACTTGAAATCTCTTAAGTCAAGTGCATGTATTTCAAAATACTTATGGTACTTTACAAGTAACGCAGCAGTTACTGAACAGAGATGGCTCTGGAATTCCTTTTTATGTATGGGACACTGCTTCATACCAAAGCAAGGAATTGGATACTGGTTTTCCAGATCCCAGACTACTGCTCCACAGTGACCTGTGACCTGTGACTGATCAGTCCGACCTTGGACTGTGCAAATGTATGAATGTTCTCTCTTAATTTTTAGTAATAAATGAACTTAGAGAAAACAAATCATGCTAGAGTATTTCTAAAATAAAATAGCTGTATTTGACTTCACAAAGTGCTTAATCTACCACAGAAGTTTGTTACTGTGAAGTAAGCAACCACTTTTTAATGTTTTTTTAAAATTTTTTATTGTCAGATTTCTTCCCCATAGATTTCAGGGGATGAGTGATGTACAAAGATGGTTAAAATTTATATATATGTGTGTATATATATATATATATATATATACTTATTATTTTTAGTATTGAAGGAATCAATATGAGGTGATTGTTGGTTAAATAGTGCCACATCACTGTAGTCTGCATACTGACTCCATTTAATATACATGAATAGAGTATATTTTTTTAAAAAGATTGTGTAAAGACACAATGATACAACATAATGTGAGTGAGACTAACTTGTAAGAATACACTTCTTTATTCTTGATGATGTTGCTTTCAGTTCCCAAAATTTTTGGCTCATTGTGGAATCTGTTAAAGTATAGATGGGAAATTCTTATAAGCACTTTGATACTGTTTCTTATGGGTTTGAATATGATGTAAAGGACTGTACAGCAAATACAGGAAAATACTTATTACAGATAGTGAAAAAGTGAAGGAGACGAAAAAGGAAAAAATATAAAAGTGCTAATTAGTTGGTCTAAAATGTGACCTAGTGTAGCTTCTTATATTCTATTTATTTTCTGCCATGTTGCAGCATACAGAATGTATGGTGCTAAAGCCTGGCTATTTTATTACTTGACCATTTCTTCACAATTTATTGTCTTAAAAATTACAGTAGTTTCAGGAATATTATGTGGATTCCCACAATACACTTGAAATACTTACAGTTTTATTTTTTAGGCGAAATAAGGCATGTGTATTTTTTGAAGGAAACTTTTTGTTGCTTACAAGGAAGGAGAAGAAGCCTTTTCTATATAGCTCTTAAGTAAAGATAGAGGATTAACTGAATTATGCACCTCATGCATATTCTATATATGAGTATTATTTCAATTTTAAAGAAATATATTAAAAACATCCATTTGAGATGTGGGGGGAGAAGATAATGCAAATATTAATGGATTTTACCTTTTGAGTAAAATTGCATGCTTGTTTCAAAGACTACTTTTATTTGCTTATACATGGCTGCTACTGATGCTCTTATATTTAAAAAAGAGCTACTATTGCAGAAACCATAGTCTGCTTGCAGGCATTTTACAGATTGAAGTGTTTTGAACAAACTGATTTGTATCAATCAGTTCTTAAAATGCAGCAGAACAAGTTTCTTTTTTTGGTGAGACTTGTAAGTTGTGGTGGGAGTTCCGTGCAGCCTGATGATGATGGACAGGATCTCCTGTCTGAGCAGGCACACAAATAATTCAGTTATTGGAATGTGTCTTTCTGCTGGGGCTTTGTGGTGGATGGTTTTGCCTTCAGGTTTTGTCCCTCTTGTGGACAACTTTGAAATAATATGAATAAAATATTAATCATGGAAATTACATGAGATAACATGCTTTTTCATTAGCCCACTCAGAGACAGAGGATATTGTATTAACCTAGCTCCTATTATCCTTATTGCCAGTGCTCGAATACTAAAGCTGTGGTGGAACAACTCTGTAGATGTATGTCTAGATATAGATCCTACAAAGATAACTTCTTTGACCGAGACTGTTGTCAGTGAGATATTGTTGTTTTAAACACAAATGTATGTTTTAACAAAAAAATATTTTCTTACTGGAATTTTATAAGGAAGAGGGTTGTTGTAATGCAGAGAAACTGAAACTCTTGAATAGTAAGTTGTTTGGAATTAAGTTTCCTACCTCTTTCAAGACTATGAACTGAACTATTATATTGCCTTCTGATTGCATGGTGTGTTTTCTGCTTTAAATTGCTATTACAGTAGCTCTTAGAGTCCCTAACTGAGAGCAGGGCTAGACTCACTTTGCGGAGCGTTTGAACTGCTAACTAAGCAAGACATTGAATGATGCAAGATGAAATCCTGGTTGTACTGAAACAGGCTGCAGAGTTATGGTTGATTTAATTGAAGAAAATAACTGCAAAAAATCCTTAGCTGAGTGAAAGTTTAATGCTTGCTCTTGTTTGTTCCACGTTTTATCTTGACTGAGAGTAAGGATGAAGGCTGAAATAAAAGATTATGGAAAAAGGAGTCTTCTCAAGTGTTCTTAAGGATTTTTTATTAAGATGTATTTCTTTTTCTTTTTTTTATTTAGTTGAGGCTATTCAAAAATTTTTCACTTGGGTCCTAAAAGAGCATTCCCCAAATGGGAAGGCATTAGCAGTAAGGACATTTCTAGTTTGTGTCACTTATTTGTATTTCCAAAGATGTGCTGTATCGCAAATCAAAATAATTCTCAAAATATTTATGCATAACAGTTGTTGGGTAAAACTAGCAATTTTCTGAAAAAATGTAGTTTTGAAACTCTCTCTGAGTTGTAGCAATTAACCTACATGCACATTTATAATTCTAGAAAATGGACAGCATATTACATTCAAAGACTGGATCTGATAGACTCAAATTGCTTAAAACATCAGTTATTGAAGATGTCCCCCTGGGACTTTGAGAAACTATTTAACAGATGAAAGTACATTTTGAAAAGTCTGACCTTACAGGCAATCATAAAATGAATCAAAACAGTTCTTTCCTCCCCTGAAATGTACAGAGCCCATCTGTATCTAATCCAGTAATTATAGACTGAGTTCAATTACCTTTTCAAGCTTGGAGCAGACTGGAGACTAGGCAGTGAACAAACATAGGGTTTTGTCTAGACCTCAATTGATCACAGTCTAAAACTTGAATTTATGTCTAATTTTATTTTTAGTGTAGCTTGATAGTTTTTAAAGGATTTATTTTGCTACCTAGTTGCTAGATCATGAAGGTTTTTATTGTTGTCTTAATGTTTATGGTGACATTTTTTTATTCCAGTGAAGTTAATAAAATGGCACCAAGTCCTAAGAGTTTGCTATATAAATAAATTTTAAAAAAAGTTGATTAAAGATTAAACAGCTCTTTTGAGTCTTTAATATTGCCACAATCAAATTATGAAAGAATCTGAACAAGATTATGTAATTTAATATCTATGCTCATATCCAAATATTTAATATTCAGATTGAAACAGCCACTTTTGATGGTTTTGGCTCTTTTAGAAAAATGAACCCCAGCTACCTGACTGCAATATTACCAGTAGTTGACACAGATTAGAATCTGTGCTGGAAATAGATTATCAACTATTTTAAAAATTTATTTCAGTTAAAGCAAGTAAACTATCTGTTCAGCCACAGGCAGTGTTAGAGAATTCATACACAGCTACAAGTCGTAGCAGTTAGTGTAAGTTATCACTTTGACCACCAAGTTGAAGCCCAAGCATCTTTTAGTATTATCCACAAGTAGAACAAACCACATAATATATAATATAATATACATCTTGCTGAGAGGAATCTCGTGCTGCACTCACTGTCTGACATAACATTTCCAACATGGTGTTGTTACTCCTTATAGGGCAGCCCTGAGCAGCCTTCTCTTGGCAGGCGTTCTTTGCAACAAAGCTCTGTAGTTTGCAGAACCCAGTGCAGTTCATGGGACTGGGGTTGTTACAGCAGAACATTTCCTATCTGTTGGGTAGCAGTGGAGGAGCAATGATTAAGGACAGAATAAATGCTTTATTTTTAACTTCTAATTGTGAAGTGTGCTTTTGACAGAATGGCGTCTCTTGGCAAGTGAAGCCTATCATAATTAGTGCATTTAGTTTAACTTACTTATTCTTAATAATAATCAGTATTTTGTAGCAGTTGCTGTAATTAGTTAAGAATGTGGTTCATGGTGACTTCCAAGTCAACACGTATTTGATGAATAAGGCACACTGTTCCAGTAAGTAGTAAATTTGACATGACAAGTGGGAGTCTTTTGATGTTTAATTGGCTTTCCTTGTAACACTTGAGGAAAAAAATGATCTAATGAATGTTGCGTTGACCATAAAGCTGAAGCCCAAGAGATTGCATGGAATGTATTTTGTCTCCATATTTTGTAAGCATGGGAAAAGCTCTCTAGTATTTCTCTTTTCACGTGGTTTTTTTGGGTGGGAGGTGTTTGGTTGGTTTGGTTTTTTAGTGTATAGTAGTTTTCTGGATGAATGATACTGTTTTGAAGAGGTAATATGGAAATGTATAAAATTATATTCATAATCATAATTTTAAAGCAAAATTTGTAATAGTGTATTATCAGAAAACATAGTAGTATATCAGTCCGGTTTGTTGTTTTGGTTTTTTTCCCCTCTCAAAAAGGAAGAACTGTCATGCACTCGGAAGTCAGGAAATCCAATTTAAAATTTCATCCTTCATCAAAATCCTGTTTACAAAAGCATTGGGAAGTTCTTTATTTCTCCCTGCCTTAACTCCACATCAGGAGCCAAGAAGACCTTTCAGCTGTTGCTGTTGCAAATTTCATCGTCTGTTACACAATCGTATTTGTATTAGTAGATTTATCATAGAAGATATGACCATAATCTGCTTCCAGTAATTCCCCTAGCACTCGTTTTTCTTCCTCCTTATCATTATGACCATAAGAAATAAAATTCACCTAGAAATTCTATTTAAGTTTATGCTGCCATAGAATGTACTACCAGACTGCAATGGAAAGTAGTTGATGTAAGTTTCTGAATTTTTAATAATTCTGTGTTACAGCTTCGTAGGAAAAATCTGCTATGACCAGGATGTGGAATCTATATCCTGTGCTCCATTTCATTTTACATGGCTTCAGTATTGCACAGAACTTCAGAAAAGAAAGCATTTAAGAATAGCAGCTGAAATGAGTATGTTCTAAGAGTAAACTAAGGCAGTACCTGTAGCCTGCAGGTTACCTGAAATGAGAAGTCTAGATTTAGCACTGCATTTCTTTAGATCTGGATAATTTTAATTCGAAGGGGTAGTGACACTACTGACCTCAAATTCTAGGGCTACTAAAATAACTTAAGAATTATGCTGGCAGTAATAGACAGAATTTGTGTTGGAGGTAAAAAGACTATTTTGAAGTCTCAAGATTTTTCATGATCTCATCAAGTGTTTTTCCCAAGTGATGGTTGGTTAGTTCACTTCTATCTCTTTGCGCATTAGGAAAAGGACTTTGTTTTGTGACTGGTGCAAGAAACTACTGTTAATTTTCAGTTGCATTCTGAAGACTGCCTGATAGATTTTCTGCTCTGTGCATTGCATACGCTGTGTTTGTAGTGTAAGATAAAAACATTATTAAAAAAACAACTGTGTTTTTAGCTTAATGGAAAGAGAAATTTTAAAAGTGAAAACATTTGTCCGTTGTGCTTCAGTGGATATTTGTGCGTCAGCTGTTTTCAAACCAGATCACTTGAGTCAGCTCCTGTAATTGTACGTGTCCCCTGCCTCGGAGCAGGCGCTCCAAACCCGCTGGAGAGCATGCATCTTTTAGCTGCCTCTGTTCAAGGAAATGCATTGAATTTGCCTTGTAAGATCATTTTTAAATCTAAAGGGAATATTAACTTTATTATAATCTCTGGTATTAATTTTGGGGAAAAAAATCGAGGTTCTTAAGGAGTCATCCTATTTTCTCCTGTTTCACTTATTTAAAAGAAATAACTTTCTTTTACCTTCATTTGTTCCTTCCAACTCTTACGTTTTTGGTGTATGCTTTTCTTTCTGGTTCTATGTATTGTATTTTGTCATCGGTTTCTGTTGAAATCTGTCACAATTTTAGTGTCATTGATTTCTTATTGTTGGTGTAGCATTTAGATTAGCTATTAATAAAGTCCAAGGCAGGGAAGCAGAAGGAGTTTTTATTTTTAATTTGCACTCTATTTGATTGATTTGTTACTATATTTATTTCCTAATTTTTGGCTGATTTTCTATACATTACAGAATTAGTAGACACTCGTTTATTTAAGTGGTAAGAAACTGTTAACTACAAGAGGGATAATTTGGTTGCCCACAAATACCTAGTCGGTTGTTTTACTTTCTGCAGTAGAAGGGAGGCTTTTTCCTCTTGTTGCTCTCTGATTTGTTGTATAATACAAAGGAATTCAAAATGCTTTCCATATAAAACTTCAATCTTTATAAATAATTTTTCCTTTGTCTTTTTTTTCCTGTCTTGTCCAGCAATTGCTTTTTGGACTTCTTCCTTTTTTTGACTCCATTTGTGACATTAATTAGTATTAATAATGGCTACTAATTAAGCAATAAAAAGATGCCTGCAGTCATTAAAGTTACGCTTTTTAAAAACTTTCTAAAGGCCAAATTCCTCAAACCATTTTAAATAAAAGAAAAAATTATGTTGTTTTACTTAAGCTTTGTAAGAAGTCACAGTACAGCTAGTTTGATACAGTGCAACGAGATAGAACTAAACAAAGTTATGTGAGTAAAACTTTCTATTTACACACGGGTTTATTTTCCTTCTCTGTTTTTCAATCTTTATTCATTTTTGTCTCTTCCATGCTTATTGGTGCTGTAGTCAGACAAACACTTGAGTTGCTTATGCAGGAACCATATCTGAATTTCTGTGTAGGGGACTGAAGAACATTTAGGACAAAAAAGATGAAATATCTTCAAAGTAGTGTAGATATCTTGACTTTAAGAATGCACCGCTGCTATACACTGTGTTCAACAATATGCTTTTCCATTGATATTAAATTAGAGCTACAGGCATTTGAAATTGTTTTGTATTTCTGTGGGGAAAATTGTAGTTTTGGAATGCTCTGGTTCTAATACTGATGTGCCAAGGAGTAGAACATGTTATTGAAGAATGAGGTCAGGTTAACCCTCTCCTTGCTAGCAGATAAAGTGTTTTGTTTAGGCTATTTTGAACACTTTCAAGGAGAATATTTTGCATCCTAAGAGATTTAATAATTGGTTTGGGAGTTTGTTTCTTTCTCTTTTAAGCGTGGAGTTCGGGTATTTTGGTTCTGTTTTGTTTATTACCCTAAATAAGGGTCCTGTTCTTCCAATACATGCTAGGCTTTTGTATCTCTGATAGTTGTTTCATTTGCACTGTAATTATATTTACGGCTTTAGCTTGGGTGCACCTTACTTTTCGTGTTTTTTCACTCTTTACCTCAAACCATGCCCTTCTGCTTCTGTTTCTATTCTCCCTTCCGTCTGCAATTCTTCCCTTCCATCACTTTTCAATGTTTCTCTTATTTTTCCACACTTGTGCCACATTGAGTTTTACCAGCTCCTGTTCCATTTATTCATTCAGTCACATATCTGCTTGACATTTACCACTTAATCTTGACCAAGCTGTGATAAATTCTCTTGCTGGTGTTCTAATTGTGATTCACAGCCGTAACATTTTCATCTTAAAGTTGCTAGTGAGATAGCTCCTCAGCAGGGAGGTACTTCATGTTTACCTTTCTCTCTTCCTAAGCGCATGCCAGTGCATGAGCAGACTACTGAAATTCTGATGCAGTGTATTTCAGTAATAGTGACCCATCTGTAATGCAGAGCAGAGCTGTGGAGCAGTGGCTTGACATTTGTTAAATCAGGTGTTCGTAGCCCAAATAGAAACTGGAAAATGTAGGATCACTTCTGTCCTTGACATGAGAGACTGTTCACTAATTCATGTAAGAGCTGTGAAACATTGTGGCAAATTGCAGTAGCATTTTAATCTAACCTTGAGTGAAAATTGTACACAAACCAGTATCCATCTTACAAGAGACACTCTAATTTCTCCATTTGCTTGTCTGGTGAAATACAAGTATTTTTCATCCAGTTGTTCTGTTATTTGCCCACACAAAGCAGTAACATTTAGCTAGTGCAACCCAGCCTGGACAATCTAGTTGTTATGGCAAAAGACAGAGATAACACTGATTTTTTTCACTGTGTATGGGTTGGTGAGATACAGTGAAACTGTTTGATAGACACTGGGTATTAACACATCTTAGTAAGTTTTACGGCTTAGTCTTTAAACTTCTGGACAGTTTGTGCGCATTTATTTGTTGACATGGTGGTGGTTTAGTTACTTGATGGTTCTTTCTTGCCCTACATGCTACAGCAATGGCCATATGTATATCAGCAGAAAGTTGTGAAAGGAAGGTCTTTATGAAAATGGTAGCATCTCTGAAAAGTGTGTGCCCCAGACTGTTGAAAAGACGTGATGTTGCGTGTGATATAAAAAGTCAGACGGGGAAAGTAGTCCCTGTTTTATTATCTCTAACAGAGTGTTTCAAATAAAATTAAGAACTCAAATTGGTTTTGCAGAGTAAGTATTTTAATAGATTTTTGTCTTCTGAAGCTCTTCTGATTCATCAGAGTTTACAGAGTAAGCACAGTCTTTTTCATTGCACTGGTGATTTCTGTCATCTTACCTCAGTGTACTTAGGTGCTGGATAGCCAATGCAGCTGTCACTGCAAGGTCCGTGTGAACAGGGATCTGTAATAAATGTCAGTGTCTGCCACCATCTTGTTTCCTAAGATTGTCTCACAGCTGGCTGGGCACTTAGCAGTCTCAGAATGGAGACCATGTTCCTTTCCTGAGCAGCCATGAGGATAATGCTGTAGTTTACAGCCCTCTGTTCTTGGAGGCCCTTTGGAGTTGACTGCTGATTGGAACCTCAGGCTTAATACAGCAGTATACACTGGTGGTACGTCTCAGTACAAATGCTATTTCATTTTATTTCAGCCAACCCTTTTGTTTCCTTTTCTTGTGTGTCTTGGTTTTGCCTTAGTTTTTGTTTGCTCCTGTTTCTCTCCTTATTTATGCACTGTGTGTTTTCTTTTCTGTGGATGTGTACCATCAAAAAGCCACCTATTATGTGAAGTTATGGGTTCCTATGGGTTTGAGACTTTCTAGAGATTGATAAAACGCTTTCAGAAATTAGCAATATGTTGCAGGGAATGGTAGCCAATTACAGGATACAGGTCAGTTAACTAGGAGGCAGGAACAGATGGATGTATTTTGAGGTGTCTTGCATGGTCTTGCAAAGTTCACCTCAGTGAGTATCTCTTGGTATTTGTATTATAAGCCAAGATTTATTATGCCCATGTGAGCCTGGGTTTGGCTGAGTCTCCTAGATCATTCTCTCCTACAGGCTGAGTTAAGAGAAGGAGACCAGAAGCTCATATCTCTTGAAGTTTTCAGAGTTTGTACTCTGGCTTATGAACAGTTACTGTCTTACTAGGAACTTTTGGCTTTTAAGCAGCTTAAATTTTTTTCTTTCTGTTGTTTGGTAATGTGTTTGTCATTGTATAATAGATAGAATAATTGAATTCACGATTTAGTTGTAAATAAGGCTGAACTTCATTAGGGTTTTTGATTATTTTCCTGATATGGTTTGATTATTTCGTATTGATATGGTCAAGGAAGGCTTGCATGGTGACTTACACATAGGTTATATAACCACCTTAACTGCCACAGAATAGTTTACTGTAAAACATACAGGAACTAGAGAAATAATCTGTTAAACTGTATTTTTTGGATAAAGTTTCCTTCTACTGTTACTTCAGTATTTTTCACAACTCTATGTGGCTGTGGCAGATATTCCCACAGGAAACTACTTCAGTCTATTGTGATGTGAATTTTTTTCTAGATTTTGGGCTGTGTTTTTTGTTTTGATGTTACATTGCAGAGTACATCAGTGTTTCCTCATGCAAACTTCAAGTTCTTTTCCTTGCTTTTTAAAAATACAAAAAATGCTGTTGCTCTTTTAACTCTTACTTAACTGACCTGTAAATCCTTAATTACTTTAACCTTGAATTTCTTTATGTGGCACAATTGTTGTTGAGGGTCAGCATGCTGGAATGTTTCAGGCAAACTTGTAAATACTTAGTCTATAGGACAGTATTTCTGAACATTTTCTTTAGCTATGCTGACACATGAAATGCTTTCCAGTTTGTGCATTTTTATTCTTCTCTGCTATTGCCAAACTTTTTATATGAGAAACTCATAAAAATTTTTGTGCTGTGTGTCTGTTGGCCTTGCAGTGTCAAAGCAGTTTCTTATGATTGCTCTTATCATTAGACATGTTTCATATATTTATTTTAGCTTTTTAAATCTGAAAATCCTTAGCTTCTTTTTTTTTAGTGATTGACATTTATATCAAGTAAAATTAAAACTCAGATATCTGAATTCTTTGTTCAAATTGGTTAAATGAGTATGATTAACTTGTAAGAAGTAGCCCATCAAGTAAAATCTTAAAATTGCATACAAAGCTGCCTGTTGAATTAAAAAAACAGAAACCCAACTTTCATTTGCAATAGCACCATTCTGATTTTCATTAAATAAATTGTTTTGCTCTATTTTGTTTAAACTCTAGATTAATTTCTATGGTTACAGCGGATATAAATCTCTAGATTTCCTTTAAAAGGGATTGTTTATTCAAAACAGGACTGACAGTCTTGCCTCAAGAGAAGCTATTACTTAATTTTATTTTTCTAAGTTTAAATGCTTAAAAATATTTGTAATGATACCCCAAAGGCATCATAAAAATGTAAAAATAATTATACTCTAAAATTACCCAAATTACAGGAAGTGGACATTTAAAAAATCTTACTGAGATTCATGGCTGAGAAAAAGTGAGGCAGGAAAAGTGCCTTACTTCACAACTTGAAATCTTGTCAGGGATTTCTGCTTTCAGTGATTAAAAATACACGTTTGAATTTTCAGTATTACAAAGGTGTGAGAAAATAGCATTGATTTCCCTTTTGATTACAGCTAAAACTTTCTCCTCACAAATTCTGCAAGTGCTTTCTAGAGAGAAATTTTTATGTGACTATTTTTTTCAGGTAGAAATTACTCTCCCCAGGGTAGGGGCACCTTTTTCATAGGCGAAACAGCTGGCAAATACCCCATGGCAGATGAAAACCAGCATGAAAAGCATTTTGTGATGAGCAAATCCTGGGGTTCAGAGATACTATTTTTTGGACGCATCATATGTTGCCTTGGGAGTGTAATGGTCATTTGATAGTGAATTTAATGGAAATACAGAAGGGCAATGTGCTGTAAAGGAAGATATTCTTCTCTTGGACTTGGGTCATGTCAGAAGATTCTCCAGTGGGAGCAAGATAAGGTGTCTTTGCTCCGTGATGCTTTTAGTCCTACTTGAGCTCTGATAAACTTCTAGCCCTTGCTGTAGAGTTGAGAAGCTGTCATGGTTTGCCTTGATAACAATTTATAAGACACTCAGAAAGGAACAGGATGAAGGGAATTGGGTAATACTTGGATTTTGTTAGTATTCTTCTCTGGTCCAAGAGTTATTAAAATGATTATTCTTTTTTGGATATTTTTTCTCACCTTAGTTTACTGTTATAAGAACTAGTGGAGAAGCATTATTTTATTTTCCCCAGGGATGGAGGAGGTATTTTTTTGCATGGTTCTGTTTTCTAGACGCTCTAACAAAGGAGTAGTGGCTTGCTCAGAAAAACTAGTGAAGCAGAGCATTTGAGGTGGGGCAGAGGAGGAGATGTGTGTGCCTGATGGAGAAGCTCTGTCTTGGTTTCCTGAGGGTGTGAATGTCTCTCTCAGAGTGTCACTCACTCTGCATCAACCATGGAAGGCCTTATGGCTACCAGGGCCCAGGTTGTTCCTGCCATTTAGGGCAGAGGACCCAGCTCTTGGAGTTTCCTCTTACATGAGAAGAGGGGGCAGAAAGGGCCCTTTGTCTTAATTTTTATGCTGATACCATGAAGCACATGGATTAGAATCTTAATGTGTACAGAACTGATTTATTTCCAGAATATTTATTTATTGCTTTTGTGCCTGATCTATACGTAGCCTTTACATAAGGATTCATAAACATCTCGTTTCTGACTGGGTGTTTTTCTTGGTGTTGTAGTCGGGGAGAAACTTACTTGGTATAAATGCTAGAGCAACCACTGAAGTAACGTTCAGTCTGTGTAATACAGATTAAGGTGTTGAAACACAGTAGAAGTATTTTTGCACTGAGAACATTATTGTACAAATGATGAAAATCCAGGAAAATGCCCCTCTGAATAGTATTTGACAAGAGCTTGTAGGATTTTGAGATGGAATAGATGTGTCGGTTTGTGCTCTGTATCAGTATGGGTGTATGAATGTAAACACTCTGAAAATGTAGAGAGCTCTGAGTGGGAAGGGACTGCGGAGCCTGAGCAAGGCTCAGCTCTGACCGCGGCTGCAGGGAGCGCGGCTGCCGTGGTGGCTCGGCCCCTGTCCCTGTCCCGGGCTCGGCCCCAGCCCCTGTCCCGGGCTCGGCCTTGACGCCTGTCCCGGGCTCAGCCCGGCCTCAGCCCCTGTCCCGGGCTCGGCCTTGACGCCTGTCCCGAGCTCGGCCTTGACTCCTGTCCCGGGCTCAGCCCCAGCCCCTGTCCCGGGCTCGGCCCCTGCCCCGGGCCCAGCCCCGGCCTCGGCCCCGGGCCCGGCCTCGGCCCC
>VWZV01005695.1:543101-655839 GCA_013397155.1 Irena cyanogastra | reverse complement strand
CCCCTGTCCCGGGCTCGGCCCCAGCCCCTGTCCCGGGCTCGGCCTTGACGCCTGTCCCGGGCTCAGCCCCGGCCCCGGGTTCAGCTCCTGCGGTGCCCTGCAACGGCTTACGGTGAAACAGATTCAGTTTGGTCCCAAAGTGAAGCACATGCACATGGAACTCTGTGAATTGCACTGCAAAAACCTTTCATAAAATCAAAAGATTTCATAATAGTGGTCAGAAAGAGTAACCATTTATTACTGAGTATCTGTTAAATGAGACAGGACATCTCTTTTTTTATCGTAGGACATCTTTTAGTCAAGAAAATGTGGTACTAAAATGAGCTCAGACCGTGAGAACAAGGGACAAGGAAAGTATCTCTTACAGAAAGACTCAAGCGATGTCGAATGCAGTTTCTGAAAGGTTGTAAATGGAGCATTTTCAACAGCAGTGGTAAAGGCCAATTACTGCAAATACATATTTTGACCAATTTCCTTGTATCTCTCAACCAAAACATTCCCCACAATTGTTGTGGAGTGTGTGTTTTAGTCAATGAGGTTTTGGATTATTGTATAAAAATAGAAAAGTTAAAGAAAGTTAAGATTAGAGTTTGACAATAAACAAGAAAAAGGGAAATAGTAAGTTTTATTAAAATCAGATGTTGTGCTTTTTTATTGAAAGTGTTTGTTGCCGCTGACAAGAAATGAAAACTAGTTACTAAAACCATTTAGCATGATGCTGTATTGTGGGAAGCCTACTGTTAATTTTTTCAGGTCACCTCATGTTCCTATTGACTGTCTACAGATCATTTTCAGAATATCTAGATGTGCTTCTGTATATGATGGTGTCAAACCAGTGTGTTCCCACAAGAGCTTAGGAAACAGTGACAGAATTAATGCAGACCTCTATCTTAAAGTCAATGCGTATTGTATTTTTCTGGTTCAGAGTTGAAATTCAGTGTTCGTAAGTAATTACCTTAAAAAATAAAAGGTTTTTTCCCTTCTGTTTACAAATGCCTGAAGTACAAAGCATTAAAGCCAGTTTTAAGGCTATACAATATATTTGAGGATAATTTCCTAAAAAAAAAAAAAAAGACTTCAAATTAATTTTTCTATACAGGTGGAGTTTGCTGTCAATACCATACACATTTTTAAAACATTTATCAGCCTTATCCCCAAATAACACTCCAGTGAAACCTTCATCCAGTGATAGTAATTTCAATCTTTATTGTGGTCAGTGGGGAGCTGGAGTTTTTGAGCTCTTGGATCTTAATTTTGTTTCACTCTTATTAGAAGAGATTAATTAATGTTAATTAGATGTTAGCAGTTGTGTCACAAAATTGCAGGAATAATTTTTTCTTGATATATTTGACTGATTCTTACACCAACTCTGGATTATTTTTATGGAAAGCATAGTAAGATGAAATGGGAGACTTTTAGGTTGCTAGTGAGTTACTGACTACCAAATCTTCCATTCCAGGTAATTAAAAATGAATAAAAAATTAAAATAACCAAATGCAGATCTAAAGTGCATTTTAGAGGCAAAGTATCTAGATGTAAACTGACAGTAGCATAAATCAATGAGGCAATTTTTGAACCACAGACAGTATATATATAAATATGTTAAGTAAAGCAAGAATTAAAAAAAAAAATTAAAATTGGTTTAGAGACAACTGGGTTTTTTTGTTTGTTTGTTTTAATGTACAAGACAGTGCTTTTTTACTTTTTCATTTTTCAGAGTTTGATATTAAGCAAAATGAAGTGTTTTCTACTCCAGACCAGGTGTCAGGAAATTGGCTTTGCTTCTTAGTGCAGTTTAAAGGTTTCTTAATCGCTTTAATATGCACCAAATACTGCCCGTGGTATTCTGCAGACAGGTTTTAACTTCCAGTATTCCATAATGATTAATGAAATCTTCTGCTATGATTGCTTAAAATTTTGCTTTCATTTTATATAAAAACATGGGTTGTTTTAAATTAGAAAAATACTGATAATATTAAACATTTACTGAAAATATTTTTAGAATTTTGTACCATCTCTATCTTGAAGTTTCAAGTAGCCTCACTCTTCCTTTTAATTCAATTAATTCAGTTTTGAATAGTCTTTTCTCATATACTACACATTTTGATAACATGACTCCCCCAGTCTTGGTTAATTCCTTTGCTTCACATGCAAGACTACTAATAAAATGCAATAAAAATGTTCCTCTGCCCGTTGCTGTTGCTGTAGCGTATATGCTGATGTAAAGCAGAAACTGAACAAAGTCACAATTTTCCTGAGATTAGAGGTAGCCAGGCTGGCTGTCTCCTCGCCTCCTGCTCCCCGCTTCCAGCTCCGGGCCACCCCCACGCCACAGTTAAGATATTATTTGCTCTTTTGGGTCTCAGATTACGAGAGCAATTGATCTGCGTGACCTGTTTTAGAAACTTTCACGTTTGCTGGGGAAACCTAAACCAAATGTATCCCCTCCAGAGACGAATCAGCTGCGAAGCGGCCGCTGACGTGTGGCGGCAGCCGCTGTGTCCCTGCGTCAATCCTGGGGGCACAGCGCCACCTGCTGGCGTGCTGGGAGCTCGCCACCAAATCCCTGAAAGAGCAGCCTTCGCACGGTTACATTTCCTGATTCAGACTTTGGTTTAATTCAGTCGGTTTGATCCCTGTTACATTTCACTCTACCAGAGGATTATATAATTCCCTCTTTTGAAGATTCCAGTGCTGAAATGTAGAATCCAAGTAACAACACTTTAAATACAAAAATCTTGACAGTTCTTAGCAACATCCAGGAAGAGCCTGTGTTGATTCAATGGGCGGACAGTGCTTAAAATATAACCTAGGTAAAATATAACCAGTGTAGAACCTGGCCTGTCCTGTGTTGTATTTTTTAAAAAGTTCATATATCTAACCATAGGTCATTTCAAAAAGTTTTCTAAAGAAGTAATCTCTGCATCAAAACATTATCAACTAGTTTTCAGCTGTAATAGTTTATGTAAAAGCTGAAGCTGTTATTTTAAAATTTATTTAATATAAATTTTGCTTCCATTTATAGTATCTGTTCTGTTTGGGTTTCTACTCCAGACTTCTGAAAACACTTTCCTTCATTACATGCACTAACCACAGAAAATTTTCTTTTCTTCTTTTCTTTTTTTTGTAATTTTTTGTTAATATGACTTAGACATTGGAAAAACAAGTTTATGTTCTTACACTAATTACTATATCTCCTCCTAGTTCTGAGACTGTACTTTTTTTGGTCAGAAAACATGCAGTTCCTGTTTTGTAAGCTGATGTCTTACTGAAATTCATAATTTCTCTTGAAATAGGCAGTGGGTTTGTTCGGCTTGACTACATGTTTGGAATTGAAAACATCATAGGTGTCTAGATATTAATCTTATGGCAATCTTAAATTTTCCACTTCTTGATAAGGGGCTTGTAGAATATAGTCACCTTTTCATGCATCTGTAGATGGAGTCTATTTAGGTAAGACATCGGGAATAATGGTTTTCAAACATATTGGAAAATTAAATGTAAAATTTTGTTTAGGGTTTTTTTTCTCCTGTTTTTAGGGATAGTGTGTTACTATAGTCAGCAGTGCTTGTCAGTGCTGCTGAATCAATGGTAAATACCATGTCTCTCACAACTTTTACAAAAGCTTTTCTGTTATGTTTTGGTTTTAAGTAATTTTTAAAGTTTCTTTTAACAAAGCACACCTTTTAAAAAATTCAGAGTGGCAATACAGCGCAAAGTGTAACAGTCAATTTTATGTGGTAGGAAATAGTTGCACATTGTTCTGATGGAAGAGTAAATTTGATAAAGCGCTATATTTGTTCAGTGAAAATGACTTTTCAGCGTGGTTGAATTCTCTCTACAATATGTCACGGGAACCTACTCCAGTCATTTTAATCGTAAACAATGCTGCTGCTTCTTGCAGTGGGTTAAACGCATGCAAATTGGAACCTACTGTTTCATGAGTGATCAATTCTTTGTTGGGAGTGGAAAGAAATGCTCTATGTATTGCTAAGAGACTGAAGGAAGCATAGTCAGCGTCTTCGCTCTGAAGTCTCTGCGTCTCACCAAGATGCTGCTTTGGAGACAATGCTTCCCTGTTTCTTATCTTTTTAGATAACTTAGCCAGCTCTGAAATCATTAGAAAAATCTCTAAACAGAGGAATATCTACCATTTCTAGTGCAGGCCCCAAGTATAAATAGAGCTGTGCATGCCACCTGTGGTAGCAGATGGCAGCCATTCACAGCTTCCTTTTGTGTTGAACCTGCCTTAGATGCAATGATTGCTTTTATGTTTTAATAAGAGTTGTTTAAAAAATCTGTATTGGCAACAAAGTACAGATAGATTTATTAAATAGTTTACAGCGAGGATCAAGTGCAAACTGGAACCTAAAGTAATTTCTAACATTAAAGCCTGTAACATAACTTTTTAATTTACAGTGTTTTTCACTTGCATGATGCTTTTGTTTACCACATAGTGGGAAACTGCCTCTGCTTCACTGTAGACAATCAATTGGGTTTTCATGATTAGAACTACAGTTTAGGGTTTTTAAATAACACCTGGAGTCTCCAGATTCAGTACTTGAGCTTAGAAGGTTATCATGTTGAATTTTTTAGGTTGTAATTAAATATACCTTAACAATTCATGGTAGATGTGTCTTGTAGGAAGTTCCCTACTGGTGCTATTCAGCTCCTGCCCTCCTTTGTGCTGATGCAGGTACTTGTGGAGCTGAAATGAAAGAAACCAATTATTTCCAGAAGAGTAATTTTTAAAAAAAAAAAGTAATTTCAGTATTTTGGGGTGTGGTATTGACCCTCAAGGGAGTGTCAGTTGGAATGGGAAGAGAAGAGGGAGAGCCTGGAGTTTCCTAAGTAGTCTTCATTGTTAGAAGGAACAGAACCCACTGTATTCTGGTAGTGAACAGAAGCTCAAGAAGATGCTGTTGCTGTAATGATATAACTGGTGCTCACAATATTGCAGGAAAGGTATTTTATTCTCCAGATTCCCTTAGAAATGTCAGTTATCTGGAAATTTAGCAGTGTTCTTCCTTGTAAGATAAGTTTAATTGTTACGTAGTGCAAGAGTGCTGCAACTATGAAGGGCTTTTCTCTAAGCCCTCCTATCTCTGCAGGGGTAGGGGGAAGGAAGAAAATAATTTCTTTATTTCAGGGTTGAAGGAAAGTCTTGTGTCTCTGCTGTAGACTTTCAGTGAAGAAGGAAGACAATTTCCAGGTGCAAAGAATGAGAACCATGACGAGAGGCCAATACTCAGATGTGTTTGTGCTTCTTCAAATTGCCCTCATCTATCCTTTTGACACCTGTGTCAACCGGTGGTATAAATGTTTTGAAAACAGGCATGTAGAGCAAATTGGAAGTTGCAGTTATGATGGATGAGTAAATGGAGTGGAAAAATGAGTGTGCTGAAATGCAAGTTGGATTTAAAATTCTACTGATCTGCTTGAAAGATTAATGAAGAGAAGATAGAAAAATTTATCCCAGAGGCAGTGGAAAGCAGGGTGAGTAAGACAGACTGGCGTAAGAAAGTAAGAAGTTTCTGAGTAACAAAACTGGTGCAAGAAGGGAAGACTTTTTTTACAGAGATAAAGTTAGGTTTGGCCAAGTTCTAAGTGAGTTGCTAATGGTATTAAAACCCTCCTAAAGTTAAAATACTCTTTAGCTGTTTTAATGAAAACAAAATTAGGAAAAAGTGTGGATTTGTCATGCATTTGGAGTATAGATTAGCAATGGTTTAGTCATGGACTCTAGACTAAATTAATAAGGAAAAAGCCATAGACCAGTGGGGTAAAAGCAAGATACATACTGGAATCCAGAAAAAATAGTAGGAAAAAAGGTGTTTCCAGCAGAAATTGTTACAAAGTAACCAACACCAGTGAATTCCTTTCTAGTTATTTGCATTGGAAATGGATAGATACAAACTGGAACAAATGCAGAGGAAAGCTCTGGGTTCCGTAACTTCAGAACTGTTTTGTGAGAAAGAAATAAAAGCTTGGGGTTGTCTGGGCTACAAAAGATAGATACATAGACAGATAGATGGAATGAATTACTGACACTAAAGTCAAACACACATGCAAGGAAGCAGAACTTTTAAGGGAAAGGACCATTCTGAAGCAAGAAGAGATGTATAGAAGTTGGTAATCAGTAAACCTGGAAATTAGACAATAATTTGACAGTAATAATAGCAATAGGATTCTAATAAAGCCACTCAGTTGTAATAGTGAGAAGCTTTATTCCCTTTAGGCTGAAGCTTGATAAGTTTGTAAAGAGTGCATGATGGGCCTCTGATAACACCAGAATAATTGCGAATTGGAGATGCTGGAGATACCTTCAAGATTTATGTTTGTATAATGAGGGATATTTTGTGTCTACAAAATTTCAAGCCTCATACAGAAAACAAATCAATTTTTTAAAATAAAGTTAACATTTCCTCCCTTTAATACTAGTGAGACCTTCTTTTTAATAAAAAAAGTTAATTTTGTTCATATGGTTATGACAAATTGAATTCCAAGCTATGCCAGTAGTACATCGTAACAAAAGATGAAAGAAATATCTGCATGCAGAATTGCAGAAGATGCTGTTAGAATTTGAGGGAAACTAAAACAAGAAGTCTCACTTCTGGTGCAAATCTTGGGAACTAAGAGCTTGATGTGAGTATGGGCATAATGGTGTCATTCTAAATTCATGAAAATAGCTTTACAAATGAAGGAGAGGCAAAGTGGGGTCAGTGCAATTCAAACACATGATGATAATTTTAGCCTAAATAGAATGGTCTTTGTGGCTAGATGAATTAATTACTGTAAGACAGTGCTCTTGCTTGTCATTCTGATTCTTTCTGCTTGTTAATCACTCCTAAATTGTAACTATTGCAGTAATATTAAGATTTATTGCTTACAAAATTTTGCTTAGCTATATTCTAGTTTAGTGTTTTCTCATGCATTAATGTAAATGTTTTGGAACGGTTCTTATTTTACATGTGTTTTGTCTTCTGTAGTACTTCTTTCTGCCTATTAAGTATTATTGTTCCACTAGAACACTGTATGACTGTTTTAGATGTTTTGCTTTCATAGTCAAGCTTGATTTATCTATTCAGCAAATTTGATGACATACCAAGTCTGAGCTGAGAAAGAGATTACTGTACAAATAATAAATTCAAGTGGCAATGAGAAGGAACATCTGTAGAATGCTTTAGTTTACTCTTTGTTCCTCATTGGTCTTGTAGCAATTACAGTATTTCCCTTCTTGCTGTGTATAGTGGTGCTAACACACTTTGAGAAACTCCTGAAGGTACTGACAGAACTCAGTTTGCTATGAATGGGGCAAAATTTGCTGTGTTAATCACACAAAAAACTTCAGACATGAAAACTGGGAAAATCCTTATCCAATATGATGAATTATAGTAAAACTGAAATAGAGCAAATACTAATAATACGGAAATGGAGGCTTATTTATTTGCACAAGGAAACACTTATTGTACAAATTATTGTGGTCTTACTAAGTACATGTTTTTCCTTGCACTTTTTTTCAAAGACCTGCTTTTGAAAAAAGATAATTGGGGGAATTAATCTTCTATTTATCCAAACTGTTCTGTGTTCTTTCTCTGTGGTTTTTTTTGTTTGTTTAATTGCAAAGGTCATTTGCATGAAAATGGGATTTTAAGACTAGAACAGTTTCTGATAGTTTTTCCCAGATACATGGAGTAAACCATATTTATTGTAAACAAAGGCAACTTTTGTTTTGTAAAATGCCTTGCATGCTTTGTTTACACTGATTTATTAATTAATATTTGAGAATATAGTTTTAAAAGTTGCCTCGGAAAATATATACTGCTAATGTATACCATTCTCTTCCCTTTTCCCCTTCCCCATCATTCTTCTCATTTCTCTGGTGAATTAAACTACACTTCTGTAGTTCCTTCATTCTCTAAAATAAGCAGCATCTTATGTTACACCAAATCTTTTAAATCAGACTGAAGTTTTCAAAAGTTGTTTCAGGTTTTTTTTTGCTTTCCAAAAGATCATTGTAAAGATTTCTTTAAAAAGGAAATACAGTGATTTATAGTAAAAGTTATCCAGAGTGAGGTGGAAATTCAGAAATGGAAATTAGATTTTGCATGATGTGTGATTTGGCAAGGCTTATTAATGATTTTCAGATAGTAGAGATACTACTTTAGTTTGGGCACAAGCTGGTCACTGTATTAGGGCAAAAGTAGAATGGAGAGGGTCAGTACCTTGCCATACAAGTTTTGATAGCTGAACTTGAATGTGTATCTGATCAGTAAAGAGTTGAAAAATTGCTTGTGTGGTCTTCCAAAATGAATTTATTTCCAAAGTGTACATTAAATTCTGGATTGATGACTTAGTTAATGTCTTGTGTTACCATGTTTAATATTTTTAATTTTTAATGTTGTAGTTACATTTACTATTTAGTTTACGACTTTGGGAAGAAGGCATTTATACTGAAGAAGACATTATACTACTGTTCTCCAAGCTGGATCTTCATGAAACAGATATTTTAAAAATTATTTTTATATATTGACTGCTTGGAAAATGTGAAAATTCTAGTATAAAAGAGTAAATTTTATTATTCTATGTAATTGTAGAATAAGAAATTTGTGAATTCATGTTTGAAGTGTAGAATACTGAACTTCAAACATAAAATAATCAGTTATCTGAAATTTAATTATGATTTCTATTCATTTAGATTTCTCATATTGGAAAGCTGAAAGATTTTCTTCTACAACACAGAAAGGATTACATTAATGCTTATAGGTAAGTGTGCACTGTGTTTAAATGAGTTTATCTATTATTTATTTATCTTAATGCTTATAAAGTGGACAGCTTTAAAACCTATAGGCATAATGACAAACCAGAGATTGTTATTAATTGGCTTACTGTAAACTACTATAAGATGGAAGAGTAGTGCTGTCACAAGCAAACAGGGTACCTGAATAAAATGAGGCTCAGAATTTGAAGATGGTTCCTGGCTGTTAGGAGTGAGTTCTGAAAGAAAACAGCCTGGTAGTCAAAGTCTCACACCTTTTAAGGACTGGCAGAGTAGGTTTCTGAAGGGATTCCTGGGACAGCAAGGTGATCCAGGTTTTCCCTTTTACTCTGTGATATTAGACCTACCTGTCATGCCAAAGTATAAGGTCAGTAGCATCAGCAGGTCCTGGAGGACAATGATGCAAACTCTTCAGGCTCAGGAATGTGAATTCCAGATGAAGGATGCTAGTGAGGAGATGGGACAGAGGACAGCAGCACAAGATTTGTTTTTCTGTGACAAAAACTGTAGGCTTCAGCTCTGCTAGTTATTATTGTGTGAAGAAAGTTTTGATTCTCTTCAGCCACTAGGAAGCATTCACAACTGCTGTATCTGTTTACTTGTTGGTAACTTTAGTAGTAGAATTTTTAGAAGATTAAAATACATATTTACAAGTTGGTGTTTGTAAGAATAAAATAGTATCTTCTGGTCTGCAGATACTAAATCAAGTTATCATAAGATCTAAATGTCAGTGCAGCTTGTATTTTGGTTAACTGAGTACAAATCATTGTAGCATTTGAGAAATGTAAAATTTGCTTTGTAGTGAAACTTCATTACATGCAAACCAGGTGAATCAGTCCTGTCTGCATTCCGGTTCTGACACAGCCCTGACTAAAGCTGAGCTGTTGCTTCAACCAAGGTAGATAAAATGCAGCCTAAAATCATTTGGGATTAAAAGCTTCCTAGACACCAAATAGAAGTGCTATCCAGATATCCTTTCCCCAAGAAAACACAATAAGAATAGATGAGCCATCTGCTATTCCTTAGTCTCAGTCCATGTTGGAGGAACAGTTTTTCTGAGAAACAACTCTAATCCTGAAAGGGTCTGTCACAGTAACAGCAATACTACCTCATCAGTGGAATCCAAGTGTAGCAGAAGACTTCTGGCACCCTTTTTTGTCTCCATAGGAGTTTAAAAGCTGTATTTTATTATTTTTGAAAACAAAACGAAAAAGGAAGATGGCTTCTTTTATAAGTGAGAGGCTGTGCTGGTGAAAATGCTGCTCGGGGTGTGCACAGTTCTGTGTGTGAGGTGGATCAGGGATGCTTTTTCCAAGGAGCAAGCAGAAGTAGTGCACAGCTCCTTGTTATGACTGGCTCTCTGCTTTTCAGTGCCTGTCGGAACAGGGCATGAACAACACTAGGTGGAGCCAGCAATTTAATACTGACAAAACTGGATGTACTGTATGAAAACTTCATGTGCATGCAGAGGCTGAGAAACTGCAAATAATTCTAGAAAGAGCAGTCGGTAGTGGTTAAGTTTTGGGTAGTCTTTGTATTTTATTAACAGTGGTGTGCATAAAATGGAAGTGGTTAGAGTAAGCATGTGTCCAGGTTATTTTGATTTCCAGAAGTTTTTAATGTTCTTTTTGTAAACAAGTTGCAACAAGTTATCATGGTAATTCTCTCTGCTTTTCACCTTCCTCTCCCCCCACCCAAGTCTTCGTTAAGGAGAGGAAAGAAGTATCATTCACTTTATTAAACCACAAAATAATCCTGCAGATCTCATCTGTGATTGTAGTTGATTCTGTTCTTAATAGTCATAAATAAAAATGTCAAATTCCATACTAGATTACTTGTGCTGTTCTACTTCATGGTTGCAAAGAGCATCATAGCATCTGTGCTGTCAGTCTTGCAGTCTTAGCAAATGCCTCACTCGCTCAAGACAGCAGTTTTAACAACTCTTCAGTACTTAAGTAATGGGGACAGTTTTTGAACAATTTAATACTGAAGGCTGTGCTGAAATTCAGGTAGGAGATGTAAAATTTCATGAACAAAATTACTACTCTGTATTTTGTCAGTCCTCCTGTTTGTTTTCCCAACTAAAGCACAATGTATTGGTGAAATTCACCTTTTGAATTACCAAGTTGCATTGTTGTGTGCCTTTTAAAACCTCTTCATTGTGTGTTACAACCAGGTTCTTGATTGCTTCTTTGACTTTACCTTTGAAGACTATGAATTCTTTAATAGTAGAGTTTTTATTTTTGGCATACATGAAATATGCTGCTACAGAGGGTATGTCTTTAATTCATTTTTTAGAAGAAACTTTTTAGTAATGAGAAAGTCAGTTGGAAGAGTGGTTGTTTGAAACCAAGGCCCTGACCTATTTTATCAAACTTTAACTACTTAACTGAAATATCTAAAATTACTTAGTAGTTGCTTATTCACCTTCTTTCTTCTTGATTTAGCTATTACCTACAAAATACCTAAGTGGCAAAACATATGAAATTCTTGATGTAGTGATCTAAGCTTGCTGGTTTACAGGCCACTGCACCTTTATCCTCTCCTGTTTATTAGGATTTATTTTCTTTCTCTTACATGTAGGGTTTTTGTCTTCTGTGATAAGGAATCTTTTGTCATGGTTTTAACCCCTGTTGGCAGCTTAGCCCTACAGAGCCACTCACTCAGTGCCCCCATAGTAGGATGGGGAAGAGAACCAGAAGAGTAAAAGTGAGAAAACTCATGGGTTGAGATAAAGGGAGTTTAATAGGGAAAGGAAAAGCCACATACCCAAACAAAGCAAAGCAAGGGATTTATTCACCATGGGCAGGCAGGTGTTCAGCCATCCCCAGGAAAGCAGGGCTCTGTCACATGTAACAGTGACTTAGGAAGACAAATGCCATCACTCCACATGTCCCCCCCGCCCCCTTCCTCTTCTCTGTCCACAGCTGTATGCTGAGCATGAAGCATGATGTGGAATATCCCTGTGGTCAGTTGGGGTCAGCTGTCCTGGATGTGTCCTGTCGCAGTTCCTTGTGCACCTGCAGCCTCTTCACTGGTGGGGTGGGATGCAGAGCAGAAAAGCCTTGGCTCTGTGTAAGCATGGCCCAGCAATAGCAAAAACATCTCTGAGTTATCAGCAGTGTTTCCATCACAAATCCAAAACAAACCCCATACTTGCTGCTAAGAAGATAATTAATTCTGTCCCAGGCAAAACCAGTTGATCATTCTTCCTGGAAAGGAGAAGACAGGAACTCTTGAGTCTTGAAGTTGTTAACAAGATGAGGGTACTTTTTCATTTTTTCTTATTAAGAAATAGCTCCTTTCAGATGAGGATTTCAGATGAGGTCCCATTTTTAGTGTATTGACTGCTATACATTCTGTTTTGTTCCTCTCAGTCCATTTGCTATAATGCTTTCCTACACTGCTTTTTACACTGTGCTAGGAGAGATCCTGTCTTCAGTCTTTGGTAATGTGTCTGATTTCTGATCTGTGAATGACTTGTGCCTTCGCTTTTCAGCATGAGCTCCTTCATGTTTTTGATTGCTAAACCACCAAGACAATTCATATGTTTGTGTTAAATATAGTTCAAGGAACTAGCTGTAGTGCCCTAACACCTGGAAATTTGAGATGGTCCTCTTGGGATTCCTTTGCAGCCTTCAGTTTCTCTGAAGGATCTTTCAAGGTTTAGGCAGTTTAAAGACCAGTTATTTTTCCTACTGTTTTAATGAGACATTGGGAAGGAATTGAGAGAATTCTAGATTTTTTTTTCACAGAACACCTCATGCTTAAAAGAAAAATACTTGAGAGAAGAGCTTTCCATCTGGGATTATTAGACATTTAATTAATTGTGTTTTGCATCTGCAGAGATACTTATGTAGTTGATCAGTGTAGTGTAGATGACTTCTGAATAGAAATGTCACTTTTTCCACCAGAAAGGCTGCATGGGTGGCTTTTGATGTATCTTCATTACATGCTTCTGTAGTCCTTCTGCGTAGTTAAGTGTTTGAACATTTGTTGTTAATTGCAAATAATATGCCTGGAAATAATTATTAACAAATTATCTTTCTGTCTTAAAAAATAGTGTTAGTGGCCAGTAATTATGACTCCTACCCTAGCATTAATTTGTCTTAAGCGTTTCTGTGTCTCAAGGCAATAAATCAGTTACATCATTTGCCACTTAATAGAAAATCATTGAATGCTTACACAGTGTTTTGTGGAGAGTATTTCCTTGTATTTAACAATAAAAGAAGTAGCCATTAAAGGACTCTAAAAATAGTGTTTTACTGACTCCTGTACAATGCCAGGCTGCATTCTTTTCTTGTCTTAGTCACATTTCTACAAGAAGTAAGGCTTTCTTTGATAAATTGAGTTACAACATGCAGATGATCTGTAAAGATTTTCTTCCTGGAGGAGTATATTTTTCTGGTTTTTTTAGTTTTTTTTATTTTTTTTTTTTTTAGTTACACTGAATTCATATATCACATTTCAGAAATAATAATTTCTCATAGTAGCACTCTGGAATATCCCAGCAATATTGTATAAAACTGAAAATGCTTATTCATGTATGCCTGTATTGCCTATTCTAGTAGCCGAGGCTTCCACACAGAATTAAAAAACCTATGTAAAAAATGTTGTGGTATGTTTTGTCATTTGAATCAAGGACCTTTTAGCTTGGATTTATGTCAGCATTTGGATGGAAAAGGGCAGTAAATGAAAATGCATAATGCATAAAACTTACTTAAGTAAGAAATCAAACAATTTAAAATATACTAGATGCCCAAAGGGAAGAATGTGACTGCTGTATTTGCAGCTAAGCTTATACATACTCATATGTGTACTTAACACATGGCTAGCATTTCTGTAGGGATTTGCCAGGCAATATCTGCAGGTGGTAAGTTGGGCAAATCTCTACTATTTTACAAGTTATTTGTTTCTCCTTACTGCTTCTCTCTCTTTTGTAATACATTGTTAGAGGAAAATCAAATTTTTCTTCTTGATTTGTTACCTTTATTGGATTAGTAAGCAGGAGATATTTTATGTACCAGCAGAATTACTAATTCCAAAAGCTAATGTAACTTCGGCTTTGCTTCCTTGTGCTTTGCCAGCAAAATAGAATCATAGAAATGTTAGGCTGGAAGGACCATGGCTGAAACATTCAAAAAGAGAATGGCTAGCATTTTCCTTGCTTTTAAACATTTATTTCAGTGAAGATTTCATATTCTCATTCTGCTTTTTCCTCTTTCTCTATCCATGTTAGTAGAATAATGTGTACCATTGTAATGATGACTTTTTATGCAGCAGTATGTTGTTGTGTTTGGTTTGTGATCCAATATGATCCCAGATGACTTTCTGAAGAACTGTTCCCTAATCAGTTGTGCCTCATTCTCTGTGGGTTCAGATAATTGTTCTTGCTGCAGCAAAGACCTTCTGACCATTGCTTATTCAAATTCTTCGTGTGATTTCTCCAGGCAATATTGTTTTGAATTGATGTCTTGTTCTCTTGATATGGTTTTAATTTGCTTAACTTTATTCCTCTGGAAGTTTAGTAAGTATATACTTCATTATGCTGAGTTATTAAGGAAAGTATTAAATAGCATCAGATTTGGGACAAAATCCTATGAAACACAACTCAGTGTTTCCTTCTGTTTTAGTGTATAACTAGCCCCAAGTTCAACTCTGCAATTTCACATTCATATGGTGCTTATTTCTTCTAACTCATTTATTCACTGGTAGCTTGTGAAAATGTTATGTGAGATGATAACAAGAGCCACACCAAAATACAGCAGTGATTGCTTTTCATCCATCCATAAGACCTGTTACTGCATCCCAGCAGTAAATTACACTGCCTATGACATACTGCTGATACACCTTGGGTACTGGTAATCTTTTTGTTCTTTCCTAAGTGCTTAAATATTACTTGTTTATTCCTGTATTTTTCTAGACTGAGTGGTCTTCAAGTCTTCTGGGCTTTTTTTGTCCCTTTAACCCTATTTTCAAGGATAGTTGCTGACTTTCATCTTTTTATCAATCTGTCATTTGCTTGTTCTCTCCTAGTTCTTGGCATTGAGGATACATCTTGTCATTTGATTCATTTCCCGTTTTATTCCAGGGCTTGGTCTCCTGTCTCTGCACACTGTATGAATGTGCATACACCCTGGGCTTTTTTGGAAGTTGGTTGGTTCTGTTCAAGAGCACAGCTTTGTCACACAGATAGGATGGGTATGCACTTCACCAAGTTTACCTTCAGCGTTGTCCCAGGAGCCACTGCAGCTTCAGGTACACTTGTGCTATGACCTGGTTCATGTAGCTCTCTCTCTCATACAGTTCACTCAGCAGCCTGTTCACTAATACATTATCTGACACTTGCTATTGCTGATGATAATATCAACAAAGAATTATGATCTTTTAAAATGATAGAGATATTAAATTTGGCCCAGATGATTTAGAAGCAGTAAGCTAAAAGGAACAGTAACTGCAGCCTTCAAGTGGCATTAATGATGAAAGTTAGTGCAAAAAAAACCAAAACAAAGCAATAAACATCTAGAATTAATTCATACTCTGCATATAATTCTAGTTCTCTGTTGAGTAACAAGCCAAGGCCACATTCTTAAGTGTTTCTTATAGTAATGGTTGCAGAGCAATCTCTTGTTACCACTGCCGTCCCTTCCCAGTTGTGTCTCATCCTGCACTTGATCCTTTTCTGAGTGTGTCCCTGCATGCTGTGTTCCTTTAGACTTGTCAATAGAAATCAGAAATAATTTGCACTTTGTATTGTGATCTTTCTGTTTGAGCTCAACAAAGGTCAGTAGATCTCTCACTGTATTGCCTACTCTTCATCAAGGGCAGAATTGCAAATTATCATAATGTAATTTCTGTATGAAAACTACTAGTTCATCCGAATTGTTTTCTGTTCCTTTTTATGTTTGCATTTTCTCTGCAATTTTACCTACTCATTTTTCTAGACTGATGAAATCTGCCTAATTGATAGTCACTATCTTCATTGCACTCTTCACACACTGTTAAAAATAATAAATAAACCGGGTTGCCTTCTAGCCCAAGTTTCATATGAAGTTTTCTCATATTGGCAAGGATGAAAATTCAGAGGAATTTCTTTTCCTCCTTTCTCTGTTCATTATCTATGCATATCTTGGCTAATTATTCTGATTCCTTCTGAAAAACCTGATTTGCTTGGCCCTTCTTGATTTAGTGATGGAACTGCTGTGATAATGCCAGCACACTTTTGAGCATGCATTTGTATCTCTGACCTACAAGACACAACTGGATTTTTTTTCTGTTCTGTTGTTTTTTGTTTGATGTTTTTATGTGGTTTTGGCCTGTTTTATTTTAATGAACGGTTCCTCTTCCGGTAGAGGATGGTGATTAAACGGATTTTCAGTATAATCTCCCTGTGTAGGTTTACTGGGGAGTGCAGTGGGGACTTCAGTACTCTGTTAGTACTAGTGGATGCCATATGTGTTCTGACATAATGGGATGTGATTGTATGACTCCATTCCTGCCTTCCCAAGGAGGTTGTGTTTCAGGTATCCTTCTCTCTGAGTGGCTTGTTCAGCTCATGTTCAAAAGCACTGGTACCAGACGCTGTGTAAGCTGTAAGCAGTTATAAAAGGAAAAGTATTCTGTTTCTTGTTTACTGGATTAAGCTGCATTTTACTAGCTTTGAAGCTGTGAAACTCCTATTTAAGAACTTAATCTACCCTGTTTTTCTATAAGCAACTAGGAAAAGTAACTTAACAACTTGGTTCCCAAAGTTAAAAAGCTGTTGCAATTATCCTCAGTGTATCACTACACTACCACTAGTTAAACTGTTAGTAAAAAATGAAGTTTGCCTGAGGCAAGTTTTTTCATATTTATTTCTAAGTCTGATTTAAAAGAAAATTCTGGTTGCATTTTGTAATCTTTATTTTACCCTCTTATGTTAAAAAGTCCATGGAAAGTGTAGAGCTCTGCAAATACTACAAAGCTGGGAAGGGTACAAGAAGCTAAAACACAAAAACTTCATATCCTTTTCAATAGCAGACGAACTAGAATTTATTATTGTAATATGAAATAGAAGAGTGGAGTTTTTTTGTCAAGGAGCTGTCATACAGCTGTTCCTCCATCCTTATTTCCCATCTAAATCTGTGGGCCCTAAAATGTTCAAGTAATTCCCTACGCTGAGCTCACTGAATGATACTGTAAATTATGGCATACCAGATGGTCTTAATGGTCCCTTTCTGTCTTGGCCTGTGTGGAGATGGATGTAGGAATGGATTTCCTGGCTTTACATATGCTTAGAATTATAAATGGAAACAGTACTAAGGAATAAAGAATAATTTTGTGACATTTAGAATAATTTTAAACAGAGGGAGGGAAAAAAGCCCTGATTAAATACATGGCAGTTTCAGAAACTAACACATAAAATATAGAATATTACTTCTAATTGGTTTGTTTTACTGTTTGCTTGCTAATCTCTGCTTGTGTACTGACCGACCAGTAAGCAGAAACTAATTTTCAAGTCAGATGAACCATATGCTGATTTTTTTGTGTAAAATCAGTAATATGGGATGGGAATGAAGAGATTTTGTTATAATACTCAGAGACTTTGGAGTATCCTTAAAGCTTTGTAGAGGAGATCTGGAGCCGTGCTTGCAGTACACTGATGATGCAGGAAGGAGCTGCTGGGTTTGTATGGGATGAGTTGATGAGATGGGGTTGTGTGAACTGGTTGTGGGCTCTCCTGTGGCTGGGATTGCAGCAGACACAGGGGGGCTTTGGCATTACTGCAGTGAAGTGTGTAAGAGATCTCTAAGATACCAGGCAAGATGTTGAAGGTCTTCTCTTCTTACTTGTATTGCTGCATTAATGTAGTTGCATCACACATGAGGAAATTTTCACCTACACCTGCATTTGAAATTATTTTTTTAGGAGTTAAGGTTTTCTTTCCTTTTTGAAAAAGCAGATAGGCTAGTCTGTGATCACTACATCATCAGGAAACCCAAGATGAATTTTTTTTTGCTGTAGCAGAGTTTTATCCTGTCACCTATGGCTGTGGAAACACTGTTAAATATCTTTATACAGTATGCTTTTCTGCTGGTTACCTACAGTGAGGTAATATTTTAAGGAGAGGCCTCCATTTTTATTAATTTAGCAACAAAAAGATATAGTAATAGCATTAGAAAATACTAAATGCATAATGTATAATCTAAAATAGAAATAAACAATAGGAACAAGTTTTAATAAACACTGCAATCAGTTTGATACTATAATTGTGCATTATTTTCCAGTATTTGTCCTTTAGTTTGAGTTCACAGTTTCACAGTACAGCTACTTTAAAAGTGAAGCATTGTCTTTAGGATAATGAAAATTCCTTTTTTTTTTTTTTTAATACTTCTTTCAGTATTTGAGCTGTTCTTAAAAATTGTAAAACAATTTTAATTGGTTTTGTGTTTTTAGGAGACTTTATTGGAATAAGTGCTGAAGGCAATGATATATTTTCTAGTTGTATTTTCTCCTTATCTGCTCTGTGTTTGGTTATGTACAAGGTGATAGGAGATACTACTTTTTCTACATACTTTACTAGTAAAAGTGTTCTTAAAAAAAAGCCTCCCGACTTTATAGGAGTGGCATTTTTATCAGTGGTAGTTACTGTACTTTTTATTACTTTTTCTGTGAAAATCAGTGTTGCAGAAAAGGTCTCACAAAGAGAGTGAGTCGCAAGAAGGTCTGAGGTGTGTATTTGTGGATTTTATGTTGGGGATTTTCTAAGTGACACGTTTGTCTTGTTTCTCAGCCATATTATGTCTGAGTATGGGAGGATGACGGATACAGAGCGCGACCAGATAGATCAAGATGCCCAGGTGTTTATGAGAACATGTGCTGATGCCATTCATCAGCTCAGAACAGAAGGTAAACTAAGCAGCTCTTACATGGTTTTTTTTAGTTCTTGATAAAGGCTAGGGTAATGTTGAATACTGGTGAATAATGGTGAATCTTAAGTGCTTTAGGAAAAAGATGGGGGAGGTCTCATTGCCTTTCTGTTTGCATTGGTGTAATCCCATTGGCTGATTAGTACTGTAATTCCATTTTCTTTACTGATAGTGGAAGGAGAAGCCACAGCGTAGAATTTTGTTTATGTGTTCAAATACACCAGTTAACAAGTGTAAAAAACAGTCTTAAATATTTGCTGCTTGAGTAGTAGTTCAGCACTGTGGCATAGAGGCCTAAAGCAAAGCTCTCTAAATTTGATGGTTGTCTTTACTAGCTTGTCTACCTGTAAGGTATTACAGGTATAGTACTTCCAAGTTTGAGATAATTAAATAACTTTAACAGAGTCCTGGTAAATTAAAAGTTTTTTTGGCAACTCGAATATGGGTTCATACCTTTACTACACTCTCTTGTGGAAGTTGTAGAGAGAGAATTTCTGTGTTGCCATTTTAAGTTGACTTGCTGTATCTCTTTATTTTATTGATACACAAAAAATTTCATCAGCTTTAAAATGCCATCTAAACATAGTTGTAGCATTATTCAGAATTGCTGAATGCATGGGAACTGCATAGTATAAAAATGAAAAATATCTATATATGTGAATTAAAAGGATGTTTGACACAATAAATCCCAAAAAATTCCACACAGTCTATACACCAGAAAATTTGAACAAGTTCAATAATTTAAGCAAGTTAAATATCTAGATCTATTTTGCTGTTCTTAGCTAGATGCTGCCTATTCTGTTTAGAGTTTAATTGACATAATAGAGCTCTGTGGCATATATAAAAATACTATAGGACACTAGTTATTTTCAGTTTTTGGTTCATTGTAATGACTTACTGTTTTAGAGAATCTATATTTAAATATAGCTATGTTTAAAAGAAATACTAACATATAACATATATAAAATGAGACTAGGCTTTTGAATATAACTTGCATATCAACTGAAAGTGCAAACTGTTGTGGAATTCAGTAAGAAGTTAAAAGATTGTTTTATATTTTTCTTTTGTATTTCAGCACACAAGGGTGTCCAGTCTGCTCAGGTGAAGGAGCACAGAACAGCTGTCTTGGACTTCATTGAAGATTACTTAAAAAGTACTTAGTAATTACTGAGTAGTTACAAATGGATGATTGCATTTTCCAAGAAGGGACTCTTGCTCTTCTAACCTGAAGTTTTGCTTACTGCTGTCTTGAACAGGAGTGTGCAAGCTGTATTCTGAACAAAGAGCCATCCGAGTTAAGCGAGTGATAGATAAGAAGAGACTGTGAGTAGTGTCAAAAAATAGTTTAACTGTGCCTTTCACTTCTAGGACATTCAACAAAACTATTGTTCATGTTTAGATTCCAAGTTGATTGTTTTAATGGAAGTTTGTGGTTGGATGAGCGACTGCTGCAGTCAGCAGGTGCATTCCAGGGCTCTTTACACTTCAGGCATTTGAAATCAAGTCTGAAAGTGGCAGAGTGCCATTATAGTGTTGTAGTTCTCAATTAGGTAAAGTATAAAAGCACCAAATCAGTAAAATGTGGGTTCATAAACCTATTTGACTTCTACAAATTCAGCAATTTTTTTTCTTTTTTTAAAAGGTGCTATCTTTCTGCTAAGCAAGTGATTGTGTTGTTAACAAATACTACTTGAGATGGCAGGTATTCGTGGCAAGCAGAAACATGATGAAAATAAAAAACTAGAATGTAGCTTCTGAACTGAAACAAGAGCATCCACGTCCTATAGTGGCACTTGTTAAGGCTGCTAATGTAGAGCTGAAAATGTCTAGGAAACATTAAAGGTGATGTGCTTGCTGCCTTTTCAGTCTGGTGGGACGTTTTTTCCAGTCAAGTTTCAAACCCCGTACTTCTTCACTTTCTTTTTCTACATACTCCCAGTTGTGAGAACAATGGGGAAAGTGAGCAGGTCTGCAATTTATTTAATACCTGAGAGGCTTTCCATGTCTTCTCACTCTGCATTATTTGAATAGTAACCTCAAGGTCCGTTATCTATATTTTAATTTAAAAATACATAGTTTTAGAACGTACACATAAATAAATTCTTGAGCATTTTTCCAAGACTTGATGCTGGTTTATCAGTTTGATAATTTGGGTTGATCAGCTGTGAGTTACATTGAACCCAGAGAGATGTTTTCAAAAGTTCATAAGTATATTTTATTCAGAATGATTCAGCCTGATTAAGCACAATTAGATTGACTCAAATATATCTTCATGAGACATAAATGGTACTACATGTAGAGGATCAGACCAAAACCAAGAAAACAAAATACCCTAAACAACTTTTGAAATTTGGCAAGAAGTAATGAGAGAAAAATAAAGCATTGGTGTTTTTGTGGCTCACGTAATTTTTCAGAAAAAAAAACCATACAGAAACAAACTGTGTGATGTTTTTAATGTGTAAAAATACAGAATCTTATCGGTATTCTTCATGTGAAAGAGCTTCAAAGAAAGCGAGCATTGTTCCTGCAGTCAAAGCAGTAGCTAATGAATTCCAGCTCTTCTGTTAGTTAGTACTCTTCCCATGTGCAATCCCAGGTTCAGGATTTGTCAGATGAATAAAGAGAAAAACCCTCAATTTGATGCATTTTTTCTGAAGTTAGAGTACCACTTAACTAAAGAGCAATAAGGCATTAAGAATTAACCCAAAAGATACATTCTTTTTATTGGAGGGTCTCTCTCTGCCTCTCTTTAGGATGCAAGAACTAGAAGACAGATGTTGACCAGGTGGAGTCTGTATGCATTGCAGATGTGATGTAATGGCTAAATTGTCATTTAAATTAAAATTCAATTCAAATGAATCACAGGGCATAACCCAATCTTTATTATGACTTAAAAAAAAAATAGTATCATTGATTTGCAACTTCCCTGAGGATTTCAGCAGATGCTTTATGTGATAAGAACATGTACACTCTCTTAAAAGAACTAGGCATTCTTTAAACAGTGCATCCCAGACACTTTGTTAATTTTAAATTAAAAGTTTCCTGTATTCCTATACTGTGCACAATAAGGACCACAAACATTAAAGGAATATGTTTCTTTAGAAATAAATTAATCCTAGTGCAGCTCTTCTTTCCTGCAGTTTTGTCAATTTAAAATATCTGCATATCAAACAATACTGAAAAGTTTACTATATGAAATCATCACATTTCCTTTTATATTGATAACTGTCCTAAGATCTTCAACAAATTGCCTGAGTATTATAATTTTCTTACAGCAGTTGCCTTTATGTATTCACTCACATTTTTTGATTCAGAAGTTCTGCTGGTTAGGACTAGTTTTGCAGAAAAAAAAGATGGGAAATAAAAATGCAAGCAGTGTTTTCTGTAAAGGCACTTGGTTGTGATCTTCAACTTTAAAGTTTATTGGTATTCAAGATGATATTTAATTTCAATTTTAAACTTCTTTTTCCATTAGAAGATTTTGTGAATTATGTATGCAGTTATTCAAATCAAGCTGATATTTTTGTTACCTGGGGAATTGGTGTTTTATTAGTATTAAAACTATTATTTGAACTGCACAGATATGTATATAAATATTTTTTTTCTTCTTATTAGATAACTTTGAGAGGGAGATGATGGGAGAAGAATTATTCTCTGTAAAATTACCAAAAGCCCAGTACTTGCAGAGGTTTTATAACTAAAAAAGGTTCCCTGCTACTGTTTTTTCTTGCTAAATAGCAATCACTCAGTGATGACAATAGCATTGTATTCTGGTTTTCACAGAATTTTCTAATTATGGGTTAGAATTTAGTCACAATGCAAAGAAGGAACACAAAAACCAACACCTTCTGTTAGGCATAGGGGAAAATTGCAAATCATAATGCAATTAACTGTTGATTATATTTGAGAGGGTAGGAAGTGATAAAGGGAAGGGTGGAATCACCTGGCACAGCAGGTCATTCCACCCACTGGTTTTTGGTTCTTTATCTTCTCCAACAGCATTACTAAACATCTAACTGCTTGCTATGTAGCAGTTACAGAATTCATTGTAGACAACAATAAACCACAGAAATTTACTGGAAAAATATATTACCACTAATTTTCAACATTTTTGATGTCACATTGAAACATACTTGACAAGTACTTAATATATAATCACTGAATAAGCTTCTCATGTTTTGCATTGCCTTTGTATTAAAATTGCCTAATAGGGACTTAAAAGTAGTATAAGAAAGTTAATTCTATTGTATTTCCTTTATGATAATTGAAAATACAAAGTAAAATTACCATTATTATTTGAAAAAAATAAAGAAGTAGTGCTTGGCCATTGCTACTAAAATTTTTTCATATGACCTGAATGTTGGCTTTTAAAAAAAATATAATGCACTGGATTTTTGAAAGGAAGTTTAATAAAGTGTCAGTATTTTTATGCTGTAGCCTTCAGTATTCTCAACTCTGAGCATGTGGTGTGTTTTGTCCAAGAATATATTCACGCTTTCTTTGCCTTTGTAACAATACTTCAGTGACAGTTGCTAAGTACATTTTGTATCTCGACTGGAAAATCTTTAATGTGAAGTTTGCAAGAGTTAAAGTATTGAATTTAGTAATCTGTGTTTGTTCTCATTTTAGAGAAATACATCTATGTAGTATCAGTTAAATCATAGGCTCTTGTACTTCTAGGTCCAAACTTGAACCTGAGCAGAGCAATGTGTCCAAATCACCTCTTTCCGCTGAAAAGTCTTCACAGAGTCCTTTAGGAGATTCTGAAGAAAAACTTTCTGCTGAGGAAGGCAAAGGTAGGAATAAAATGTAGTTATATTTTACTTTTTGTGGCAAGACCTGACCGGTTGATAGTACTTCCTTCACTTTAGAAGGACTAGTTGTTAGGACTGTCATGTTTTCCATTTTCATCTTGCTTGAGCTGATCAGGCCTCTGTGACGCATACTGCGAGACTGAGGAAGCAAAATCTTAGACTTTTTGACATGCCAGCTGAACAAGTCATATGCTTTGCTGAATTCTTCATCCTCTTAACACCCTCTTTATGAACTCTTCCCTTTCCGTTTATCTTACCAGTATCATATCTTCTGAGATTTGTCTGATTTTTCCATATCCCTTTCACCGAATGCAAGCAATCAGAAAGTAGGTCAATGACTCTCTCCGAACATTCTGTAGTTTTTAAGGACAGAGACCTTGAGTTGGACACTCCTTCGGTAGGAACTCAAAGGTGGAAGGAACAGGCTCACACAGAGGAGGTTTTTGACTGGTCAGATCCAGTAGTTTTGGGGCATTCTTCTTGATGGCATTGAGTTGCCCTGCTGGGAGAATTTAATCTCATCTTTGAGAGGGCAGGAGATAGCCAGAAGTCCAAAGCAGTATCTCTGACCTTGGGGTCATTTCAGATGGTGCAGATCTTGATGGGATTTGTGAGCACTGATTCTCAGTCCTGGTTGCCTGCTTCTCAGACTGAGGGATAGAAGCCATTTCAATTCTGTTAGCCATTTTAGCCTGTCCTGGGATGTGTATGCTGGCAGAGTTTTGGAGCAAAGTGCCTTTTGGAGTACCACCACTATGCAGATCATATCAGGTTTCATACCTAAAGAGAAATCTTATTTCTGTGATTTTGAAATTGCTTTCCCTAGCTTGAGGTCTCCCACTTGTGTTGTCTAAATGAGACCAGGGTACCCTATGATTTACAGCAGGAATTTTTTTCCTTCTAATTACATTAGATTGCGATAATACTTTATCAGGATAGAACAAATGCAATGGTTGGCCATAGTATTCTGATAAACAGTTGTTGTTTCTTTAGTGATTTTTTATTGAAAGAATAAAGTTCTTCTGTTAGGTGACTCCAGGGCCATACAGAGGGTGGATTCATGTGAAGTGGGTGCTCCACTTTTGGATGAAGTCACTAACACTGAATTACTTCACAATGTGTGAACGTCTTCATTTTCCGATAATGGCTTTGCTTATCTTCCTAAGCAGTTTGTACTTCTGCAGCCCTATCAGTGTACCTTTTTTTTTTCCCCCCAACCCTGAATTTATCGTAAGAAGTACAGGTTTTGATTATGTGCCATTTCTAGTGCTTACCTTTTGTAGTATATCATAAGTGATGCAGCACACAGGCACACAGATGAGTTTCACTTTAACCTATTATCAGTGTTTTGCAGCTGTGAGCTGGTGCCACTGGAGAAGCAGCAGCATAGAAGCATCTTCATTGCCCTGTGCTCTCTCCTTGTTACCAAACGTCCCTGCAACCTCTGAAAGTGTGCACCCCCACCACATAGTGTCATTACAATTTTTAGTTCCAAAAATCTGTGCCACACCATGGAAAATACTGTTCCTTGGTTGCCTTGGACACAGCAAACCACTGCAGTAAATAGAAATGCAGCTATTTTATTGCACATTGTTTTGATTACTCCAATTCTCACTTCCATGAGTTTTTGCTTTAATTTTTATGAGAAAGTAGGGGTCTTGCCACACAAGTGGTGCTGCTGCAGTACTTACGAGGGGTTGCTGACTAGACTTAGAGAAAACTATAGAACTTGTATATCAAAATAAATCTGTCTGGAACAGTATGCAAATGCACACAGCCTGTGATTCCTCACATAAGGGTGAGTGCTGGTTGCAGCTGCTTATAGGAATCAGCCTTGTGACTTTGCTGGTAGGTGGTTGTCAAAGTGTGAAAATAACATGAACAAGATGACTAGAAAACAAGAAGCTCAGTTTAAATCTTACAGCCTTTGATTTATACTCTTTTTTTCAAGTAACTTTTCAAATTTTTAGGAAGCCAGAGAAATGCTTGCATTTTGAAATAAGCTGTTTCATCCTCAGGATGTTGGTGGTTCAGAGAATGTTGATAATTTGTTTTTATGAATTAGCCATCAGCAGCCTGCCTGGGTCCCTTGGGTTAAATCTCATCTGTAAAGATACTTTTGAGAGCAGTTTGTGGTTCTGTCCTTAATTTGAACACTATGATTAACAGTTGAATGAGCTACTTGGTGTGCTGAAGCACAACTTGGGTTTTGTCTGTTTTTTTTGGCAGAAACCAAAGCAAAATGTTATTACCTTTGTTTTGAGGCAAAGCACCTGTTTACATTAGAATTATAGTGGACATGTCTCATGGTAGGAAAATAGTCTCTCTGGAGAGTGTTTTTATATACTGGCAGTATTTATTTGCATGTTATAAATTTCACATTTAGTTTATGGAAATAAATGTAAATAATGAGTAGCTTTTGAACTGGTCCACAAGCTTAGCAGCTGTCTCCTTTCAGCATGGAAAAAGGTTCAGAGGATTTGATCATTATTTTATATCTCTGTCACGAGTTAACTACTTCTCTTTCTGAAAAAAAATGTAGTTAGGCTTTTGCTGGCTGAATTGCAGAAAAGCATTAATGTCAGCTCCATGAAAGCTGCAGAAAGCCCAAAACATACCACAGTGACAGGAGGAACTCTGGGGAGTTACATTTCTTACTTACCTCTTACCAAAAGTATATTTGCTTATTAGCCATCACATTGGATACAGGTGCTGGTTTTTAACACTGCTGGCAGGGCCTGAAATTAATTGGTTCCTCTGGGATAAAATAGGAGGGTTTTTCTCTTTTTTTCTCCATAAACTAATTATCTTGTTTGAATACAGTAAACAATTTATTGTAATTTTGATATAATATAAATACACTGATTACATAAACAAGTAAGTTTTGTGATTTGTTGAAATGGATTTGAAATACTGATAATACCCCATGGAAAAAAATACTTGGATGCTTTCTAAACAATCTTTAAAGAGATTCTTGGGTTTATATTTTACTATTATAAGAAAGAACTGATTTATTTTTTGGTTTGGGGTTGGTTTTTTTTAGAACTTATCATATTCCTTATCTGCATCCCTAATTTGTAACATTGTCATTGTTTATGCATCCTGGTTAGGTTGTTGGGAGGCCAAAAAAAAAGTTTTTAAAGACACATACACAATACTCTTTTACAGTACTGATGTTTTCAAGAGTTTGCACAAATACTATCATGGAGGATAAAAGGGAAAACTTCTGCTTGTATCTCTGTGTGTTTATAAATAGGACTGCTCCTTTCAGAGGCTTCCCAAGACAAGTCAGTCTCTGAAGGGTGACACATTAGTGCTGCTTAAGGAATTGAAAAAAATTACATCTAGGAAGTTATAACAAAACAAATTAAAATACACATAAATGCTTTAAAGATTGACTAGAATAAATAGGAAGCCTGAAATGTATGAAAAACTAAATCTTTCTGTGTTTTAATTTGCAACCTGCATCTGATGCCTCAAAGCAGGTTGAGGCTTGATCCATTGCAGGGTGGTACAGATCTCTCTTGGGTTTTGTAAGATTGTTACAGCCAGTGGGGAGAAGAGAGGCTCTCTCAAGGCTGCAGTCTTACAAGGTTTTTAAACACTGACGTTAGAACAGCTTCAAAAACAGTAGATTCCTGTAGCATAGTTTCTTTTCTCTCCCATTCTAACTTCTTCCTCTATAACTAGAAGTATATAATTAAGCCTAAAATTAAATCTTCCAGAAGGGAATATCCCAGAAATAGCCCTTCAAGATCTTTTATGCCCAACTCACACAAAGATTTGTGCAGATGAGTAGCTTTAATCAAAGGGAAAATACTACTGAAATGAATGAAGCAGCTTTTGATGTGTTATGGTTAATTTGTGGGGTTGGAGCTGATTCCTGTTGTATGCAGGAAGACCCCTTGCACGGTGTGATGTGGGATTTGCACTGTAATAGGAATTTAAACAGCATGACAAAGTCGAGTTTGTTGTGTGAGTTTTGCTAAAAACATCTTTGAGATTCTGTATTTAGTTTCTGAAAGGAGGAGCTGGTGGTTCTGTCAAGTCTTACTGGAAGAGAATACTTTGCATATTGACTTGTCATTTTGAAAAATGTGTGTTTTTATCTGTTAAAAGGCAACTGCTACAGTATTTTGTGTCCTAAAAATTCTTAATGCATTATGAGTTGTTTTACATCCTTCTCAGTCAGTATGTTAATGCAACTCCCTTTACTTCACAAAATTAAACCTACATGAAGACTTTTGGCCCTGTTTGGAAATTAAGGGTTGTTGTTGTAATTTTGTGCTGTAAATACAGGGTGAATCTCAGCAATGACAAAGGAGATGCAACAATTTCATGATCAGTCTAACACGGTTGAAAAATTATTTTGACTTAACTATTCAGTGCCCTGTACTAGTCAGTGTCTCAAGTGTTTGGTGGTTCTTTTACAGACAGGAATCTGCCCGATGCCCAAAGTAACCTTGGATTATGGGGGGACGGCAGAGGTGAAGATGAGCTATCACCTGAAGAAATACAAATGGTATGTTTATCCTGTGTCTAATTGTCCATTTTATTGTGTTTTCTGCTGTATTCACGTGTGCTAAAAAAAAAATACGGATTCACCTGAATTAACTTTTAACATTTTATGCAGAATAATTCTGTAAGAAGATACACCTTTTGCTTGCAACTTCCTGGTCTTCTGGTAGCAGCTAATATTTAAAAAATGCTACAAAATATTGACACGGAGACATGAAATTAATAAAAACTATCTTTCAACAATTGAAATTAAAATTCTTTTCTACCATTACAAATTCCTTTGTTTAGTCTGTAAACAATAGAAGTCAAGGCAACATCAGAAGAATCATTATGAAAGTTCTGAAAGAATAAATTGTTGGCCCTTTTTTCTTGGACAGTTTCTAGAACACACATAGTTGTACTGTTTAACTATTACTGTGAAGTTATACTTCATTTTATTTCTTTTTAGTTTTTATTATCAGAATCAGATTGGTTTCCTAGAAGGAATAGCTACAAGGTGTCTGTCACAACAGAATTACATTAATTTTAACATTTTTGCATTTCTGTGTTATCAGCATGTTTATAGATGGATCTAATTCTGCTTACATTTGAATAGGAAATTTCTGACATCGGCGTGATTGCTGACAGCCTGTCAGATTCTTTGATATTCCTAAAATTTATCATTTTGAACATAGCTCAGAATTCTTAGAAAACCTCTTTACATTAGCACACAGTACCTTGGGTTTATATAAAGAAAGAAAAACTGATTTCAGTCAGTAGCTGTGCAGATACCAGAACAGTGAGCTCCATAGGGCAAAGGGCTGCAGCAGTATGACTTCGTGAAGCTTCCTTGGCAGTGATTCGAGGTGTTCCCAGACACAGTGCACATCATTCTTCCAGTCAGAGATGAGTAAGTTGCACATAATTATGATATGGCTTATTAAAGAGAAAATGTTCTTCAGAGGCTGCTCTGTATGCTCTCATATTGTTCTTGAGTGCCAGTCTAAAATCTAGAGGCTTACTCCTGCTTTCTGTTTTCTTTTAAAAGATAATTCTTTACAAATTTTCATTGTCCTTTCTTTAGGCACAATACCGTTAGGGCCCCTTGCTGTCAGCTTCTAGTGAAACGGTGGAGACATGAGTTGGGGATGATGGCTCTGACAGGGCCTTCTGACTGAAAGCTAGATGCAGGTTGTGTTTTGTAAGCCTAGGATCAGAGGAAAAATCTCCTCTCCAAAAGGGTTTTGGAGCTTTGGAGCAGACTGCCCAGGGAAGTGGTGGAGTCACTACCCCTGCGGTATTTAAAAGACATGTAGATGTGGCCTTGGGTTGTTATCTTGATCTTTAAGATCTTTTCTATCCTAAACAATTCTATGAAGAGGGTAGCTTGCAGTCTGTAAACTGCTGTGTTGGCTTCAAATTGGGATACTTTGTGTCATATATTTAGCAAATCCTCAGTCATGGTTCCATGATCCTTTGTGTAGATAAAATAATGAATTAAAGCCCTGTCATTGCTAAAGCACCAATTCCTATTGGTATTTTACCCTCAGGAGAGAGCCTGACATTGTTCAAAATGTTTGCAGGCTACTGCATGATTTACACAATAAATTTCAGTTTATAACTCTGAACACAGGTATAGTTGGGGTGCCAAGGCTGAAGGCCCCATGTTGGGCGCCAGTAAAGCCGGGTGCTAGGTGCAGCTCCTGGAACCTTTAGTCCTGCCCAGTTAGCTCTTGCCCCAGTCCAGCTTTAAGGATACCTCTCTGTACCTCTCCTGGTCCCGTGAGTCTCAGCCCTGCCTGAAGCGTGGCAATGACGAAGACCAAAGGGAGGACTTTTGTGGGTAGAAACTCGGTTTATTGTTTCTGGAACCCAGGTCCCCACAAAAGTGGGGTCCTGGGTGCAGAGCAGCACCTTTTAAACGGGGGTGGGGAAAGGGCAGGGGTACAGACAGAGGGCATAGGATAGGGTGGGAGAAACTGGGAACCTGGCCAATCACACAACAGCTGTCCTGGAATGTACCAGATACCAGGGCAGGGCTGCAGAGGGACTCTGAACCAACGAGGGACACAACTCTAACCTAGGGAAAACCTGATTAAAACCCAAAAACACACCACAACAGTATATCAATGTTATTTACAGTTATTGTGAGCAGATGTCTTGTGATTGCATTGAGTAGGAAAAATCTCTCTGTTGTTTGGATTTGTGAAAATATCTACTTTTCTCTGACTTTATCTTTTTTTTGGTTGCTTTTGTTTAAATTCAGAGACAGCACATCTAGTGACATCTCTCATGAGATAACTAAAAGGAGTGGTGATTATTTCTTTTATGCCTTGGATTTTTAGCCATATATTAAGCAGTTTGTCACTTTATGCCATACTTTGGTAACAGAATATTTCACTGTCATAAAAGAGGCTACTTCAATAAGCCATAAATCGCTGAGCTGTACTGATTGCTAGAGCTTGGTTTTATGTTCCCATCATGTAAATCCCTTTGTGACACACTGGTATATGATGTGTTCAGTGCTCAAACCCTTTGTTCAATTGCCTGTTTTAGCATATCTTAACTGCTGTCTGTGCAAGCAGTTCATCAGCCATGATTTCAAGTTGCAAAGATCATTTAGCAGTTTAAAAGGCAATCTGTGCCAGTGGAAGGTTTTAAATATCAAAGGGACTTTTTAAAGAATACTTTCTCAAGTGGATTTGTGCTATTTGAAAAGGATTAAAGTCATTCACTGTTTCTTTACTGAAAATTTGTCTTCTCAATTAGTTACCGTCTGTTTTTTAAGGCAGCAAAATAGGGCATTTCTAACGTTGAATATTTGTACAGATATCCTTACAGAAGTCAGAAAAAACAATTGCAGCATGGTGACCCCACTTAGTCACGCCAGGACCAACCAGCAATCACAGTGCTAAATCTCATGGCTCTATTTCATTGCTCTGTGCCTTGGCTTTGTTGTGAGGTGACTCCACCAGAACCAGACATACAGTAGCCATGAATGTAAAGCAGTGCAGTGATGAAGCACCTGTAGCCATCTGCTGCTGTGAAGTAAATATCACTGTATTTTAGGCAATTATATTTTCAGAAATGCTCTGCTCTGTAGGTGGTGTCACTACAGACAGCAGTAACAATGACACCTGAGTGTACTGCAACAGTGGTATTATTTTATTTGACAAAACCATTGGATCTTCAGAGTGGAAAGCAATGGGATTTCATGGAACTGTGCAGTATGTTGCTCTCTGCTCTCCTTCAATTCATGAAGCTGGGCACCTTCCTTGAGACCTCTACCCCACAGTGAATGTGGCAGTGCCCAGTAACCTTCCTCTTAGACTCTGGAATCCTTTAACCCAGGAGAGAAAGCTGTTCTTACTCATGAGGTAGGCAGTGAGCCTTTAGTACAAAAAGAAATCTGGATGTGAAAAGAAATCTGGATGCTGAATAAAAAATTTTTCTTCATTCTTTATGATAGAAATTGCCCATGTCAGAAGACTAAACTTTTCTCTGTGAGATACACTATTACCCTTCTTCAAACACATACCTGTCATTTCAGACTCACTTCTGGGAAATTAAACCTCTAAATTTTGTGTGTCATTTCCTTCTCCCCTTTTTCCAGTTTGAACAGGAGAACCAGAGACTTGTTGGTGAAATGAACAATCTCTTCGATGAAGTCAGGTACAGTTCCCTGTTACTTGACAGATGGTGGCCTGTGCCAGTCCCATGCCCCAGCCAGCCCCTGTGTGCAGGGCACTGGCTGCAGTACACCTGCCTGCTTCCTGCTCCAGGGGTGTGGGAGGAGCTGGGACACATCACCAGTGCCCAGGAAAGGAACCGTGTGCTGTCCCACAGTGTAGAGAATGGTAGCACTGGTTACATTTGGAAGGCTTACATTCTCCCATATCCAAGTTTTAAAGTACTAAATTTTTCATTTCTGTCCTATTGTCTGCTGGATATCCAGACAGCAGTAGGGGAGGTGCCATTGCTGACCCCATGCAGAGACAGGCAGTGGTGCCATTCACTCTCCCCAGCTGTGTAGAACACCCAAATGGCTACTCGAGCTACAAATTGACTTTTGGGTATCAGTCCTAGGCAAAGTGAACTGCACACACCAGAGTAGCATATGAAAAGGGTGTGTCAAAATGAACTGCTTAAGGCCCAGCATGGATGTTATTACATGAAATGAAAGAAGGGAGACAGGTGAAAAAACCCTGGCAATGAAAGCTGCTCACTGAGCACTTCTGGGGGTGCTTTTCCCAGGGCTTCACTGTGGGCTGGTTGTCTTCCAAAGAGGCACTGTCCAAGCCCTAGTCCCAGGGTATTGCTGCCTCACAGACAACTGACAAAACAGTGGCCTCCTGAGCAGCCACGTACTGGGCTAGAGGGTCTGAATCTGCAGCAGCAAGATACGTTTGCACTAGTTTCTAATGGAATATTTCTGTTCTTTGCCAAGACAAATTGAAGGAAAAGTGGTAGAAATCTCCAGATTACAAGAGATATTCACTGAGAAAGTCTTGCAACAGGTTAGTATGATTTAATACTACAGCAGCAAATACAACTTGAAGATTTTCTTGGGGGCGCTTTTGGTCTTGACTGCCAGCTTGTGGACATAAAATTAATGGATCTTCAATACAAACGTGAAGGGAAATACTTTTGTTTTTCAAATTCAAAATCGTGATATTTACTGTTGCTACTTAATAGTATGTACCAGGAATGGAAAATCAGAGATATGTGTTAGAATGATCCCTCTGCCTCAGAATTGGTGTTCTGTCAAACATGTTATGCAACAGCATCCTTTCTTGAAAGTTGGCATCTCTTCCAAAAGAGCTGGGAAAAATCAGACAGGTTAGATTTGACTCCAGATAAATGGGAGACTTCCTACTTCGTAGTTTCCATTCAGGTTCTTAAAATTACTGACAAAGAAATTACAACTTAAATGTATTAATCTCTGCCTTTGCATCAATGAAACAAAGATGTTAGTAATATCAGGTTTTATTTTACTTTTGAGTTCTGCTTGTTCCCCAGGTCTTTGGAAGTGGGTTTTTTTTGGTAACATTCATTACTATTTCTCAATTTTATTTATTTTTTAAACAGGAAGCTGATATTGACAATATCCATCAATTAGTTGTGGGTGCAACAGAGAATATAAAAGAAGGCAATGAAGACATAAGAGAGGTAATATCTTGGAGTTGTGTTTTAGACTCATTTCTCTTAACTTTCAGTTTTTTCCAGGTGTTGCTTTAAAACAGCACGTGCGAGCTCGCCCATGGGACTGGTGCAGTGGGTGGTGGGTGTCAGGACGAGGGTTTGGGAAAACTGTTCAAGGTAGCTGAGCTTCTCAACAGTTCACACTTGCTAAGCATGATTTCAACAGCTACACAGGACTGCAGAAATCTACTCGGCCTCAGCAGTTTTTTAAACATGAAGGTCACATGGCTTGCATTTAAGCACCTGTCTAGTTTTTTTTAAAAAAAAAGAAGGGGGGCAGGCAGAAATTGCAGACTACCACTGTAAAACAGTGCTGAAATGGTTGAAACAGAATGCTGAGTTTTAGCAGAGGAGACTCTCTACCACCCAGAACAGGTCTTGCATGCTCCTCGTAAACAAACCTCTTCTACTCTTTTACTAATTAGAAGGAAAGGATGTTTTATTTTGGGAGCTGAGATTTCAATAAAAATGGAGCTCCTAAATTAGGCTACTGAGTAAATAGCTCACTTCTTTCTCCCTCCTGAGAGCACACAGAAAAGGTATCTCAAGGATGAGTTATCCACTGCTCTGCTCTTCAAAAAGTGCACCAAACATGGCAAGAACTGAAGCTGTATTTTACTTCACTTTTCACAGTTTTAGGTAGAACTAAGTTTCCTAAACCATCCTGAGAAACAGTAGTGAAAGGTGGTAAAATAAAAAACTTCATTATTCACATTAGTCATACTAAAAAATTTCCTTATGTAAATCTAAAAAATGAGAGCAAAAAACAAGTCCCCTACCAAGAAAAATATTGGCTCTGAGACTGAAATAAGTGACTGAGTTATCTCCAGAGGTGTCAGGGATTTTAGTTTTGTTTGGTTTTGTTGCTTTTTCAAGTCAGATCTTTATTAGAAAGATTAAGGCCTGATTACTTTTAATCACGGAATTTCACTTCTGGAACTTAAAACTTAACTTTGAAGCATGTAGTTTGTGGTATAGTTCCTGGTGTTTGATTGCATGAGATCTTGGGATTTGAATGGTTTTTATATTTTTTTCCAAATGTGCAATTTTAAGATTTTTGGTGTGATAAATCTAAAGAGGTATCAGCCAACCTGACCTGTATTCACCTGAAATTAAGGGCAAATTTTGTTGTTTCTCTTGTGGGAGGAAAGGTGATGCCACAAACAGGCATTCTGAGTTTCCACTGTTGAAATTGTTTTTACTGGTAATGGTAACAGGGATAACCTTTCCCTCACAGGCCATCAAAAACAATGCTGGATTTAGAGTATGGATCCTCTTCTTCCTTGTGATGTGTTCATTCTCCTTGCTTTTCCTGGACTGGTATGATAATTAATTAAACATATTATTGGCTCTATGCTCTGTTTGTAAATGTTCTGACTTTTTTTTTTTTGTGGAGGGGGGTATAACAGCATACCTACATATTTTATGCAATTTCTCATACCTTTATGATGGAAATATTTTCCAATAAATAAGTTGTGCATATTTCCATTAGTACAACCATTTTAAATCCTTGTATCAAACATAAAACCATGCTTATCCTCTGGAGAACATAAAAGTCTTTGAAAGAGCTGTGAAGAAAGCTGGAGCAGGCCTAACAGAAGAAAAAACAACAATACTGGTTTTGTCACAGCCACCCACCTGTGCTGTAGGAAGTCAAGCTCCCATCCCAGATCAAGAGAAAACTGTTACTGTGCAAAAGCATCTACACTGTCTCAGGCATTTATTTCATCACACCACTTCAGTACACAGTGATCACTTTGCACATAAATGACCTTTACTTCTAATCTTTTGAAACTACTTGACTCAGAAATCAGCTTGATCTAATGGTAGTGATAATGGTAAGGAGTCAACGGAAGAGCTTTACTTGTAAATGAAAGGAGAGAATACAACAGAAACAGATTGTGCAATGAAATAGATGTTCTGGGATGCTGGAACAAAGCCAAAGGATAGACAATTAAAATCAAACTCTTCAAAGTACTAAAACTGGGAGCAATTTGTTAACTAGAAAAAGTCTCAAAACCAAGTATAGGTAAGACTCAATAAACTCTCCTGATAAATCAGACAGAGAAATGATTTTCACTTCAAGAAGCATAAACAATCTGTCTCTCCTAGATCAAAAGGCTTACTAATTTTTATTGTTTATTGTTACAAGGAGAAAAAGAAGTTGTTTCTCATCAGTATTTACTTATGCATTAAAGTTTTTATTGTCCTAAATTTAAGGGGAGGAGATGTATCATGAATCATTTCTATTTAGGACAGTCTTGGGAAACAGACCTTTTCATCCTGTAAAATCTAAATGTCCTCTGTAAGTCTGTTGGTATGAAAGGTGTTTTCCTATCTCTCTTCTGAAATGTATATTCCTATACATTTTATGCAACAGGCAGCATCATTCTTATTCTTTACTCTGCACAGAGTGAAAATGTCAAAAGTTACATGTGAATTAATTATATTCAATAAAGCAGATGCCTGTTAGAAAATGCAAACATGGTATGTTTTAAAGATCTTAACAGAAGCTTGATATTTTTAAATGTAAAGAAAAGTTTGGCACATAGTTTATTGCTTCTGAGGCATTCCACATACCATGATGACTTAAATAAAAAGCCTTTTACAGCTGCACTATTTAATGCACATTTCCTATCAAACTTAGAGTACTGAGTCATAACGGTTATTTTTACTGTGTTGAGATGACAGGCTTCTGCTGGAGAAAAATGGAAGTAGAGCTGACCACATTTGTTCTACTACAGATCTCGAGAAACAGCCTATACTGATGTTTTCCCTTAATTTTTGTACAGACTCTACCAAAAAAAGAAAGAACTTTTGACATGTCCACTCTACCTTGTCCCATTCAAGTTACATGAATAAAAAGGCAACTTGCTTGCCCAGATGCTTCACACACTTTTGTATGTTAAATTAATAAGATGTCTTTTTTTAATGTATATTTAAGTTTTATAATAAAAATGAAAACATGATTTCACACAAAGAATAGGTAAGTTTGTAATTACAATGGAACTTGAACGTGCATCCACAATACTATGTTCTTCTACGTATTCTCCCCTCCCAAGCCATACACAAACAGTTCTACTCTTCACTCTGTTTCACATGGAGCTTTAACAGCCAGTTGTGGTATCTAATACACTACTGCTTCACTTGTGATGCTCCATGGTTTTAAAAGTACCAAACTGCAAACCATACATGAACAGAAAGCTCTTTCTAACTAATAAAAAGGGAAAATGTGAATGTAATACAAGAGAAGATTTAGACATATTACTCCTTCAGCTGTATCCAACAAATGACATAGTGGACTACGGATACTGTGAATAGGCTTTCTGCCTCTTCAGTATGATCAAAAGATATCATTTCTCATTAGAACATCCTGAACTATATGTTTTTTACACTATCCTCAACACCCACCACTAAAACTGCCTGTGTTTTTCCGTAAGTCTATCTAGTTTGTGTTTCAGTGCATATCCTTACCAAGATGCTAAAGCCACAGTGGAAATGCAGTTAAATCCTGCTGACAGCAATAAGAAAACATTGAGCATGCCTTGTTGCAGAGAACTTCATTATCACTTACAAAAAACAGTAAAGGAAATGTAAGGAAAAATGCAACCTGTCAGTTTCTTTCTCCATACAAGTCATTACATTATGCCCCGATGTCAGTGCTGACTGTCATTCTTGCTTGAGCCCAAACTAAACATTACTTACAGCTTTCAGCTAAACAAGAGATCACTCTAGTTATGGCTGGGGTGTTTCAGTTTGCAAAATGACAAAGAATTCAAAAACTTGAAAAATTAAGTCTCTGTTCAGACAACAGAACACATGATTTATCTAAGGTCCAAGCCCTGAAAATCCAGTGACAAAATCTATCAGTATCCAATAAACTGCAAGAACATATCTAACATTGGATTTTTTTTTAACATTGAAAATGGTGTCAAAGCTCTACAGCAATGCTGATATGCACCTGGGGTTAGGCCCATGAATGTTCTGCAGCAAGTTTTTGTTTTCAGTTTTTTTCTTTTTTTTTTGCAAAGCAGTATCAGCAAACAGAAGCAGTTACACCATAAACATGAGTAACCTCTAAATTATCCATAATTATATTTAATGAAAAGTTCCTTGAAGTCCCTTAGTTACCTTCAAATGACATAGTTTTAATAATTAGCTTATCATACTAAGCTGATTTCTCAGCAGCTTCAGTCTCCTGTTCAGACAGTTTCTCTTCTGACAGTACTGTCATCCATGGGGACACGGAGCGCGTGATGGTTTGTTTGGCCAGGTTGTAGTGGTTTATGACTGTGTAAAATTTCCCTCGAGCGCTGGAGTCTTGTTCAGAGTAGTAGTTTTCCAACCCAGCTGGAATGCACTGATTATTCTGAAAAGAAAATCCATTGCTTAGATTTCAGATACAGCCCCCCCCATCCTTTTCCTTTTAGTCTAAGTCAGTTAAGTCCTTTCAGCCAACAGTCACTTTCTGTGAGTCAAGATGCAACATACATCAATTAACTACAGTATTGTCCTACTGTGTTCAAAATGTTCTTCCCTGCAATCCTTAAAACTACTCAAGCATTTGCCAGAAGACCAATCTGGGTTTATATGCCAGAATAATTAACATACAAGAAATGTGCTTGCCTAAAATTATTTTGAAGAAGTATCAATCTCCAGTTCCAGCCACATTTTGCTGTTTATTCCTGCCCACCAAATTCCAACTGTTTGGTTTGCAATTACAGCTGTCCGTATCCTACTGTTAGATTAACTGCAGGCAATTTACCCTGGTGTTTGCAGTCTGAAGATCAGAAATTAATACAGATATACTGGTGCCAATGTATGAACTGTTTTACAGCCCAGTAGCTCACACATTATAGGGAAAACTCTGTGGGTGGCCGAGCATATGTGCAAGTGTGTACACACACACAAAATACTTCACTCCTGATTGTCAGAAAGATGTAGCCAACAGCAGGCTTTTAAAAAGCTCTCTGGAGCTGTGAGACTACACTCTTAAGAGCACTAAATAGAACCTGCTAGATGCTCAGAGCTTTGGAAAGTGAAATAGATAATTTAGAGAGTAAAGTAAAAGTCAAATCCATTTTGCTGTCATCTTAAAAGCCAAAGTGAATGTGCCTGTGCAGTGCGTTTGTCGTAGGTATCATCCAGGAACTCTTCAGTCACAGTGCAGGAAGAGCCTACAGAGCAGCTCGTTGCCCCGAAGAGAAAAGTTATTTAGACATACACTGTGACCCCCAGGTTTTGCCCCAGAAGGTCCTGGGGTCTCTCTGCAGGCCCTCTTACCACACTGGTCAGTCCAGGCAGTCGTGCCTGATACTTCAACATGTTAGGGCAGTCACCTGAGCAACTGAATTGACTCTTGTAAGCTAGAAGTAGGTGCAGCTTGAGGAAAAATTCATTTAGTCATTTCTACTCTGGCTGTTTTAAAAAGAAATAGGAAATTCAGTCTTCTTATTTCCTGCACCAGAGGACTAAAATTAATAACACTACGGCACAGCAGCTTTGAACTGCTGCTGTTCTTCTATTCAGCAAACAAAATTTTATATTGGGAATTTCTCAGCAGAAAAACACATGCAAAAAATCCATGGTTTTTAGGACCAGATGCTACCTTAAAAGTGACCACATTTACATCTGAGTTGACTTTTGTAAAAAAAAAACAAGGCATAAACAAGTATGAGTAACAGCTATTTCGAATGGTTTTAAGTCATAAAATAAAAGATGGGTAAAGACCCAGCACACAGTCTTGGCTTAATACAAATTCTGGTTCCTAAAAAGGCTCGCATGAAAAAAAATCATCAAAAGGTATGAAAAAAGAAAGGAATAGTTGCCAAAACAAGAGGCCCACAGGTAGTCTTAGAACCTGTCTGCCCCGATGAATTCATTCATGTGGCATATGTGATGGCTCACAGATGCCTCGCTGTCACAGGACTAAAAACCCTCCCACAGTCAGCACCTCACTGGCTCGAACCTGTGGGTGTGACAGAAGCCTCAAAGTGTGTCAGACTCACAGGAGTGCCCAGAGTACCAGGGCCACTCTGGTTCCCTTTATCTGTAATGTTCTGTCAAGGCAGCAGCTGGGGCAAGTCTCCCTCCCAGTTTTGTTGAAGTAGCACCACAAAGCAGATGGGATTTAACCCTGGCTAAACAGCACCGGTGTCAGCTCAGCACTGTAAGTCAACAGAGGCTTTCCCATGCTCATAGTCAATGTGTTTGCCAGCTGCAAGACTGGGACCTAGATTTATAAAAACATAATCCAGGAGTATGGAATAGAGCTATTTGATATGCATATTCATATATATATATCAACCATGTCATCGTCTGGAAGTATTATCCATGTTTTATCTGGGATAACTGACAATACTTCTGATGTGATAAAATAACTAAGAAGCACATAGACACAGATATATGTGTAGTGATTATTTCACTTAGTCATGAGATGTAATCACAATTCTAAATATTTAAAGTGGGGAAAAGAAGACAATCCTAATGAAATCTGCCAAGGAAATTCAAGAAAATGTAATTATTAGAGCTGAAGACAAGCCAAGATTACTGACAGTCTGAAAAAAAAATCTACAGAATCCTCTGTTGCCTTCAGAAGCAATTTGCTTTGTAGCAGGCAAAAATGACTCAGTAATGGGGTTTTTTTTTGGTGGGGAGGGGGGAGGCAGCCTTGTAGTCATAAACATGCAAGACATCATCTGACAGAAGATCCTAAAGAAACAGACATCAGTTTCCCTCTTGACTGCATTTTTGCTCCAGGGATTTCATGCTTCTAGAAGAGATGGGAAAACAACCTCTCTTTTTACTCATTGCCCCTTGTGTACTGCCTAAGGACAGCTCCTTGGATTAGTTCCCAGTCAAGGCCAGCCATGCAGCACTCAGTGACTGAGTGATAGAAACTGCTGCTGATTCTTACCCTGCCACTTTCAGCTATGTACAACATTTACTTCCATTCTTTTTATTTGTTTCCATGGTTCCCAGGTGAGAGAAAAAGGAAGGCCATGAGGAGAAACTGGGATGCTCCAGTGACTTGCCAGTCTTTTCTTTTTTCTACAACCCTTCTATTTTGGAAATTAGTTACAGGTTATGGCCTTTGATGCCAGAGAAAATCCTGGTTGCCAGTCTATATCTGGCTGAATTAAGATGATTCCTTTTGTTCCTTTGACATGAAGACCCCAGTGGAATTCACTTGTAAATAGTATCTTCTGTCACGTTAACTTTGCTGGGTCAGTAATTCCTCATTTAACAGATGATGGTGTGGTCTTCAATGCACTGAAGTGACTTTGTTGTACTGTCCACAAGTCTGTCAGGATGCAGGTGCTCTGGCAACAAAGCTAAAGGGTAACAGACACAGTACAGAACATACTGAAGTCCTGGGGAAATTCTTCAGGATGTGAGTGCACTCAGGTTTTTGTGGTGAGTCTCACCAGCAGGTTCTGATGAGTGCTCCAGAGAAGCAATCTGCACAGCAGCAGTACTAAGGCTGTCTCAGAAAGCTTAAGCAAGCACAGAAATAAGACTGCTGTTCAAAGGAAAATGAGCACCTTTTTAAGCATACCTTCATGCCCTGGAGGCATAGTACAGCAGAAACCTTTGGAACTGCTCCATGTATGAGAGCATCAAAGGAGAGAAGAGTGAGTCTGACTCAGAGCTGTGGTTAGCTCAGCCTTGATGCAGAGATTCCTGCAGCACCAGGCTTCCTGAGGCAGGCACACCTTTGCGTTTAACCAGGAAATCACATCAGCACCTAAAGCCTGGGAACATCCAGGCCAGAGAATGTTGTTGAGTCCACCTGAAACATGAAGCCAGTCCACAGAGACCCTGGTCACAAGGCGACAGACTTCATGTTTCCTAGAACATCTGTGCCAAGCTAGGCCATCACATATCATGGACTCTCCCAAAAAAAAGGCACAAATAAATACAAAGTCATCTGAACAGTGGTAGTTTTCAGGCCTTGTGTCATTTGCCAACATCCTTCTCCTGCAGAACTCTTTCTTAAAAGAGGTACATGACCAAAGAAGCTCTGTCTCCTGGCATTATGCCATCAAGCAGCTGGAAACAAAACACCAACTCCAAGAAAACCACCAGGAGGGCAACCATGATGCAGCCCTCTGCAGGTGCTGCACCTCATGAACAGAGCCATGAGCTATGGGACATTCTGCCTAACTTCTGTCCCAAACAGAGGACCCAAAAGAGAGAAACACAACCAGATTCTGGTCACAAGGCAACTGAAATGTAGCTGAGAATGTGTTCTTTCCTTGAATATTTGTGACACTGGCAAGAAAAGCCACAAGAAGCTAGGAAGCTGCAACTCAAAGGAGAGGACAGCTTGGTTTGAAAGGAGGCAGAAGCAGGAGGCTGTTGCTAGACTCACACAGGAACATGTAACTGGCTGTTCTTGTCAAGTCAGGATCACATCAAGACAGGCTTGAAAGGAACATAACAGTCCATATTCCAAACTGTTCAATCCCAGGAGAAAGCTTAGGGAAAAAAAGGCCTGTTGTCCCCTGAGACGCGAACACAGAGGGGCTTCAGTGCCTGTCTGAGACAACACAAAAAGCCAGCAGCAGAACCAAAAGCTGGATCTCCTGAGTTACAGCCAAGTATTCTAACTACAGTATCTTTTGCCCTTGAACAAAGCGAAAGCAGTAACCAACTGAATGCTTGAACCTAAATTAATCCAGAAGGGCATCACTGATTATAATTTTGAACTAGATTCTTGTAAGATATTTACGTGCTTGAAGTGACAGATAAAATCCTGAACAGGATTGTTGAGGAGTGCTGAGGCAGCCATTCCTTCTTAAATCCTTTTGAAGTTCATACTGGGTACCCATTTGATTTATTATGTGACTAAATATTATTAAAAAATTAAAGAGAAGAATGCCATTATCACTGGTGCTTTTCTTATCTAATTACAGCCAAGTTCAACTCTGTTAAATTTGCAACTGGGAAGTCAGTGTTACTTTTCTGACTTTCAGCCCAGCTCATAGCAAAGGAGCCAGCACCACCATCTCACACAAATAAAGTGAGCCCAGCCTCCCTTTTGGTTAGAACCAGTATTTTTTACAATAAATGTGTTTTCCCTTTTTTGGCATCACTTTTGGCAGCAGGGCTCGGAGGTCACTGTTCTAGAACAAGAAGTTCTTAGTACAAAAATAACCCTGAAGTAACTCTACTACTCTTAATGAGAACATCACTCTACTTTTTCTTTGACACATATTCCAGATTTTTTTTTCTCCACATTTTATCATTTTCTTATTTCCTAAGACACAGTAATTTGGAGGAACGTAGAACATTAAACTATATGACCTATAAATGAGGGCTTTGTCCAAACAACTGCAGGTGAAGTTAGTCTGAAAGACACCAATGTTTAGACTTCTGCTGTATTTTCAATGTTTAAAGCATTAGCAAAGTAACACTATTAATATTGTGCAATAGTACAACTTCAATTATAAATTACAAAGCAAAAGCATAGCAGGAAGCACACTAACCTATGTAAACAAACACCAAATCTGTTCAATACAGCATGCCTTAATCAAGGTTATGCCTAAAACAACACAGAATATTACATACTCTACTGTTTTTCTAGAATGGGCATGCAATTTACCTTGAAAACAAATCCTTCTGGACAGGTATGATCATACTTGTAAACCTTGTAGACTACCAGAAATACAACACATGTTAAGAATGCAAGGGCAAAAAGGACCAGCACAGTTACCTGTAAAGAAAAATAAAACATGCTTATGTTAGTAATGCACTGCTTATTCTACTGCTGCTTGTTACTACTGGCAGCAGCAGTCAGCTGTGAATGCACTTTACAGTAAAATCAAGCAAAGGATAAAACCAGCTGCTTAATTATTGAGGGAGAAGAGAAGCAGCACATAAGTGCTTCTACCCTGCCCTTCTCAGAGAAGAAAGAAGATCATCTGTGCAGTGGCCCGTTGCCTGTGTACTGCAAGGCTTTTTTTTATTGCATTTCTGTTCAAGGCACAGGAGGCCAGGACACACCAAGGTAGCTTGTGTCTGCTGTTTTTTCAGTATGTGGATGATGTAAGTCTAAGTCTAGTTTATGTCAGCTGCTGAGCATATTTGTCCAAGAATGGAGTCAGGTGATAGTAAGTTAGCACAGGTGTCATCCAGAGGTGACTTGCTGGGCATGGAGAAAGTAATGTCTGCCCTCTCTTGTTAGGATTAGAGGTCATTGCACCTGCTCTGAGCTTAGGGATAGTTGCACCAGTAGTCTGCATTCTTGGCTGCTCAATACTCCTTCATTTATAGGTGGAAACAGTACTACATCACCACACAGAGCCTGTACAGGAGTAGTTCACTGCCAGATCTGTAAGGAAACATGTTCAACACTGGGCTGGCCTCCAGGAGTTGTGTGGCACCTCTTTCCACAGTGCTCACAGAGAAGCCATTACAGACAGCCTTACATGGCTTTTCACCATGTCCTTCAGTCCCTCTCTGCCCCTGAACTTGGGCTGCAGAGAAGTCCAAGACACACCTAAGACAAACCTAAAATCAATGTGAGGCTCAAGCCAACCTTTCCCAGGTACAAGCTCTGAGCAGGTGGAGATCAGCAGCCTTCCGGTGTGTCACAAGACAGAATTACCTTTAGAATTACATCACCCATTGAGGAGAGAAAGCACAAAATTTTGTCCAGCAGTTACAGTACAAAGCTCTCTAATTCAGACCCATTTTTGTGGAAGGTGTGAGCTGACCAAACAAATTCATTACCTGGGAAAGTATTCCCAGATGTGTGTTTTTATTATTCTAAAACTTCTACTGATAGACAAATTACTAGGTCATGGAGATTTACACGGTAAGAGTGATTGAAATGAATTTCCTTTTTGGCAAGTTAGAAAAAAGCAGGCATGTGCCACAGCATAAGAAACAGTAATAAACAGAAACAAACAAGATTATATGATTCATTTTTTAAAACAAAGCATAATATGATCTAAATTCAAAGTAAGATGAGTAAACCAGCTATATACACCTCCTGAAAAATGAATTTAGGCATATTAGGGTCAATTAATTGAAACAAGAATAATCTGGTATTTGAAAAAGCCAAAACAGGAAAAAAATTGTAGCTTTGCCTCTTGGTAAAAACAACCACCATCACTCCCCTTTTGATAAACCTCTGAACTAACAGAGTTGGCAACACTGCAAACTGTGTGTGGCAGTGGTATTAGGACACTTCAGGACAACAATAAATTTAAGGGACTTCTCATTGTGTGAAAGCAAATCTCATCATGGGCAGACAACAGCAAGTGCCATATTTGCTGGCTGAAACAAGGTTTAATACTGTGTGTTGCTGAAGCCAAGATTTAATAAGGATTTTTGATAGAAAGAAAATAAGCAAATATAATAATAATAAGCATTCCCAAAAAAGGGAAGGCTGGAGTAGAGGCAAAGAGTACTGCAGATCAAAAAGTAATTTAGCAGAAGAAATGTAGATATTTATGTAACAATAACAATTGAAATGAGACATGGAGCAAAGAACCTTTCTGGAATACCAGCATGTTCAGTTTCTCAACAGTCACTGGAGTACAAAGAGAAAAAAAAAGTAATTAATTAACCTTCTTAATTAACCGCTGAAAACGTCACATTGTCAACAATTTTCGTATCTAATTAGCCTTTCTCCAAGTTTATTACTTGTTTGCATACACAAAAATTAACATGGATAGCTCACTCTGTCTTGTAAACATTGTATGCTCTCCTTGCATCTCCCATGCCTCAGTATGTCCTGCATGAATCCAAGAGACAAAGCACATTTTCACCTTCCTTTCTGGTCATTCTCTGTGGCCCATTTTAATAGCAATCAACAACATAGCACTCACACACATGTCACCATTCCTGGCCCAGCTGTGCCCTAGCTCAGCCCTTCCAATTGGTTTTTTCTCAGGCTTCTGACTCCACACAGCCTTCAGCAAAGGCTGCTCCCGCCTGTGACACTGAACATGGGCATCAGGCAGAACTGCTGTGGCACAGATCAACTCAGCTCATATTTGTGTCCACCACAGATAGGAGCTAAGAGTTTTAAATGTTTTGAAAAATATCTTCAAGTCCCAAAGTGTTTCAACTATGTTTCCTGGCCCTTCTACTAGCAGCTAGTAGTAGAATTGTAATGTTATTTCCCAGCTGTAACAGAGATGAGGTCTCAGGAATATATGGAGACAACATACTAACAAGTTGTTTTGTAATTGAGACTGAATATTAAGACAATAAGAAAAAAACTGTATTTCCACAATCACTGCAGGATCACTCTTCAAAGCTTCAAAACTGCTCTGGGAAGTCACAGTTTTTTAAAAGAAGATAGAAGCCCAGTGTTGTGTTGATTGCTGGAGCCTGGCAAGTTGCAGAGCCATGGCCTTGGGTGATTTGCTGAGACCCGTTTTCAGTGGCAGTGTAGAGCTGTGAGTTCTCACTGCTTGTACACGTTCTTCCATTGAATAAGCCATGGGAAGAGTTCTCAGGGGTCCTGCTTCAAAAATATCACAGAATTTTTCTCTCTCACGTACTGTATTTCCTAACGTTACTAATTTTGGTATTAACATGTAAATTTTTACTCTCATTATCTCCAGTGATTTGCAATCACACTCCATTTGCAAATCCCTAATCAAGTAAGCTCTTGTCTCCTTCCTATTAGGAGAGAAGCTCCCTTCTCTTACCATCCTTCAGGATACGAGTAACTTCTATTTAAAGACAGTTGCAGATGAAAACAGCACAGATGGAATCCAGCAATGGATTTCTTTCCAAGGTGACTGCCATCACCTGTTAATCCAATCTTCTTTTTCAAACCAAAAATCCTTTTCTTTCTTCTAATAGCCATTTTTCTTCACTCTTATAATAACCCACTAATGATGGCCCACATGAACCACCAATGGTCAAATCCCCATGTTCACTTCTGAACCTGAGGCAGTCAGCTTCTCTCCCTGCACTAACACAGTGCAACCCTACCTCCGTGCCTCACCTTCTGAGCCCTCTCTTCTCAGAAGCTTTTCAGAAATAAAAGCATGAAAAAAGAGAAGGCAACAACTAGCTCTTCAGACCACAAGCAACCCCAAAGCTGTCACTGTACTGATTTCTTCCACAGCAACTTTGCACACTCACTATAAACTAAAGTTATTCTTTTCTTCTTATCAACACACCACTCAAATCCTGCCCTCTTCCTCAGGCAGGAGCAGCTGCAATGCATGCACGAGCATCACTTCCCTTCTTCTGGAAGGAAATCTTGAATCTCCTTTTTCGTGGTAGCCAGCTGGCAGTGCAGGACCCCACAGAGTACATTCACAAGCAGAAGTCTTGTGAATTACTGTGATCATTCACTGCCATATACATCCTGCAGAACTCCAAGGTAACTGTCACACCTCAAGAGTGATGGGCTTTTAAAATACTTTTCTTGAAGTAACTATAAGATAGGACAAACAACCATTTCTTTTAACTAGGAATTCAAAGTGCGATTTTGCTTTCATCTTGAGTGTGACATTTAAAATTAGTTTTAAGGGGATCTGGCAGCAAAATGAAGCCAACAGAGAAGATGACAAGTTATTATGTATGTGGCAATTTTTGAATAGATTGTAAGTGAAGAGCAGAAGAAGGACAACGTCTAGCTAGAAGCCATTAGAGTAATCAAAATGAGAGATGACTAATGAATGAACTAAGCATACCCAGAGCAAAAAAACCTGTCTTCAGACTCTGTAAGCAGTTAGCTGAACAAATGAAACTCACCGTATCTGACAACTACACTATCATGTAAACAGCTTGTGATAAGGCCTTTACCATAAGATCTAGCAGATCTTCCCCATCAGTCCATGCTACTTTGCCTCAACTGTGAAAGACTGCAAGCCATATTTTCTTTGCCTGGCTACTGCAGTCTTCAACTTCCTCACTCCACTAACGTTTATTTAATCAAATAAATATCATATGACTCCCTTTTTAATCAAGCTGGAATACTTCAGCAAAATTCATCAACTGTACCAAACAATGCCTGCTTCTCTTCACACCCTTTCCTGGTTGTATTTCAAGGCATGCACCAGTTTTTGCTCCTCTCAGCTCCATCCATTTTGCTGTTTATGTTATCCCACTGTCCCACTAAAGCCTGGGTACCATTCATTTCTTCTCTGCCTTCACTTCTACTTGACTAATCCTTCCTTTTGCTTGAGATTCTTTCATTAAGCCACTCATACTGTGCTGTTCTGCATCACACCTTCCTTCATGCTTTTTTTCTGTCAGCACACAAACCCATGTAGAAGCATTTCTGTTATTAGAACAACTAACAAGATATGCAATGATTTTCAATGCTAAATCATTAGCTCTTGGTCACATCTCCTCTCTGCTCTACATCTATGCATTATGTATTTCAACTGCAGCCTCTTGGGAACACAACTTTCATTTCTGATAGGTTTGTGAAGTGCGAGGCACAGACTTGCTGCAAGTACTGAACAGGAAGAGTGAAAACATACACTTACAGAGCACCTTTCATAGGAAATGATTTAGAGCCAATTAATGCTTTGCTCACCAGTAAAACGCAGAGACCATTGGGGTGAAATGCAGCAACTCTGTACAACTACTTAGGACAGGAAATTAAGATTATTGCTATCCAATTTAAACTACAAGAGAATTTTAGCCAGACTGCCTGTAATTACAATAGATTGTGTCTGGCTACATTCAGACAAAAATTCATGAAACATTGCATTGACTTTCTTGCTAATGGCCATGACCTCCATTTCACCTCTCTCCACTAAAATCCTGCATCTCTATCTACACAATACCCTCTACCAGCATGTTCGAGAACACAAAAATCAGCTTTTGCTTCTGCAAAATTACGTCCCTGTTTGCTATTACCTCAGCCTGTCCCTAGAAGATTAAATGAAAAACATGTCTGAAACAACATACTCAAGGATTGGATTAAGAAATGTTCACCTTATTGGAAATGGCAATGTGAAATAAAAAAGGAACATTTACATCTATAGATGCAACATTTGACTCGTATTCATTTCCAGAGCAATGCAAATTACACGGAACACCCTGGTGCAGTGCCCTGTACTTGCTATGGGAATATACAAGATGACCAGTGACTCCAAATGACAGCCAGGTGCCTTGTTTCAGAAGAGTGTTTCTAACAGTACATGTCATGTTTAGCTGGTATCCAACTATTGAACTCAACTTCTTCACCATAACATTCCCATCAAAACTTTGTGCTCAAAGAAGATGATACTTTGGGGGCAGATTGTACAGAAAAAGTAGTAGAAATCAAAACACTGTCCCTCTCAAATAGGAATGACAAAGAGGAGAGAACTGTCTTGGATGCTTACCTGGAGATGACTGGGAGTAGCAGAAAAAAAGGAAAAAGGCAGGCAGATTCATGAGGACAGTTAGAGAAAGGAAGCTACAGAACCAGAGCTTATTAACAGCGACAGTGGAAGACAACAGGACCAGTCTGCAAGGGAACTGATTAATGAAACCTGAGGGACACACTGTTACACAAAAACAGGTTAACAAGGCACTGGCCTTGAGATCCTACAGCTGCAGCTTAACTCAGCTGTTCATGGCAATGTTCCTGTCATCTTCTATCACACAGCACCATATATTGTGTCTCTTAACAACAGGGATCTGAGGAAGCAGTTTAAGAAACCCTGTGGCACCAAGATAAGAACCTTACTACCTTCTCATACAAACCCAGAAGATATTACTGAGGCCAGGAAAAAGGCTGCATAATGTTATTACAGAAGAAGAAAAGTTATTTAAGTGATGCATCTGGAGAGATCCAAAACATCATCTGTGTCACCTGTGTGACTGGTTCTGTGCCAGTAAATGGATTTCTAATGGAGACAGTGGCAGAGGACACCTGACTTAAAGCAGGAGAGCTATGTGAAGCATCCACTCTACTTAAATCTTCCAGCTCTGACTATAAAATTCCTTTCAACCAAAAATACAGCAGGAGGATTGTCAATGTCATATCAGAGAATATCAAACATCGAAAAAAGGAAAAGTGACAGTTGCCATGCAGTGCCTTTACTTACATCAATTATTTTAAAGTAATTGTTACAATGAAAGAACCACCTCCTTTATTTTTATTTGAAGTAGTAATGAAAAAAATTTAAAGCCTGCCAAACACTTATACTCGTGAGCAACTTTAATCCTGTGAGTAGTTCCACCAGAGAAACAGAACTACTAATGACAGTAAGTACCTGTCACTCTCCAGCAGTAAGTGACAGACAGAATCTACTTAAGCAAGTGATACCTGTACAGGAATCAGCTGACATCTCCTGCTCTTAAAAGACTTTAAAAGTGGGAGCAAAGAGGTACTCAACACACAACGTAATCACACAGCAGTGAAAAGAGAACTGTTTTCCTTGCTTCTGATTATTTCTGCAGTAATAATAATCACTGGCATTAGTACAGAAGTGTTGAAGCAGAAACATGTTTGAAGGATGCCTCTTTTAAGATAGAAAAAAGCCCAGAACCCGATAAGATACATGTTGCATACATTTCTGCAGTCTTAAAGTGACCAGGTAAAACTGCAAGAACTGATCTTGAAGTTTCAATTCCTCTTCCATAACCTCATGCAGACATTTCAAGTGCTGCTTACTACTTGATAGTACACAGTTTGCATGGTCTTAGCACAGAGTAAGTTTGAGGCTTTGGCTCTGCAGTGAGATGTATGTAGAGATGTCAAGGAAAAAGTCAGAAGAACTGAACTGCCTTTGAACAGAAACCAAAGGCTGAAGGCACATCCCACCTTGGGTTGATTTAAGGGCTTGAAATTTATTACGAAATATCAGTGTTTGCTTTCACTTACCTCTAAGTGTTCTTTATGGAGGTTTTCTCAAAGACAGAAAAAAAAGTCATGCTTTGCTACAACAGATTTTTTTAAAATGTTTTGTTTGTACACAACTGCCAGCTGTAGCCCAATCAGTGGGTGCCACAGTAGACATCCCACTACAAAATCTAACTGGAGGTTGTAAAAACACTGCTCTGTCAATGGGGGAGGCAAAGGTTTGGCCTTGCATAACTCAGACCATGAATTTTCTTCTGCCCATACCTCCTGCTATGTCCTAGTTCACAAGGATCCTTTGTTACTCTGTAGAGTGGACAATTTACAAGAGAGAAAAATCTGCCTTGTTCAAAGTTGCTTTCCAGATCTGAAGAACCAACTCCCCACATCAGCCTATACTGTTCAAAGAACAAAATCAAGACTTCTGTTTCTCAATGGGAAATAAGTGAAAAAATCACATCATCCTTGGTGTGGTTAGTGCCATAAAAATAAATTAAGACAACAGGGTTCTCAGAATCAGGAAATCTTCACATTCTTTTGAGAGATTCTGATTTAAATTCAGAATGCATCTTCATAGAGGAAAATTATACTTGCAGTTTTCTTTGAAAACATTCTCAGCTCTGTTATAATAATGGTGGTAATGTGAATTGAATGTAGAAAAATACATTTTATAATTGACTATTCACCAGTTGCTAAAACACCAAATGATCTACATGAATGTGCACATTCTGGAGTGACTTCATTTGTTATAATGTGTAACTTCTCAAGAAGAACAGCTTTAGATGATCTGCACTGCTGAATCCCAAAAATGCAATCTGCTTTGTCATTATTTAAGAAGTACATCCTAGAATACACATGTGAATTATTTGTAAATATAACTGACTTGCTTTATTTTTAGCACAACACTTGGGCTGTGTCTTGTGGCAAGATTGTGCATTGGTGATGTACCATACTGAAGTCATTAAAATGGCATCTGAAAGCTTTTTCATGAACACAAGCCAAAGTCAATATCTCACCAGTTAAATAATGCATTTCATAATTACAACGAATATTTAATTTTCAAACAAATATCTTTTTGCTCTTTCAGAATCAACAGCAGAAGTTAACATGATGGTTCACAATTAATAAGGACCCAGGAGAAAACCTCACACCATCAGTACTTTTCATCTACATATTTATGAAATGGTATCAACTATTCATGTAATATTCACTACTGGGAGCGGTGCATATGACAATCATCCCCACTGGAAAGCTAGTCAGTTTTCTTCAAAATGTTGCAAGCAGCATAATTCAATTCTAAAATTGTTATATAGAGATTAAGGGACATTTTTTAGGACCTGAATGTTCTGCATGAACATTGTTTTCAATTAACTGAACCAAAATTCTCCTAACTGATCAATCCCCATACTCTTTTCTGGAAACCTGGACTTACAGCCACAATGTGAATCACCCTGCAATTCTCAAGAGATAGCAAATCCTACAGAAACCTCTCTCTGATGCAGTAGTTACCTAGCAGCAAAACCTAGCAACCCTGTAGTACGAGATTAATCCCAGAGTGATCATCATGAAGTAATATCTAAAGGATATTTTCTTTCAGTATGTCATCCAAAGGGATATAAAAATGCAATACAAAAATCCTTAGGCTTTTAGCTGTTCAGCTATACAAATTAGAGAAGACTACCCAACAGCACAAACTATTTATTTGTTTTCAGCAAGGTCTCATTTGCTCAGCTCTCCCAACAAAGACAGATAAATCCCCCCAGGTTTACAAAAGGATGCACAAGCCTTTTAGATGTGACTAAGATATCCAAAGCCTTTCCTTAGCTACAATTTAATGTTCCAGCAATTAAATCCCTTAGGCCCTACTACTAAACCATAAGTGCCAAGTTCTTCAGATATAGGCTCTGGTCAGCTGCTTGGAACCAAAGTCCTATCAGGGCACTCAAACTAAAAATTACCTCTTTCTCTTCTACAATACAGTAAGCATTTTCCAGTCACCTCAGTGTGACCAGGACACGCACAGAGACAGCCAGACGTAAGTTCTCCTTGTTCTGAGCTGTCCATTTGCATTTACCCTACCCTCACCTGAGAGGAAGGGGATTTCTCTCAAGGACCGGTACCATGGTGCCAGGAGAATAAGGAGAGCATGTGAGTCAGAATGGAGCATTTTCCCTGAGGAATGGGATGTCCTTGCCCCAAACCAAGGAACAGGAAAGGCTGGAGCTAGGTTTCTTACCTCCTTAGTAAGACTCTATCACACCCCATAATATCTCTTCTTGGCTGTCTGGGGTGGTTCCCCACACAGCTGACTGGGAACCTACAGGCTTCACTGTATGGCTGAAGACCAGCAGGTGAATGGCACTTGAAACATTTGTCGCAGCAACACTCTGCAAAGTTCCTTTCCAAATATAGTCTAATCCCTCCTTGAGCCTTCACTTTGTTTGTTTAGCATGCTCTGATTGCACTGAGAGCTGCATACACACTTCTGAAGGTCAGCTTGGGCCTCGCCAGCTTTTAGAGCACTGCTCAGGCACAACAGTACCAAAATCTCTGCATGTGCCCTAAAACTCCTATCATGCAGACAGAGTTTAGAACTGTGCAACAGAAAGAGAATCCACACCTTTACTGAAACTCTGTATTTTCCTCTCATACTAAATGTTAGGCTTTCCAAAGGTATTTGTACTTGTGCATTGAAGAGTGTGGATGCCTACTGCTTAAAAATGCTTTGGTATCCTTGGGTAAGATGCCAAATTAGAAGCATAGAAAACCTGCAGTCTTACTGTTGAAAGAACAGGGGAGCATGAGCTGAAGTGCCAACTTTCCTGCTTTGCTTTAATTACACAGAACAAGAAAAACTATCCTCTAGTGGGAAGGGGGAAAGGATATTCAAGCCTTGCATCAGTTAAGCGCTCAGGTTTCCTCTGAAGGGAGTAGTAAAGGTGTGGACACAATCTGAGTCAGATTCTTTCTGAACTGCCACGTGACAGTAACATGCATCACCAAATTATAAGATTAAACGGGACCAGGAAAACTGACAGGAAGGAGCCCTGGTATATATCCCTGAGTTGCCAAGTCATATATATAACTATAAAAAATACATAATGGACTATGACAGTGCTTTTAAGAGAATGGTTTGGCCACAGTGATAAATAAGAAGCCAAAAAGAAAATAAATGTTCTGGTGGTTCTTGTCCTTCAACACAAAGAGGAGCTTTATCGATGCCATGAGCACTCCCCGTGTGCAGCCCACACACACCCTGGCAATCCACGTTCTGAAACCCACACACTGACACAAACACCTTCAGAATTCATCTGCCAGTGAGGGATTACAACCAATAAGGCTGCAAGATTTGATTTTGTTTTTAATTGTTAAATATTGAACTATTATAACATTGAATTAATTTTTCTCATCTCCAGCTATATCCACAACAGGCACTCTGTTATAGCCAGTTCTGACTACAATCAGCAATTGATTTTAAGCACTTCTGCAAACACAACTGAGTCATTAACATCTTCACATAGCACTGCTTACCTTAAATCTTTCTGAAACCCCTTCAGTGATGCTGATTGTAAATTCAGCTATTTTAGGAGTACGGAACTTTCCCTTCTTGCGATCAGGTTCATATTCTGTTTTTGTTTTGACCACAACCTTTAAGAAAAAGAATCAATCACAAAACTGTCAACTAAAGCTGGCGGGAGCGGCTTTAATTATTCTTTAATTTTTCTTTTATCTGCTTACAAGTACATCTAGCACCATATCTTTCCCCTCCCTACTTTGTGTAATTCTTCTTTGAAAGTGCTAAATTATTGATTATTTTTTCCAGTATATCAGTCATCAACTAACTTACTCTCAAAGTGCTTTTGGACCTACAGCAAGACTTGTTATGCAACAGCTTCACAAAGGTTCCATTTTTTCATCTGTGGTGATACTGTGCTCTTATACTAGGCAAGGATAGGTCAAATCCAAATCATGGACCTTCCCACTTTGGATAGCTTGAAAACAGCCACCTCCACTTGCTTCAGGAAATTCCATTAATGGGATTTCAAACTGGACACCAACAGAAGATTACAGAAGACCACCCACAAAAATGTTGCAGATGACAATGCCATGTTCTTTGACAGCAGGATTTTGAGTTTAAAAAAAAAAAAAGTGAAATAACCCATGTAGTCTAGTTGCTGTTGCCCATGTGATAAGACTATGGCCCTTGGCACTCTTTTTTTAAATGTCTGATTTCTGAATTATCAGCTGCAAGCAGCAAGATACACACAAACCCTTGTGTTAATGAGATTTCTTCAAACACCCAAGGCTCTTCAGTTTATTCCTTGCTATGAACTACTGCCCCAAGCTACACAATTTAGCACCTTACCCGTATTCCCAAAATACCCATTACGTCAGTCGTATCTCTAGTGTTCTCCCAGGCATTCTAATCATACAGAATTTTCACATACCTAACCTATTTGCCTCATTTTTGTCTTCTGCATTTTTCAGGAACTTTTTCCAGGCAGTATTCTCAACTAGAGTACAGTTTATTGTAGTGACAGTGCTATTACAGTTTGCTTAGTTTCCTCTGTTTCTCCAAGGAATAAATATCTACTCTTTTAGAATTTTGAGAATCAAATTCTATCTTTAGCACAGCCCACGGTATTAATAGCAAATACATTAATCACAGAAAGGCCTGGGTCAGAAGTGACCTTAAAGATTATCTTGTTCCAACCCCATGCCATGGGTAGGGACCCCTTCCACTACACCAGGCTGCTCAGAGCTCCATCCAACCTGGCCTTGAACACTTCCAGGGATGGGGAACCCTCAGCACCCTCACACTAAACCTACTCTCGTTTAAAGCCAATCCCCCTTGTCCTGGCACTACATCCCCTTGTAAGCAGTCTCTCTCCCTCTTTCTGAAACGAGGATGGTGACACTTCAGGTAGCCAGACACTGAAATGACAAGCTTTGGGTTCCCTTATTCTCACTTCCCTGAGTGGTACCTAGAATGTGTAACTGTACCTAGACTCAGTACCATGAAGTTTATTAGACACTTTCCCAGTATTACACATACTTGTTCACGACACAGCTTTAAAAACTACTTACCTATTTTCAGCTATAATTAGTAAGACAGCAGTTACTACCTATTTAACTTTATAGCTGCCCAACAGCATCGTGGAAGTTAACCACCTGATGATTTCTGCAATACTTTTTAACATCTCAGTTCCTTTCCTCCCCCCTTTATGTTGCATAATATCCAGCAACTCAAATCACATTCAGCTGGCACTGAATGTACAGTTCTAACTGCTTGGTTGTGTAATGTCTTCTTTTGTTTAACATATCTAAATCCAAATTTAAATCACTTCATCCCTTTAATTTAGAAACTGTCAAAATCATCAAACCCTTAGTGCTGTAGTCACTACTGCACAAGAAGTTATGCTTCGCTGCCATGCTGGAGCCTTGCAAGTGCATAATAAGCACAGATATATGAAGTATGTACTTCTATTCATTATATATGAGCGTCTGCATACTTCAGAATTTGATCTGTGTGTCAATCTTTTCTTAATACTGTTTCTTTTTTTCACATCAGTTGCTCTGTTCCTGCCTTTGAGTCTCTAGCAACCAGTAAAGAGACACTGACATGACTAACCAATTACAGAAGGACACCAGCAGGACCAATAAATTTAATTTTCCCCCTCTATGTCTGCAAAAGGAAAAGAAAGCTAATATACAATTGGACAGTGGAGAGTAGAAGAACCAATCAAATATTCCTTTATTTAAGTTTCTAGCTTAGCTGGACATTTGCTTTCATTCAAGGCAAACGCCATCCAGGTGGGAGGAGTTCTGCCCCATTCTAGGAGGTGCAAACGGGCTGGCACAGAACCCCCTGGGCTCACGACAGAGGCTCTGCTCAGGTTAAAGCTATTACCATGCAGATCCCTCATTCAGATTTCTGCTTAGCAGTGCAGGAACAGAACAAATTCCTTTGGTCATTGGCCCTTGGTAATCAGTTATACCCAGTCACCAGCTGGCAGATGTATCAGACACGGTAAGACTTAGCTTGTTCTAAAGCCTTGGGGTGTGATTTTGTCCTCAGTTACAAGATTTACACCCATGTAACTGAAGGCATAAAATGGACCCTCAGGCTCCTGAACAGCTGTTATGGCTTATTGCATTTATGGCTGCCAACTGGTCACCCCACACAACACAGAATGGTGTTGGTAGCAATTAAAATGGAGGTCACACATTTATTTGTATTGCCTACGAGCAACACTCTACCCAAGAAAATTTTACAAGCTAAAATTCTTTACACTAAGTTAAGGTTATGTGAATTTTTTTGAGGCTTGAGGAATGTATAGCTATCAGTTTAACTAGAAGCAGAATTCAGCTTGTGGAAGACACAAGGCCAAAAATAAAATCTGTATGAAGACCACAAAGCTTTTTATTAGCAGATACATGTGGAAAATTACAAGTAAGAATGCTATTAAAACATGATACTGAAAACCCTGAAAAAATCCTACTCCTGTGTGTCTCACGTGTAGTAGCACTTACTGAATTCTTTATTGTGAGGACAATAAACGTATTTACAGGCTATCACATCACCTTTCTAAATCTTTAAAATTAAATCCCTAATAATCAAGGCATTAAATGAGGAACGCAGGAAGCACATTTCACTTCCAACTTGTAAGCAGCTCATTGGACTGCTCCCTTCCAGCTACAGAGGATATCTGAATCACCTATTTGGAGGTTTCTGAACAACATAAATTTCCAAGGAGAAAACTCAATGGCCTGTTCTCATGTCATTATTTCAGCTTGTCTGGGGTTAGCATTAGTTTCTTACTGAATCACAGCAGGAAAATGGAAGTGCTCTCTGTTGCTAGTATGCCCATGCCCACCTTACAGAGAATAAGGCAGAGCTCTGTTCCCCCATCAGGGGGGCACTTTCTGGACAGAGAAAATTCATATTATTCACAGAGAATACACAGGACCTTTCAGATGGAAGAAAGAAACATACAGAATAGGAAGGGCTATGACAATACAGCACAGAGAAGCTTGCATTTGTATAGTATATATTTCATATAGCAGCACTGAAATCTCTACATGCTTATTGCTAACATTTCACACTGATTTTTAATGGAAATCACCATTAATGGATTTTCATGAGCTTAGCTGTTTGGGTTTTTCCCTAGAGGGAACTAGCATGCCTTGAAACATCCCGTATTTCTTGTCGTTCCTAAGCTGCTTTCTACCCATAACCTATTCTTTTGTTGTTTGCCAGAGATTTGGGTGTGATTCTCCAGGGTTGAAACTAAAGCCTACTGTACCTTATCAGGAGGTGGGAACTGGAGCTGATTGACGTCCAGGGGTGTGATCAGGGGGATGGTGTCAAATCCATCCTCCAAAAGGGGCTGCTTTGTGCTCTTCTCGCTGAAATTATTCCCCAATTTCACCATTCTTCCAGGATAGAGGGATTTTTCTGCTGGCACACACAGGCACACACACAAAGAAATGCAAAATATCAGAAACCAGACCTTTTCCCAGCCCCCAGGGGACCCGAAATACCTTCTGGAAAAAAAAATAAAAATAAAAAAAATATCCCGCGTTGGTTGCTATGACTCGGTTAGCTATTGGCATTCCGGGAAGTACGAACGATGACCAGAGCTTCTGCTATCAAAATTAACAAAACCCCAGACCCCAGGCACACAGAGCAGCGCCCCAAATCCCCGACACGTCAGCCCGGTGCGGCATCGCCCGCAGCATGCGGAGGNCGCCGCCGCCGCGCCCCTCCCCAGGCGGGGCCGCGCCGTGCCCTGCGCTAACGGGGCCGGAGCCGCCGCCCTGGCCGGTTCGGCGCTGCTCGTGCCCGGCACGGCGAGCCCCGGCGGCCCCGGCGAGAGCAGCGGCGGTAGCTCGGGCGGGGAAGCTGCGCTAAATGAGGCGGCGGCGAGGGGCCCCGGGCTCGCCTTCCCTGCCGGCGGCCGCCTGAGCCGGGGCGAGCTCGCCGGCTCCGCTCCGTCCGGCCCTTCCTGCGGGGAAGGGACGAGCGTGCGGTGAGAGCCCGGCCCGTGTCCGCTCTGCAAAGCGGGGGGATGCGAACACTGGGGCTGGCGCTCGCGTCACTCCAGGGCAAAGGCGTATTGCGGAGCCTTGCAGCCGAGAGAGGACATCTTACAGCTCGGCTGGCTCGGGGCGGAAAAACCCAGAGTGATTCGTATTCACTGCGCTGCCTCTATAACCCAAGGCAACCAGCATGCTGCTCTTGTAGTCTTGCAGGTGCATTGCTTCCCAGCCAGTGGAGGGAAAGCGCTGTGGGCGATGCAACAAGTGCCTGGGATGGCAGGCAGCTCTGAGAGAGAAGAGGCAGACAGGTGCTCAGCCTAGAGCCAGTTTCTTGCTTCAGAACCAGCCAGCCTTTTCTCACAGATGCCAGCATGAGCAGCCTTTTTACGTGGTTCCCGATCCAACATGCATCCCGTGTTTCTGAGATTAGTGGTCTGTAATGCTAAAGATCCTTTCTGGCTATGGCACAAAGCAAGTCGTGTCTCCAGCTGTGGATTATGCTGTCTATCTCGTTTATTTCTCCCATCAGTGTTCTGTCCTGAGTAAATAAAGTGTAAAATAAGCTTGTCTTATCTGAGTAACATTTCATAAATCATACTTCTTTGTGTTAAGTAGAAGAAAAAGGATTTCATTTTATATAGAAAATTGCACCCGTGACTGGAAATGAAGGGGTTTCTCAGAAAACAAGAAACACTTGAATTATTTAATTTTGGCAAAGCCCTTGTCTTAAAAGTGTTCTTGAACTGAACAGATGAATAACCCACAGAAGGATGAGTGTAATCCATTCATTTGTATGTGAAGCCAAAGTCATACAGAATCCAAATGACATCTAAAGTCCAAGTGATGATCAGAAGTGTATTTGACATATACTACAGGGAGCCCAAATAACACAGCAAATGGTTTAACAAATTGACTGACTAGGTTCTTTCATCTCTAGCTTTTGTGATTTTTATATTTGAACCCTTTTGGCTGAAGATTGTCAAAAGCTTTGGGCAATTGTGTATTAAGTGTGTGCCTGAGGAAGTATCAGTATTGGATTAAGATGAATGGATTTAAATTCCCCAGTTGTCTGGTGAGGTATTTTTTTAGTTATGTGAGCATGTGCACAGGTTACTCTGTTTTAGTGTCTGTTGTAGACAAAAGGAGAAATTTGGATAGCCTGTTTACAGAGTGAGTTATTCTCTTTGCCACTGTGCATTTCTTTAATGGTATCTGCTTTTTAGGAACTTACACTACCTAGTCGTGCCTGGTTCTCTAGTCTGTCAGGAAAAATCTTTTTGTTAAGCACCTGGACACTACACTTGTTGCCACTCAGTACTTCCACTCTGTGACTTACATCGTTTTCATTTTAAGTACATGTCACCCCATGTACTGTGATGTAAGAGAAAAAATGCTCTGTGGTTTTGTGTCTGTGTACATGCACACACAAATATCTGTAACTAATAAGTGTCCTTTTTTGCCAGCTATGTGAAATGAGCAGTTAAAAGGCTTTAATTTCTGATATCAAATAGCCAACTATAGCTTGCTGCTGATGTTTTTAGAAGAAAAAACAAGGTAACTTAGTTACAAAAGCTTCCTAGTCAAAGTTGCTGCCTTAACAAGGCAAAAAGGGGTATATTAGCATAGACATTATTTGAAAATAGATTGATTCATTGAAACTAGCACACCTCTTTTCTCCAGGGCTCCTGCTGTAGGTCATTTTGCTATGATTATTCAGGGGGTTTTAAATATGGGGAAGAAACTGTCCTCTATCTTCTGCAAAGTAACTCGGGTTCCAGGTGCTTAACAAATAACCGTGAAGTGTCGTGGCCAGCAATCTTTATCTCATGTTGGTTATCTCTGAGGAAACATGATAGCTCCTTGTGGGTATGTGGGCAACAGGAAAAGCAGCCCACGCACAGAACTGATGACCTAGTGCCTACTCTCATTAAGTCAGATTGTACCCTGATTTACTTACTCTGAAACCTTAATGGTCTCAGTGAGGTTAGAATTCACTGTGTGTGCCATCAGCCTGACTATGAAAGCAGAAAATTTGCACTTCGCCATCAAGCAGGTGTAATACTTCCCAATGAAGTAACTACTGGAGGGAAAAAAAAAATGAAGTGATGTGAAGCTTGTGTTTGCTGGCACTTGGTCTAGGAAAAGTCACAGAAGTATTTTTTATATAAGAGTAGGCCCATGTCTCACAAAAGCTGGAGAAAGACCAATTGCATGGGACAGCCTACATTTTCATCACTTGCCAAGCCCTCATTTTGAAGCAGAAACGTGGAGAATAAAGTCACGCAGTCTCTACATTTGGAAATTAAGGAAATGTTGTAAACTACTACGTTCCATAGGGCTGGACTCCTGATTCATCACGGGCAAAACATGTAGAAATTACAGGATTTTTTTTCCTGCAGAATAGTTTTTCTAAAAACGACGCCGAAATTGTGACAATTAATCTATTATTTGCGATTTGATGATGCTTTATTCAGGTTGGCCACATGTCTTTTTCTTTGTGGGTTGTAGTTTACTGACACAATCAACTGAAATGGCTCTTCTGGAGCCATTACAATTTGTTGTGTGAGTGCAGCTGAAAACACTTCAACGTGCCATGTGTCACGCTTTGTCAAGTTAACAGTTGATGTTTCCAAATCAGGATTAGGAACAGTGCTGATGCAGTGAAATGCTGCAATTGCTTGTGCAACATAAGCATTCATGAAAGGGAACAAATTCTGCTGAAGGAAAGCAGCACTACCTATTGCTGTTTGTCAGGTGTCCCAGCAGGTTTTTTCCCCTAAAGCATCCAGTCCCTTTGGCATCTGAGGTCACTTACAAATACCAAAGAAGAAGAGCATTCTCACCAATCCATTTTAGGAAGCAAATAAATTTCAGAAATTATATTAAACTCTTGGCCAGCTATAGAGAATCTTGGATTAAGTGATGTATCAAAGGAGGTGCAGGAAATGCATGGTGAAGGCAGCCAGGTAGAGCCAGCTGCATGGCTACCAGCACATGATACAACCAGGAGTTCACTCACCAGGCAGTGCTCAGTCTGCCCAGCAAATCCAGACTGGGAGAGCAGGGAAGCTAAAACTTAACTTTTTCTTTAGGATTTTATCCTTGGATTTCTATATGTGAGAGGCTTATGTGTGAACAACTCCAGAATTGTGGCATTCATACTGAAATGGGTAATGGATAAATGAACCCATGCATGAACAAAAGTGATACCTTCGTGACAGAAAATAGTATATGAAAAATAGTGGTTTTCACTTACTGTCAGATTTGTAGAACTGTCAAATGAAAATAAAGTATTGATACTGAAGAATGCACATCTGTTGTTTCCAAAATTACTGAAAAGGATGAGTTTGAATTCTTCTTTGGGGAAAATTGAGAAATAGTCACTGGAAAGCTGTGAAATTCTTTAAAACATCAAACCATTTTTCAAGTCTGGCATCCTCAGGTTAATAATACTGAATTCATACATAGCTATCTAAATAAGATGTTTCAGAAAGAATGTAATCCACACATTGGAATAATGCTGAGACAGAACAAGTTCTAAGCACTCAGATTCTCAAGAGCATTATTTCTCAAATGGTGACACACCGTCAGTGGTACAGCCACATAAAATACAGGGCAGTAAAAGCCAGAAGGATTGCTCTGGGAATCAGTGCCCTGAGCCTGCAGGTGCAGCAGAAGGGATGAATTGTGCTGCAAGGCAGATCATGTGCTGTGCCTCCTCACACCATCTGTAGGCCTGCAGGTTCATCTCTTGGTGAGGAGAAGGTGCCAAAATACAGCAGGGAGATGACTGCTCTGGGTCTGGGGAGAAAGGGAGGGGACAATCAGTACAGGCATTGTTCTCCAGGCCTCCTGCTATTCCCAGATATCAGCCCCACCACCTGGCTAAGCTGGGGCAGAGAAGTGACAGTCCTGTGATGAGGAGGCAAAGCTCTGTCTGGCAGAGGGATCTGAGGAGACAACAGGGATGGGATATACTTCAGCTCAAGGAAGCACAGCTTTAGGGGTAAAGTGAGGTTGATCTTTTACTGATCTCTTCCCAGGTTAATCCTGCTTATGATTTGAGCAGTCATTTAAGTGGCTAAAGTTACCTGATTTAGAGAAGGAAAATACCATTTTGGCTATTATACAAATGGATTTCAAACAGCATCTAAGTAACTCAAGGTCATGTAGTCCAAAATGATCCTCTATTAATTTAGAGTATTACATGAATTTAAAGGATAAGATCAATTCCAACAAAAGCTGGACTTAACCTCTAAACTTTTTTTTTAAAAAAAAAAAAGGTGCATAAACAAACCTTTTACCCGGAATGCTAGAATGTGATCCTAAACTTTTCTTTGGCCTTGAACCACTTCAAATTAATTGGTTTGCAGCCAAAGGAGGTGCATAATATAACATCACAATTTATATTTAGGAAACCTCATTAGAAATGGAAAAGTTATGTAACTCCTCAGAGAAAGCAAAAGAAATATAGGACAAATTATAATCAAACACTGCAGTTAAATTATTTTAACAGCAGGGTAGCTTTTTAAAAAAACCTGTTAGGACAAAATCCTACATAAAATGAGGAAAAAAGCTCTTATATCTTACTGTAATTAGAAACTCATCAGGTTAATGGGACAATTTTTCAAAAGCTGCCATTTAAGTTTTTGCACATGGCATTGATCTTGCTTTATTTCAGCTTGCAAATAGAACTTGGCCAGAGGAGGGGGGGAAGAAAGCAATCAGACATTTTCTAATGTACATGTAAATTCAAAGCTCTGTATCTTTTGTGTCTGTGCTCTTTTATTCAATTTGTACTTGTGATGGAGTTCTAGGATCTCACTTTCACGTCAATGTTCACTGACTGAAATTGCTCAAAGCACCAAGGGATTTTGTGGTATCTCAGTCTTTAGCAGGGAATCTCACAGGCTTCAAGGCAAGAAAGCCAGCTCGTCAAGATTCACTCTTTATTTGGGCACTTAAAATCTGAGGCATAGGAAATTAAAGATCACTTTTGGTAATTAAGGTCAGCATTTTAAAAAGATGTTTGATATTTAAAGATACTATAAGAAGAAATGCTGAAAAGAATGGAAAGGGGTGTAACATTATGGGAAAAGTTGTCCAAAACAGCCAAATGACAGAGGAGCCTAAATCTGTAGGCAATTCTGTCACTGACTATGGCAGGTTTTGGGGATTCCTAAATATGCTTATTTACACAAATATCTAAATGTCAAAAGACAAAATAGGGGGATGTACAAAACTCCTGCTCACTCCACATGACTAACAAGTGAAAAATAAGAGGGAGCCTGCAAAGCAACTCATGAATGAGCCAGCCACCTTTACTGAAAGGATGAATTATTCCTTTTAGAAAGCAATTAATTATTAGAATTAGGTGCCTAGAATGCAGCAGCTGCCCACTGAAGTATATTTTTTTAAGAAAGCTTTCAATATGGTACATTAAAAAAAAAAAACTGCAAACAGAGATGTTACTAAAAACAGGGTACTGTGCTTATTATTATATCCATATTTTTCAGAGTGGGTGGAGCAAGGTAATTATGGGAATGGAATAATAGCATAGGACAGCATAGAATAGAGTATTTCAGCTGGAATGGATCTAAACTGATCTTTGAGTTTAACTGTCTGACCTATTCAGGGCTGAGCAAAAGTTAAAGCAAGTTATTAAGGGCAGTGTCCAAATGCCCCTTGAACACCATCCAGCTTGGGGCATCAACCACCTCTCTGGGGAGCCTCTTCTGGTTTGACCACACTCTTGGCAGAGAAATGCCTCCTAATGTCCAGTTGGAACCTCTCCTGGTGTACCTTTGAACTATTCCCATGTGAAATACAGTAACTCAATGAATGAAGTAGAATTGTGTAGCTAATTAACTAATAACAGAAGGGTATTAATTTTTTTTTATTATTTTAATTCTTGGAATAAAAATGTACTGCTATTTACACATAATATCATTAGTTTTATATTCTGAATGGAAAGGGTTTTACACTTGCCTGTTATTAAGAACTGTAAAAGCAAAAAGCTGTGATATGCAGTGCAGCTTATTTGCACTGCATATCACACTCATCTGTAAGATTAGAGCTTTAAAACAGCAGAGTTTTTCCTATCCTGGTAACCCATTTTGCATTCCTTTAAACTGACAATCCGTGCAACAGGAAATACTTTGAAAAACAACAACAAAAGGATGTAGCAAGCAATTTCAGTAGTAACTTCAAAGAAATACTATTAACCCTGCAGGATCTGGTTGCCACAGGAATAATTCTTTCCCTGCTGGCTGAAAAAAATTAAACCCAAGACCAGCTACATCCAGACAGCACAGATGTTGACTACCACAGGATTACTGGTACTTCACAGCAAGAGATCTAAGAACTTAAACCCCCCTATTTGTATTCTGTAAAATACACAACATTGTCGCCGCTGTATTTGAATTACTTACGTTGATTTAGGAAACTGCAGCTGAGGGCATTAAGCACCCTACATGCTAAGAAATCTAAATCCAGTACTTAGGAATTTTAAATCAATCAGATCTCTAATCGTGGTGCACATTTGGAAAAGAATTAGTCGAAATGAAAACACTGTGAAAAATAGAAAATAAGAATGACAAATGAGGAATAATTCCAGAAAGACAGGATTCCCACTAAACGTTAAAGTACATCAGCTGAAGAAATCTACCAAACACATTCAAGACCCCCTAAAAACTGGGTTCTTGAATCAGTGTCTTCAATCAGAACTGGCAGTAAAGAGATCCAGTTGCCTTCTGTGGACACAAGGGAAGAGAGATCTCCTTGAATACTCCACTAAGGGCTGTGGAGAGCAAATGTTGTGTTAGTTTCCCCGAGGAGAATATGGGCAATTGTACCAAGCAGCTTCCAAAAAATATTTTATATCTTCAAAGCACTGGACAGAGATGAACTAACAATTCCCTGTTCCATTTTCCATTACAGACAAAGATGAATTCCAAAAGAAAAGCAAATCAGGCCTCAGGCTTGAGAGATGGAAAGGGACAATTCTTCAAGAGTGTTGGGATGGCCAAGCTAATTAATAGTAGTAGTTTAGTGAGAATCTCCAGGTCATAATTCCTATAGAAAAGTCCAAAGTGGAATATTTTAATACATTCCCAGCTGCCTAACTGCATTTTGCTTGGCTGAACTCAATCCAGCTGGTCACAAATTCATACCAGCAAAAGAATTTGCAGATAGTCACAGGATCATAAAGCAACAGCTCACTGGACATAGAGAGGAGCAGGTGGATATTTTTGTTGTTTCCCAGTAGTCTGTTCTTGTTTTCCTCTGTCTACAATTACCATATGTAAATGCCAACTCCTAGAAAATCAAAAAGGAGTGTAAGGAAATATTTGGCAGTGACAAGGAAGAATCTGCCACTTCTCCTAAAGGAGAGCATCAGCCATTCGAGAGCTGTCCTGCCTGTTCTCCCAGTCTAGTCCTCCTGGGCACCTCAGGATATTAGACAACATCCTAGAAGTTGCAGCAGCAAGGACTGGTTACCTTCTTCCCACTGCAAGGGAAGAACTTTTAATCCATATAGACATTTTTCTTAAACTAGATCACATTGAGCTTCAGTAAGTCTAAGTCTCTAATATTTTCTTTTGGGAAAAACTTGTGATCTTAATGCATAGAGGCTTTTAATTACTTTCTTAAGACATTTTTATGGAGGATCAGCATATTAACTCATGGAATTTCAGTGAAATTTAAGTCTGTTCAAAGCAGGATTTTTGCTCAGGCTACAGCTATATGAGTTTGGGACATGGTTTAGTTTTTTTAAAAAAACCAAAGAGTGTCATCATGCTTACAGAACTCGACACACAAAGGCAGTTCCATTTCTGTAAAGACATTTCATCCTCATCGAGCTTATTCTTCCTCTCTTTTGGGAAAAATTACATTTATGTATGTCAAGCATAAACAATGACTTCAAGTAACAGTGACTACAAATAGACAGCAAACATGGACCCTAAATTCACTCAGTAGTGTAACTAACCCAACATGCATTGTACACACAAACTCTAAAGAAAACCAGTGACCAGCTCTGCTGGAAACTCAAAGCCAACTTTTAGAGACACTTTTACATATTTCCATGGTTATAGGTAGGTACAGGAGGGCGTATTTTTGAGATACCTCAGTGTTTTCACAAGTCTAACAAAGAGCCTGAATATCCTTTACATCCAATGTACATAACTCATTTAGATTACTTAAAGAAAACCCAGTTAACCAGAAAATACTATTACCAAAATATTAAAATATTTGCAAAGTAATTGTTTTCTAGAAAATAATTGGTTCTAGTTGTTTTAGAAGGGTTTTATGGAACAGTATTTGAACAGATCTGTATTACAAAACTGCCTACTAACAGAGCAATTGGCAGTTCTGGTAGAGCTAGGTATTTACAATATGATAAACAAGGGTAGTACTTGTGGTTATCAGCTGCTGTGCACTCTGAAAACTTCTGAAAATTGTTACTCTGTGAAAGCACAGTGCTTTCAAAGAGTAATAACGTGCAAATAAACACAGTGGCATTTACTCAAGATTTCCTTGGAAAAATACAACTGAACAGAGCTGAAAATGTTACAGCAGTCAAATCCCTGCTGGAAGGAGAGGGAGGGGCACATCCTGCATCACTTGGGCAGTCTGCTGTTCTGCCGTGGCACAGGTACTAACAGCAGGGCAATGCCAGTGACAGCCAGCACGCACCACCAGTGGTACAGCAGTGAAACGGAGCTGGGCTGTAAAGCTCTGGCGTTGACAAAGTCATTCTGTTTGATTCACAACACCTTACAGATACCTTTTTTGCTGCCAGATGTGTAAATAGGTTTAAAACTAATAACAGTGTTTGATCTGTATCTATTACCAAGCTGTACAGCCAAAATCACAAAGCTAAATATTGAAACTCCATATCAGGACATCCTTGGAAATTACCTGTAGTGAACAAAATCCATACTTTTCACTTTACTATTAGAGTTTAGTTTTGGTAAATTTTTAAAGAGAATTTCTGCTTACTCTGACGGGAAATACTTTCAGAAATTTTAAAATTATTATTATTGTTATTGACCTATTCTCCTTCTGTTCTAGAGGAGACATTGCTGAACAAGTTCAGTTTTGCATTTCCCACTCGTACTCTAATTATTCTGAGCACAGACTTCTCGCTGTTTATGCTTTGTCTGGCTTCTGTGATCCCTGCCCTTTCAGCCTGGACACATGCAGCTGTGCAATCTTTTAATATCCTTGCCAGAAGTAGAAGCCAAAACACTTATTCTGTAGGGAGAGTTGGTGGAGAGGGACTGCCTTAGCTGGCAGGTGAGATCATGCAGTCGGAGAAGGTGGCTCCCAGTCAGATCAAAATAGAGCAGTGTTGGGTGCTGAGCACTTCCACTTCGTGTGAAGGAAATGGTTAAGGGCTTGTGTGAAAAACAGTATCAGGAAATGTAAGATTGTTATTGACGCCTCAGAGCTCTGCCAGGGGGTCGGTGTTTCCCAAGGGAATCTGCAGGCGTGCCAGGGAGCTGGCTTACTCTGTGTGCCCACCTGCGGCAAGAGAAACAGCTGGGAAGGGCTGAGGCGTGCCAGGGAGCGCACGGTCACCAAGCGCAGAGATAAATCCCACCGAGAACTCACGGTGTTTAGATAAAACCCATCGCAGAGCTCCCGGGGTTTATGTCACCCACCGAGAGCTCCCGGGGTTTATGTCACCCACCGAGAGCTCCCGGGGTTTATGTCACCCACCGAGAGCTCCCGGGGTTTATGTCACCCACCGAGAGCTCCCGGGGTTTATGTCACCCACCGAGAGCTCCCGGGGTTTATGTCACCCACCGAGAGCTCCCGGGGTTTATGTCACCCACCGAGAGCTCCCGGGGTTTATGTCACCCACCGAGAGCTCCCGGGGTTTATGTCACCCACCGAGAGCTCCCGGGGTTTATGTCACCCACCGAGAGCTCCCGGGGTTTATGTCACCCACCGAGAGCTCCCGGGGTTTATGTCACCCACCGAGAGCTCCCGGGGTTTATGTCACCCACCGAGAGCTCCCGGGGTTTATGTCACCCACCGAGAGCTCCCGGGGTTTATGTCACCCACCGAGAGCTCCCGGGGTTTATGTCACCCACCGAGAGCTCCCGGTGTTTATGTCACACATCGCAGAACTCCCGGTGTTTATGTAACCCACCGAGAACTCCCGGTGTTTATGTCACCCACCGAGAGCTCCCGGGGTTTATGTCACCCACCGAGAGCTCCCGGGGTTTATGTCACACACCGAGAGCTCCCGGTGTTTATGTCACCCACCGAGAACTCCCGGTGTTTATGTCACCCACCGAGAGCTCCCGGGGTTTATGTCACACACCGAGAGCTCCCGGGGTTTATGTCACCCATCGCAGAGCTCCCGGTGTTTATGTCACACATCGCAGAGCTCCCGGTGTTTATGTCACCCACCGAGAGCTCCCGGGGTTTATGTCACACACGGCACCATCACGACACTGAAGCACAGCCGAGCTCTGGCTGTCGCCGGCGATGCAATCTCCACCTCTGCTCGGCAGGAATGCGCAAGGGCGAGAAATTACGTCCTTGCAGTTTATTAAAGATGCGGATAACAAACCGGTTAACACGTTATCGCTTCCTAACAAAACGGAAGGAGGTTTATCACTGCTGATAACGCCGCAGCCGCGGATCTGTGGGAGGCTGGCACGACCCCGGCGGGGCCGCAGCGGAGCGGAGCAGCCCAGCTCAGCCCAGCCCAGCTCAGCTCAGCTCAGCTCAGCTCAGCTCAGCTCAGCTCAGCCCGGCCCAGCTCAGCCCAGCTCAGCCCAGCCCAGCTCAGCTCAGCTCAGCTCAGCCCGGCCCAGCTCAGCTCAGCTCAGCTCAGCTCAGCTCAGCTCGGCTCGGCTCCGCTCAGCCCAGCCCAGCTCAGCCCGGCTCAGCCCAGCCCAGCCCAGCCCAGCCCGGCCCGGCCCAGCCCAGCTCAGCTCAGCTCGGCCCAGCCCGGCCCAGCCCAGCCCAGCCCAGCCCAGCCCGGCCCAGCCCAGCCCAGCCCAGCTCGGTCCCTTTGTAGCTCGGGCTTTCACTGCCACCCGGCGGGCAAACGCGCTCCGAACCCGCCGGCCGGGAGCGGAGCATCAGCTGCACCGGCTCTGGGGATTCGCGGGAGAAAATAAACTGCTCAGCTTACACTCATGGAGATATTTCGAAATTATTTTCGTCTTCTGATTTCTAGGCACTTAAAATATGTTGGGCCTTTCTTGCCATGACAAGGGCTAACCCCTTTCAAATGTAGGTTTTATTTAATCCTCTTTTCAAAGGGAAGGGTTTTTGAGAACAGCAAGTAGCACAAATCATATAATTAAGCTTCTGAATAGTGGTGATATGATTAGTGGTGGCTGACAAAGCTTCCTTGTTTAAAACAAAGCTTTGCAACGTGATAAAGCTTTGATGATTCCACTACAGCCAGGCTACACAGAAAGATGACATGATATACCCAGGACAGTCAGAGTGCTCAGTGCTCATCATACCACAGTCCACATAGGACAGCACTCCTTATCAGAAGTACATTAGGTAGTTTCCAGGCTTCGAGTGTTATTATTTAGTGTTTTGTCACAGAAGGGTTCTTCTAAGCACTTAAGAATACAAGGGGATGTGACATCAAAGCAGCAAGAAAGAAAAGTTCCAGATGCAAACATGAAGCAGAAGTAGGTGGCTCATAGTTTGTCTAACACTTTCATAAGGACTTCAGAGAAAAGCATCCTTTAGGGTTATTGCTTCTAGTCTTTGCAAAAATAAGCATAACTTGGTCCTGGGTATTTAAAAGCCACATTTTATTTGGAAAAAGAAAGTTCTTTCCATCTGGGCACAGTCAGAATTCCTGTTTGCCCATGTGCCAATGTAATCATTTGGATCTGGAGCTGGAGCTGAAAAACTTGTATTCCTGACAAATATTAAATTTACCAGAAGAGTCACTTACTAGCTAGTGGCAGAAGAACAAGATTTTCTTCCTCTTTACTCATTACTGGGTGGTTCCAAAGGCCTTCCAGGCACTTAGCAAATATCCTTGGTGCCCTAAGGCCCCAGCTGGCATCCTTCTGCCAAAGAATAGATGAGAAAAACAGAGAAGCTTTTAAGACCAAAACCTTTTTTAGTCAATGTAATTTTTCTGGTAGCTCTGAAACTCATGATCACAAGGAAAATAATTTATCAGCTCCATGATTATGTTCTCCATTTCAGGCTGTTTGCTCTGAAGCAAACATGGCATAATCTAATCTACTTTACCAAAACAGCAGCTGAGCTAAGCTTTGACAGTGATTTTCTTTTTGTCTGCTCAATTCCTAAACTCAAAGCGAAGTTTGAGCTTGAGAGGGGGCAGAATACAATGGGTGAAACCAAAGGCAACATTTATGTGAATCTTAATGAAGTTGAATTCTCAAGCTTCAGGCAACTTCAAGTCTTCTGCAAGTCAGACAATATCTGCATTACATGAGAACTTGATGTAACATTATGATACTCTCACAAGTACAAAAGGTTGTATTTTCCAGTACCTGACTCCCCTGTGACCCAGCTTTTAAAGTCAAGATTATGAAAGGTTTGGGGAAGTGAAGGAAGTGTGTGGAAAAACAGTGCAAATTGTTTGCTTAACAGCATTTGCTTTTAGAGCACGTCCAGAAGTGTTAAAAATATGCTTCAGATGATGGGAGTGATTCATGACTAGACAGCTGCTGAGAGAGACATCACTGACAGGAGAGAGAGAGGGAGAGCGTGTGTGAGAGAGAGGGAGAGAGATTTGACATGCAAATTACTTGGTGGAAAAGAAATTAAATACCATTTCTTCTGAGCTTTAGAAATTAGGAATTATTTTAATGACTTTTGAATTGAAATGAAGTTGCATTTCCTGGGGCTGTCAGAATTCCAGTGCCCCTCAGATCTGCTCCACAGGCTACAGTTGTTATCCAGCTGATGCTATGACTGTCTGCCATCACGTTCTGGATGGGAAAAGGTGGTATCCTTTTGTCCATTTGGCATTTTGCAATATTAAGAGACTGACTGCACCATTTCCTGGCAAGTCCTAACTTCATAAATAGTGCAATTCGGACATTGGTGTCCATCTTTAGTCAAAAAATTAAATAGAATTGGCTGGAAGGAAGTCCCTGCTCAACAAGTAGAAGGGATACTTTCCACAATCTGCATCCACAGAGCAAATCCAGAAAGTGGTTGACTGAAATCCAAATTCAAAAGCAATGGCTAAATCATTTAACAATTGAGTTTGAACTTTGATGTTCTAGTGATATACTGCATTCCCCATCTAAAAAATATCCTGGCAGAAGTTTCCACCTCTGGCCTGTACCTGCAGTCCCACTGCTTTTCCTTACCCATTTAGCATGGATCTGGTAGCACAGCCTTCAGCCTGGGGGCACAGGATTTATTGTAGCAGCCGACCAACAAAGAGCAATCTTCATTGTTTCTCTGCTTTGATATTGCTAATTTCATATATGTTTACAGTGATATGATGTTCCCTGAAGGCCCAAACTCAAATTTTGGATATTTGTCAAAACTAGTCATCCTTAATCTTGGCCTTTTCACAACTCATATGCATGCCTTCTGAATGATTTAATGTTTATGATTGTTCTGTTGGCCTTTTTTTCCTGAAATACTATGTTTTTGTACATGGCAAGTGAATATGTGGAGGGCATTTATTCCGAAGTGGAAGTAAACCACAGTAAAATCAGCTAGAACTCTCTGCACCTAAAGTTTACAAATTTTCTATCACTTCTAAAATAAGCATGTTAAACATTCATATATTTGCATTGAAAAAGCTAAGCTGATTTTAGAAAACCAAAATGATTAAATCATAGGCAATTTGTGCTGACCACCTCCTTTTCAGAAAGGGCTTTTTTTCACGTTCTTTGTTTCACCAGAATACAGATTATCTATTTGAAATACATGAACTGAATGGACTTCCCATTGAGGTTAGTGTATGCTAGCATTGTAATAAAGGTTATGAAAAGATGTTCGAGCACCAGCTGGCCTTCCTTTGATCCTCTCCATTCTTGTGATGATACATTTTCACACTTAAGATGATTCCCTTCTACCTCAAAGGCTGAGAGCTGCTTTGGTCCTTACAAATATTAACTGCAATCACAATGACCTATCTTTCTGGTTCCAGTCATCTGTTTAATATAGAGTGGAAGGTCAGAACTACATTAAAAGGGTCTGAAAGGCTTTATTTCAGCATACTGCCCCATGCAGAGCTTCACAAAAAGCTGGCAGACTTGTAGTTCATGCATGCACGCTCCTCGGCACTGCATTGTGCGCTTCTGTTAATGGGCTTTTGTAACCTTCCAGGAAAAATTCCCTCACCAAGTGAACAAAACTCTTGTCAGATCTGAACACACATGTGAATATCCACTACAAAAAAGAAAAAAAAATATATATTTAAACAGTAGGGATACTGTCTTCAGCAAAAAGGATGTCTGAGTCACTAGCTTGTGTCTTCACTAGGCTATGTTTTAAAGGTAGTTTTTATCTGTTTTCTAGGATGGAGATTTAATAGCAGAGGTGGAAACCAACTGTTTAGAGAAGGCAAATTCAATAATAGATGTCAGTAAGGATTAATGAATAAGGCTATGGACCAGAAAGCACAAGCCTGTGTGTACCAATACAAAGAAATCTATTTGCAGCACAGTGGAGCACAGGTCACTTTGAAGTCATTAGCATACTGAATTACCAAATAGCTGCATCTAAGGCACTTCAGTTGTCTTTAGAACACATTTCCCAAGCTATCACATTTTTCCCTTTGAATCTCTATATAAAGCTCATGTTTATTTGCTTTCTATTAAGTCTTCTTCTCAAGCAGGACCATCTATATGTGTCATGTTTATCTGGCATACTACTTCTCAAACAAGCTCTTTAGCTAAAGAAAGCTAAATATCCAAAATCCTGGCACACATTCCAAAACATGGAGCCTGGAAAATTTATAAAGTTTTACCACTCTGTTTACCTATATGCCTCCACACTTTTCCTTACTGAGCTTGAATATGTTAACCTCTGCTCTGGATTATGAGGGGTGGGTAAGTGGCATGAAGTGAGCAGCAAGAGTTGAATGCAGCTGTCCATGTATGAATGGAGCTACCCACAGTGGGGAAGACAATGCAAGGAAAGAAAAAAGTGGATTCCAGAAGCAAATGGCCTATGGGGCCAGTTCCACTTGCTTCACACTGATTTTGTCTTAAATTTGGCTTGCTCTTGTATATACCACTTAGATGTTTTGGGAATACTTCATGTGTAGCAATTACTTCCCTGTAAAATTATCAACAGGAGTTTAAGTGTATTTGAATTTGCTGAAGAAGCCATGGAAACAAAGCACAAAGTGCTCTGTTCTAAAGCCTGACCTCTGAATTCGAGAAACATCTAGCAGGCCAGGTTTAAAAAGAATGTGGGAGAATGTAGATGAAATGTTAGACCACAAAAACACTCTGTGCTCAATGGCAACAAGTAATAAACAAGTCCTATCTAGTCAAGCTCTTCCTTATACAACTTTTTCAGTTCTAACTAAACTAGGGGAGTTATTTGAACTTAGGTGTCATTATATGATATCTCCTTTTCCTATGTACACACAGTTAACATCCTCACATAAAAATGGCAGGTTACGTTTGGCACAGATATAAAGCTCTTTAATCAAAATAAATAAAAACCCCAATCAAAATGAATCAAAATCACCACAGTAATGCCTTCCAGAGTCAAAACACTAATTTTATTTTCTAAAATATAGTTCAGGACAATATGACAGATATGACTTATATGTCAGTCATATGACTGATATGACAAAATGACAGATATGTCTGCCCTGAACAAACCCAAACAAAGCCCTGAGTGGTCACCTGCAACTTCTGTTAAAAAAAAAAAAGTGATTCAGGTTTGCAAGACAAAGAGCAGCTCTGAGCTGCAGGATAATTATTTCAAGAAATAACAATTAGCAGTCTTGCAATTTTACTAAGCCAGGTTGGTTAACATTCTCTTCCCAAAAATAATCTTTTTTTTTTTTTTTAATAGCATGTAATTTACATCAACTGTAATGGCACCACACAAAGGACCAATGCTTATTCATCCCCCTCAGCACCCTGGCTAGGGGTATTTGTGAGCAGTAGCCATGGATGGGTGTCTGCTGCCTGTAAAACACCATTGGCTCAGCACTGGTGTCACAGTTTCCACCTGCTCTTCAAAGCCACTGCTCCTCCCCAGCTGTGCCAGGCTTATGGCAGCATTAGGACTATCAAACCATGTTTGCTATTCCCACTCAGACATCCTCTTCATTAGAGACCTACAGGTTGGCATAGGAAATTATTAGGATACAGGAAAGGTCCTCTTACAAGGTAATTTTCTACTGATGTCTCCCTGACAAAAGCCCAGGCAATACTAAATTGACGTGACAGACTGTATTTGATTTTGGAAACACAACAGCAAAATACATTTTCTTGCAGTCAGGCAACGATATTCTCACTGCAGAGTGGCTGCAGGGATGGGGCTTCTTAATCCAAAACTTTTTATTCCATACATAAAAATTTATTCACTTCCATCTGACTCCATCCACCTGCTACTCTTTTGATTTTTCTCTCTTGCTCAGCTTTTCCTTCAAGCCAGCTAGAAACAACAGTTCTTAGTGCTCCTTCCCAGTGCTGTAACTCCTTTTTCTGGTTCCAGCTGCACAAACTCAGATGGAAGTTTCCTCCTACCAGTGTTTGCTCTACTTCCTTCTCAAAGATATCACATGGCAACGTAGTCTTTTAACAAACCCTCCAAACTGCAAACAGCATTCACAGTCTGGTGGCAGTTTTGAGAACTTTCATGTTTCTGGTGTGAAACAACTCTCACAGAAATACTGCCAAGCAAGGGGAATAATCCTTTATGCAACAGAGCTGTCCTCCTGGCACAAAGCACCTGATACTAATCCATGATCTGATCTAATCTGAGTTTAAAAGTATCTCAAGTTGCCACTTTCCCTTTATGGCACTCCTATAGATTTCTCCAGACCTCCAACACACTGTTAGAAGAGCACAAAGGTTGCAACATGATTTAATTCAAACTTATCCTATAGTGACTCCTCAAACATACAACAGAGAAAGCAAAATCACTGTGGAATCAGAGACAACTAAGAAGTTAGGAGGTTTAAATTACAGATATGCCCTTTCCAAGCAATAAAATCCTTGTGAGAACAGAGTCAAATTTCAATTTCCTCTTGGGATAAGTAAATTTAAAAATAGTTTCTGACAAGAGGAAACCTACAGAGCTAGTGACTGGCAGATAGCCACATTTTGCCTCAGGCACCAGTGCAGGGAAAGCAGAGTGAGAGTGAGCATGAGCACACGTGCTCAGGGACAGAGCTGTAATACCTGGCCTTAGAAAGGCACATGGGCAATTGCCACAGGGAACTGCAGTGTTCCAAAGCAAATAATGCCAAAGGCAAAGAATGAGGGGAGAGCTAAGGGTTCACACACATAAAGTGTTCCCTACTTAATCCCTGTGAGACTGTGCTCAGCTAGGCTAGGTGCTATTTTTAACACACACACCCTGTAAAAACTGCTGTGTTTTGACTTCATTGGCTGGTGTGTTTTTAAGTTTTCTAGTAGATGTGCACTACAAGAAAAGAAAGGTGAAAAAAAAAATCCCAACTTGCTCTCCAGTGCAGCTAATTTTTTTTTTTTAACTGGTCTGTTAAGGTTGTAAAAAGTTTTTCATAACATTAAATGACTATTGAGAGAAATGTGTATTTTTGAGACTCACACAGACACTGTAATGGGCTGCCCCTTTTTGAAGGCGTGCTGTACTCTGGCCAGAAACACTCTCTCATTTTAACTCAGGCTGAAAGCAGTTCAGGAAGGTACAGGCCCCAAGTAAAGGAAGTAAGGAGGTGAAGCCCCAAATTGTAGTGCATGGTGGTTAACACAACAAGAGATGAAACAACTAGTTTTGAATTCTCAGGGGGAAAAATTGGTGAGTACCTTAAAAAGATAGAAGAATACTATATTTTCCAAGCTTTAAATTTCCACAGAATGTTATGTATCTGTAGCAAGCAGTTTGAAATGCAGCAACTACTCAAAGCACCAAAGCAGAAAAAGGCCTGTCTAAGCAACGTTTCTATCCTGTAAAGTCTATTTATTCCATTAATCAGCCAATGTTTTATACTCATTCAAGTATAAGACAACTTACTGGTGAATTGATGACATTTATTTTGTACTACAGCTCTTCTTGTGATGGCATCCCCCTTAGCATTGTAAAGATACCTGGAATAGATGGAGCTGTTACTGAAAATCCTTCATAGAAAGACGAAATACATCAAGCAATGTAAAACAATTTCTCTTTATTCACAACTTGATCTTGGCCTTCATTGTACAAATAATCTGCTGTGCAAAATAGTTTATAAAATACTAAAAAAAAGAGCTTTTATTGTAAAAAAATAAAGTTTCTAGATATACAGTTACTTTGCACTATCACAAATATTGCCCAGTATTTAACAGTTAAATTTAATGTCACAATACTCAGGTCCTGTAACCTGATGATCCTACTGGTAAGAAAGCCACTACTGAAACTCAGGTTCACTAGGGATTGGTTAAGCATTTTCCTCCTGTCCTATCTACACCATTACACAGCTCTGTTGACCCATACTTGAAGCTGTACCCATATCATGAACTCAGACACTGGCCATCCTTTCCCCCATTATCGGGTAAAAAAATTCCAAGTTAAATGGTAAATTTAGTAAATTACGAAATTTTAGTAAATCATGGCAATAACATAGGTGCTACACAGTGCAATCACAGAACAACAAAGGTCCCCAACAGTGCATTTAAACTTTGCTGAGAAGCAGTGTAAATAAAGGCAGCCTACATGTGGTTCTGGGAACTTTGATTCCTGTCAGTGTCCTGCCTTAGAAACTCCCTGTGATCTCTCTACGTCGCAGTGCAATTGCAACCACGTTAGCACGAAATGCCTCTAAGAGGTTTTGGTACAGTCAGCTGAGCCCTCATTGTTCCAATTCGCTTTCATTTTGCAAGGTCTTCATCGCCAAGCCCCAGAGGGTCATGCTGGAGAAGAAGGGGCCCTCGTTACTCTTGTAGGCAGCAGAGGAGGCCCGGCTGCCCAGGGGCTCGGCGCAGTGGCCGTCCAGGCCCGCCACGGAGGAGCGGATCATGGGAATGCCATCGGACTGCAAGGGCTCCTCTGCTGCAGACACATCCACATCTGCGTAAGCATACCCTGGGGGGGCTGCTGGAGTCTGCTGTGCCTGGGCTTTCAGGAGTTTAGCAGAATCCACGCCGAGTTTCTCTGGGTTTGCCGAGTCATGGTGCTGGATCAGCGATCGCAGCTTACAGTAAGAATCCGCGGAACCGTCAAATTCAGTGGAGTTTCCAGCTGGATGAATGGGAAATTTAATAGACACCGGTAACAATGTAACAGACATTTCTGGGCCAAAAGAGTCAGAACTCTGGGACTTGTCGAGGTCGGGCGTTTCAATCCCTTGAGTAAATTCCTCGAGTGTGCTGGGCCCCTCCTCGGAGGCTTTGCAGTGCATCTTCTTGTGCCGCCGCAGCACGGCCGAGCGAGTGAAGCACTTGTTACACGTCTCACAGGTGTAGGGCTTCTCCCCCGTGTGAGTCCTCACGTGCCTGCGCAGGTCACCAGAGCCTGCAAAACACTTCCCTACAAGAGACAAGTGACAGATTCAGGTATTGTTCTCAGCACAAGTGAATAAACATGTTTTAATTACAGAAACTATCAAGCGATATGTCCCATCATTTATCTAGAACATGTGCAAACAAGATCAATCTATTTTTACAATTCCATTAACTTGTTTCTTCTTCATCTGATTTTCTAACTTGTGTTTCCCAAAGAATGGCTTTAGCTTTTGTCTCCAGAGACAGTAATATCCATAAGTATTTGAAAGCTGTGAGTGCTCTCAGTTTGTCTCAATCTTGACAGAGAAAAAAACCACTAAACTATCAATTTAATTTGTCCGTCTGGAAAAACACTATAGTATAAGCTTCTAAATATATTCTTCCAGTGAGAGCTGCATCATAGAAGGAAATGGTTTGTTCATTACCAAGGAACTACTCTCAAACTGCTGACAAAGTCAGCTTTTTTGTTACCTTTAGGCTAACATAATGCAGCAGCCCTTTTTTACATTCTGGCCAGAGAAGGTGTGAGAACTGTAATTTTTTATTGCTGTAAATATTAGAACACAGAAAACTGTTTGTCTATTTTCAAAGCTACAGACTCAAATAAGCTCAATCACCATATTGCTAAGAAAAGAGTCTGAGGCTGAACCAAGGCAAAGTGTAGAAGAACAACAGAAAAAGAGAGAACTAATTTCCAGAATTGCCACATGACTCAGACATCTCACAATCTTTAAAACAGTAGAACTACTTGTGATATTAGAATAAGCTTGTGATTTTTATCTCATTTATTTTGCAAGGACAGATACCAACTAAAACGAACTGTATTAAATGACTGCCCAATAAAACTGCAGTCTCAATTTTCAGCAGCATACTTTTTACTTTGCTGAACAGATTTCTCTTCAGAACAGCCATTAAACAGTAATGATAAGATTAAAAATCACTGGAGTAATACATCTGGATTTTTTGCATAGTGTGAATGATTTCTTAATGCTTCACCAGATCCTCTTTGCACAAATCAAAAATATTCAAAGGACCACTACAAAACAAAATGAAAACAAGCCTGTTTAATGTCAGCAACACAACTGATTGTTTTTATTTTTGTAACCTGTGTATCTATCTCCTTATTCTGATGCAAGGCCTCCTGGTAATATTGGTTTTTTCTTGTTCCTTAAGACAGTGCAAAGAAAACATACTGCATTTGGATTTGAACATATGAAGCTACCTTCCTCCAAAGCTGATTCCTCAGGACATGAATGAAGTTCTGTCAAAATAACACATAATGGCAAAAATATAAATACTATGGAGGATGCTAAGTAACCTAGGAGATCAGGATGAACCTGATCAAATTCAAGATCTCTTGGCAGTATGGCCTATCGAACAGATTTTGAAAATGGGTGCTCTGATATATTGATCAAGTTTTGATTTTATTACAGAGGCTGAAGCAAAGTAACAAAAGGTTGTTATTATCAAACTCTGTGGGTGAATGGAGTTAAAAATCAAATGGTATGCAATTGGAAAAAACCAGAAAAGACCCCATCAATAGCCAAGTGATGTCAAACCTAACTTTCCATCAGAAAGGTCTATTCTGAAAATAAATTTATTTTTGAAGCAGCTACTATGAGCAGCTCTTTAGCAAACGTGTTAGCAAACACATACAATGTTGATTCCTCTTACTTCCTTTCTCTAATTTTCAAGTGAAATATCTTAAACTTGTGAGAAATAAAGGTATTTATTATACCAAATGAAAGACTACGAAGCACGCAAGACAGAAAATTTTGTGATTGACTTTCACAACATGGTATTTCAATTTAAAACAGTTTTGATTAATTGTTATTCTGCTGACAAAGGAACTTTTAATCACCATTTGAAAAGCAAAGACACAACCAAGCAATGCACAGTGAACCTTACCACAAGCTGAACAGCTGTATGGTCTCTCTCCAGTGTGCCTTATCCTGTGCTTTACCAATTTTCGTTGCATATTAAATGACTTTCCACATTCATCACAGGTGAATACTTTATCTGCTGTATGGGTCTTTTTGTGCTCTTTTAAATTACTGAAGTTACTAAAACCTAGAAGAACATGACAGACTCTGAGATTAAAATGACTTCTCACTTTTCAGTCAAAAAGCCCGAGGCAGAAACTTTGGTTCTTACACACCTCTGCCACAGATATCACACAGGTGAGGTTTTTCTCCAGAATGAATAATTATATGACGCTGAACATCACCAGAAGCAGCAAATCTGTAACACAATACAGAAACCCAATTAGTGTCTTTGTAAGACACTTATTTCCCTAAAGTATCATCTGGAAATTGGCTTGACTGAATGCCTGATGTTCTGAACAAAGACTGAGACCTAAAACACAGACAAATGGATGCAATTAAGAAAACATTTTTAAACTGACAATGTCCAATTAAATTTATGCTAGAAAAAACATCCAAAAAATATTTTTACCATTAACGTTACTAATCCATTCTACATTTTATGCTATTCCTGTATTAGTGTATTTTCTGTCACCTGTTAGCTAGCAGAATTATTTAATGCTTTGCTTAAATTTGCCAAGTTTCCCATACTTCAGAACTCCATAAAATGTAAAAAAAAAAATCACCACATAATGAAAAAAATGTGAGGGAGAGGTACAAACCTGCAGGATTTATTGTGACTCACACTGTTCAAAATACACCCAACAACATACAACACCATACATATAACACAGCAAAATACACTCAATGCTATTCTCATCTACATACCAATACACAAAAAATTTAGACCACAAGCCCTGGTGACACGATTACCTTCCAACAAGTCAATTGCAAATATTTATGTATTTCAATCCCACCAGCACACATTTAAACTCAGCATCTTCTAAACAAAATTGAGCAGCACGCTGCCTTAGCTCCTGGCCTGTAGTTTATAACGAAGATCAGTAGAAAACATGAACAAATTTTTTCATGTTAACTTTACTAAGATGAACAATTCTACTCACCTTTTCCCACAGATTTCACAAATGTATGGCTTCTCACCAGAATGTCGACGTAAATGTGTCTGGAGATTACCTGCCTGAAGGGAAAGCAATTTAAGCATTTAAATTCAGCTTGCCTGTTGCTGTATACAGATTAAAAAAAGCCAATCATGGGAACTATGAGACTGCCTTTTTATTCCTACTTCTAAGGCAGTGAAGACTACAAAGCATATATGAACTCAAGCATTCTTATCTAGTAAAGACAGACTACCATGTACTTCAACATCAAATTGTTTATGTATGCAATTATCCACTGACAAGAAGAGAAATAGGGAAAAAATAAAAACAAAAAGCCTGAAATCAAATGCTAAGAAAAAAGAATGACCTATAATTGAAAGCAGATCCAATTATAAATGAAAATTACACTACCTAGAATGCAGTGAAAAAGAAAACTTACTAACTTACTAGCAATATGGTTCATGTTAGCCTCACTTTCCCTGTCCTACAGATAAAATATTGTTACACAAGGATGTCTGAATTCACCTACCTTTTTAACCAGGTGGTTAAAAGAAAAGAATAGAGTGAGCATTTTTCTATCCATAAAATACTCAAATGCTTGAACCTGAAATTATTTACTCATACCAAAATAAAACAGAAGAGGAAGTACAGAAAAGAACAAATGGAACTACTGCTAACAATTTTATTACATCCTTCCTCTCTCAATCCTCTAAAAATCATGCTAGTCTAGCCAGAAAACCAGACAATGACTAGATAAAATCTTCTTACTGAGTCCAACTTTTTTTGAAATGTTTTAAAGCCACTAGTCCTTATGAATGGCTACTCCACTGAGTCCAGTTCTCAAACCACAAGACACATCTTGTAGAAGAGCTGCAAATGTTCCATACATTGTGCACACTTCCATGGTCAGTTTTTAAACCTTTTTGATTGATAATTGCCTGGTTTTTATTTATCTAAGGAAACATCAAGTCCTTTACATCAGGAAAGAAAATCTGGGATGCAAAGATAATCACGTCCTCATCAGTCACAGTAAGATAACAAAAATAAGACCCAGACTAATTCCTTCTGGTTCATTTAGATAATAAATTACCTGTTATAATCTATCACTGTAGTCAGACCTTATAATACACCAGAACTCAAGTACTGCACACACACACACAGAGGACAGTACGAATGGATCAGTGCTTGAACCCCGAAAGAGCTTGCTTTAATCCCCGTACATTTTTTCAGACAACAGTGTGACTGAACAACTGTTTCCTAAAGCCAAACTTTCTAATACTGAAATCTACTCAAAGAGAGGCACTAGGTACTTATTTCTAGGGAAGAAGATGAACCATGGAATAATTTTTGCTTTTCAAAGACAAGGATTTTATGTCACAGTGCATTTTAGAAAAACATACAGAAAAAAGACAGAACCTTCACTTCTATCCATGCCACAAACAAACCCTACCATGAGCATTTTTAAGTTATTCCAGGTAAAGACTGAGGGTGAATTTGAAGTGCAATAACTATTTTGAAATAGTTCCCACAAAGGCATATTAAGTAAGAATAAAAGTATTTTACAGAAAACAGCAAGTAGATCCGTTTCTTTATTACAGGCCTATGTCCCTTCCTCCTAATGAGGGAAAAGCTAGTTACTAACTAAAAAACAGTAAAAACATCAATAGCTTGTATTCTTTTTTAAGCTTTAAAACTGGCACACAACCTTGGTTAAAGCATCACATGCCATCCCAATGAAAAAAAACTAAGGGGACTTTTGCTTGCATTTCAGAAAAAAAAAAAAGTGCTCAGAAGAATCCTCTAAATGGTTGCATAGACCTCCTGACAAACTTGGAGCCCAGAGAGATACACCAGACTTAGTCCTTTTGTAAATGGCAAGCTTTCAAAGTGAAGCAACTTATGCACGTGGGCCCCCAAAAGAATCCCTGCAGGAGGAGGTAAAACACAATATCCTGGATCACCAGCCAGAGAGGCTTCACATCACAACAAGCTGTGTACAAGCAATAAGGGAAGATGAAGGCTTGAAAGTGAAAAAAAGAATGTTTTCTTCGAAAAATCAAAGACTTTTATGGCTGTTTGTTCCCAACTACGAGTTCCCACATCAATTTCCCCTACTACTTTCATTTTCTGCTCCACATTACAACACACAGCTACAACACATCAGCTACATCCAGCAGGAGCAGACATCCCACCAGGCCCAACAGCTGCACTGCCTCAAAAGCACAGAACATGAAGGCTTAAACAAGAAAAGTGTTTCTATTTCTGTGCCTGCAGACAGAGAAGATAAAGGACAAGATCAGAGATGGTATTTTAAGCAAGAAGTAGATAGCAATTATCCCTGCATCTTCTTTTCTCGGAAGTGGAATCTTACTTATTTGCAGGATTCCAAAGTAAGTACCTCAGCAATGAGCAAGACCTCTTTATGAGCAGAGACAGAACTGCAGCACAGAGGCTGAATGCTCCGGATGTGCAGGGCTTGTCCATGAATACATATCTGCCTACACCTTCAGGCAAGTGAGGTCACAGGGAGGGAAGGGAAGCTGTTTGAGATTAACTAAAAGGTAGAAATTTTCAGCTTTGTCAGGGATTTTGTTTGTTTCTGTAATTAAAGAGGAGCAAAGCATACTGCATGAGGAGTTTGTCATGCCTGTCAAACACTGTGTGACACTTCCTCCCTCTTTCCTCACTGTAGTAGTACAGAATATCGCTCTATTTGCCAAAAGGACTTTTAATGGAATTTGAAATATCCGTGTTTTTCTTTTAATAACTGGAAGTTCAGCCATCAAAATGAAAATGCTCCTTTGCCTAAAAAGCATGCCCAGTTTTGCTGAAAATTGCCCAATGAGCAGGAAGAAACAGTACTGTTCACTGGATGCAGTCTTATATTCACATTTAGGAACGAGGTGGAGGAGGACACAAAGGCATCAGATTCATGGGTCAAACAAGGCCCAGTGGTGGGCTGTGAAACTGAAGCAAGAGCAGCACAACCAGTGGTGGGTGGGGAGGCAAAAAGCACAGAGCTCTAATTCTTAAACCAGGACCCATAAGAAATGCCAAAGTTATTCGACAATAATTATGCAATATTAGTATAAAAACATGCACCTGTTTATTGTCTGCTGTTCTTACATGTGCACCCCTCAACCACGAAATCAGAAAGGAAACAGACATTTTGGAAATATGAGACAATTAGGCACCGAATTTGTAGAAATACTAATTAATTGTTGTACCCAGAACAGGAAGCAAACACTGGAGGGCAAATAAAGCAGCTAAAGCTTAGGCCCTGTATGCAAGTATGGAATTTCACAAGAAGTTTTTTTAAATCATAGCTGAGTTTTGTCACTTCCAACAGGCGGTAGTGTTGTCACTGAAAGAAACTAAGCCCACTCATATGGATACAAATTCTTTTTATCTGACTTAAATCTACTTAATAATTTATGCCATTTAGGAAGATGAAACTGTATTGTGAATACAACATTACATAAAATTTGAATCTGCATTTTTTCAGACACTGTAAAAATGCTATTCATAGCAAAACATACCTTTAAGCATAAAGCAAAAGAACAGTTTGGAAATGAATGTTCTTTGTATTTCAAATATAGCTGTAGCTCTGTATACTTTAACATTCATTTGAATGCAAAATACATAACACATCTACTGAGAGCAGACAGAATCAAAGACACAGAATGCATCAAAGAAATCTAAAACATTCAACATGTTGTTTTCATATAGGACATTCTAATAATTTGTCCCTAGAGTGAATTCTGTCTTTGAACAGAAAAAAATCTAATCTTAAACCCAAGATTTTTAGAATCAACACAGAGATGCATTTCAAGTGTAAGTACCATAATATATAAAATATTCCCACCTGTGAGAAGTGTTTCCCACAAATGTTACACTCAAAAGGTTTCTCACCTAAAAGAAGAAACAGAACATAGAACTTCTAATAGTTGCAGTAGAACAGAAACGTTTAAAATTGGTACACTTCCTTTTAAAACATGTAATGTAAGAGTAAAAAACATCCCCAAAAGGATACTTACCTATGTATTTAAGGGGAAATTCAAGAGGGAAATACAGCTTTTACCACTAAGTTTGTAAGGCAGACTTGCTCAGAATTTATCTTTCAAAACAAGTAGAAGAGTTTTGATATGAATGCGTGCAAGTTTTAATCTTTTAAAAATACTTTTGATTCAAAATGAAAGGAGTATTATATCACCAGGAAGAACAGAATAGATGACAAAGCCCATCTGCAACAGTGATGGGAAGGGCACCTGTTTGTTCCCCTGCACAGAGACAAATTCTTAAAAAGGAGGAATGAAGGGAAGCTGATTTGGAAGAATTGTGTTTTCTGATTTTAATGTCTACCATATATCTGTAATCAGCACACAGCCATTCGCTTCCAGAAAATATTTATTTGCCTTCAAATTCTCATCCTATATAGAAGTACCTGAAGAGTACCCAAGTATTTAGCTCCAAAATTCTGAATTTATACACGTAAAACTGTTATTCTTGAATCTCCAAAAACAGATTAACAGCTTCAGTAAAAACTGATGTGGCCCACTTTAGCTTTTCAAAATAGCTTGACTCTCAATCTAGAATGTGACTGTACAACACTTCAATTCTCTCACTGTTAATTTAAGACAAATATGTTTTTGTAAGAACTTTTTCTCCTCTACAGTATTTCATATAGGTGTTTTTTAATTCCCCCTGCTTAGTTCCTGGTTTTTACACTGTTGGTAAAATTTTATGTGCATCTTTTAGAATTTTGAAAACAAAAATGATGCTCAAATACTATTTATTCAATGACAGTCACACTTATCATCATCTTCCATGAGTCTAACTGCACATTTAAAGGACATTTATAATCTGTTCCACATGTGCAGGCAACAAAACTAGGGTAAAGCCACGTGATTTTGAAAACAGAGTATTTCCAAAGGGAAAAAGAGACCTTAAACTGTGTTTCATCTTTATCGTGATTAAAAAATCTGTCTAAAGATTTTTATTTACTTCTTTAATTATCCTGACTTTACAGAATACCTTTTGGCTTCTCTTCCATTAAGTATTTTCTACATCAATGTTTTTCCTCCATCCTTGGAAATGTTACAAGCAACATCTACCATATCCAGGTGTGGGAATTCCATTTTCTTTTCCTCCTGCCAAACACAGATGAAGTTCTTCCAACATATTTTAGGATCAAGGACTAAATGCAATTCTCTTTAGATTTTAAAACACAGAGTAAACATACAGTTATGTTGCTTCACAGATTGCAACCTTGCAGTTAGTTTGGCAGCTTAAGACATTACCTACTTTGTCTACTTTATGAAGAATGGAAATCTTGCAGTTTTAAAAAAGCTTTCCTTCAATTAAAGATAAAAATTATGAAACCAGTAAATCAACTATAAAGTCACTCAACTCTAAAGAGCATTGAGGCCTGATTTCATTATGGCTTTAAACTTGCAAAACATTAAAAATTCTGATACTGACAACACAAATGTAAATGAAACCAACAGGGAGCCAGATCTGTAGCAACTGGGGAGGATTCTGAAAGCCATAAAACCATCAAGATAATATGAAATGGAGGATAAAAAACAGTAAGCAATTTTTGCAGAAATTACCCATGCAAAAAAAAAAAGTTACTGGAGACTTAAAGAATAGCATCTGAACAGGAATCCACTCTGAAATGACTAGAGGGAGAGGGAAGGAATTGGAGGCTCAAATTTCTCCAAACAATTATTGTAGGCTGCATGCAGCCTCATTCTAACTGTATTGATGTACAAAGAATTGGAGGTTTTCCCCCCAAGATAAAGATAAAACAAACAGGGTATTTTTTTGAAAAGAAACATCAAATTACTTTTTGGAGAACAATTTTGCACTTGCATAGAATTCCAAATGACTGGGCTTATCAAGTAATTAATTGCCCAGAAGCAATTACCCTCACTGTACCTGAGGGTGTATTACTAAGAGTGCAGCTAATAAGCTGAAGATTATTCTTATCTGCCTATCAGTGGTGAGACCATATCTGGAGCCTTGAGAAAAGAAGACAAACAGGAAATCTTACTGCTGTCTACAGGCTTGGGAAGGCAGATGCAAGCAGGCTGCTCCTGGTACACAGTCTTAGGACAAGAGGCGACAGACGCAAGTTTGATCATGACAAATTCCAATTAGACCCATGAAAATAATCTTTTACCCCACGAGAGTGGTCAGACACTGGGAGTGATTGTCTGGAGAGGTTGTGGAAACTCTGTCTCTGGAATTGTCCAAAATTTTCACAACACAAGGTCATGAGCGAAACAACCTGATCTAATTTGATGTGCCTTGAGCAGGAAACTGGAGCAGATTACCTCAGGACATCCATGCCAATCTAAATCATTCTATGATTCTACAACTGTCAATAAATCCAAACCAAAAATCTCATCTGAGAAAACTAGGGTTGTATACTTCTTGTTCAACACCCTGCAGGAAGATAAAGTACACAGCAGTGGGATTCATGACTGGATCAACAGCAAAAGAGAAAACCTGGGGGAAAGTAGTAACTAGATACCATTTAGTATTTAATCCAGGGGACTTTACTTTTCAACCCTTGGGCTGCCTTGTGCTTTCTATCTTCTGTTGCATCCTTTCTTGTTCAACATTCTGCAAGAAGAGGTGAAGATAAAGTACACAACAGTGATCAAAGCAGTGTTGTGTCATCTCCAGAGGAGAAAGCCATGAAGGTAGAAGTGGTGTTCCTGATGAGATCACAAAGGTGAGGAGCTGTACTCACTAAGGCAAGGAATGCTGGAAAGTTGCTCAAGCAAAGCTCAGAATGAAAAGGTTGAGGATGAACAATGTATTGTATTACACAGTAGTGCTACTCTGTTACTGTTGCATTCCATCCTGCCAAGAGTTCTTTCCATCAGCCCGAGTTTGTTTTGGGTTGTTGTTTTGAGATGTTCCCTGAAAATACATAAAATACCCCAACACAACCACTGGATGCTTCTGGACAGGTATGGACTATCCAAAGAGATAGATTTCCTTCCTTTTTTTCAGACAAGTCAATATAATAATAAAGAACAAATTAAAACATTCAGTCAAAACCAACCAAAGTCAGTGCAGTAAGCTCTGTTTAGAGATTCCTTTAAATGCCCATGATCCATGATAATAATATAATTAAAACAGTCAGACATGCCAGTACAATGACTGTTGAACACAGCTGGGCTGCCTTCACACGGAAAACTCATCAATGCACCCACGCTAACCTGTAAATTCTTTAGTAGTTCCTAGTGTTGAGGGACAGAGAATTTTACACGTGCTTTTTTTTGATAACCAGACCACCACAGCATTTGTGTTGAAAAAACTGTCATTGTTGGGTTAAAAACAGGTTTGCCAGTGTGACATATCCATTTCAGCTTCCTCCATCTCTTCAGCAAAGCCATATTGGGAAGGCTTTCAGTTTAATACTTAAATCCCTGCTAACCTTTTTGTTTAGCTCTAGAAAATGAATGTTTTTAAATAAAATTGATTAGCTAGCAATCTGCTATGCTTCCTTAAAGCCAGGTGCTAGGTGCAGCTCCTGGAACCTTTAGTCCTGCCCAGTTAGCTCTTGCCCCAGTCCAGCTTTAAGGATACCTCTCTGTACCTCTCCTGGTCCCGTGAGTCTCAGCCCTGCCTGAAGCGTGGCAATGACGAAGAACAAAGGGAGGACTTTTGCGGGTAGAAACTCGGTTTATTGTTTCTGGAGCCCAGGTCCCCACAAAAGTGGGGTCCTGGGTGCAGAGCAGCACCTTTTAAACGGGGTTGGGGAAAGGGCAGGGGTACAGACAGAGGGCATAGGATAGGGTGGGAGAAACTGGGAACCTGGCCAATCACACAACAGCTGTCCTGGAATGTACCAGATACCAGGGCAGGGCTGCAGAGGGACTCTGAACCAACGAGGGACACAACTCTAACCTAGGGAAAACCTGATTAAAACCCAAAAACACACCACAACACTTCCTGAAGTGGCAGATGAATAGAAATGGCTTTTAGCATACACTTATATTACTAACTACCAGTGTACCTAACAGCAACAATACAGATGTGCCCTGTACTTTCTGCTACAGGTCTTTCCAGTTATCAACATCCTACTCACCACCCACTGCAATTTTCCAATCACTCTTTTTGCACTAGCTGGATATTAAAAAAAAAAAAAAAAACCAGCAAAAATAACAGGGAATAATTCCCAAAAATAACAGGGACGCAAACAGGCATTTCTAGTCCTTTCCTCAGTTTTTCCATCCTTTGATTTTCTTATTATTTGTTAAACTTAGGCTCTTGCACTTTTGTCATCTTAGCACATCCACAAAAGAATGCGAATGCTTTATTAAGTAGCATCCAAGTCTGGAATTTTTGAAAACTACTGGAAGAAGATGGTGTGTGAAAAGCAGCTGAGAATTCCTGAATCCTGGGGTCTCTCCAGCACAAACTGACATGTTACTGCAGTTAGCTGGGACTTTTCTAGATGTTCTTGTCTTCTATCTGATCATGTGTCATCCTGAAAATCTAGGATATTAAAATATACCTGATGATACCAGGTCAAACCAGATAATAAGATGCAAAAAAATACAAGGCAAAAAGAGGATCTAGGTAAGAGGCATGTGCAACTCTTTCACAGGAGAACAGATTAAAAAAAAAACAGTATTAGCAACATAAACATACAGAAGTGATTAAAGCTAACAATTAAAAACTTCAGGAAGCTAATGAAAAATGTTCATATTTTCAGGTTCTGGGAAGATTTTTCCATGAATAAAACAGAAAAATAAACTTTTAATTCTAAGGATCAGTTAACAATATAAATTAATGTCTGCTAAGAGAGTTTCATATTATGTGTCGAAGTACCAATACATGTATGATCATTTCCAAAGTGATGTTTATTTGACAAAATTGAGAAAGATGCATTTGTATATTTAATACAGGGAAAAAGAAAAGCAAAAAATATTCAATAGCTTAACCAGGAGTAACACCACCTCATGACTTTGAATCAATGGTGTTACCTGCCTAGCCAAGGTAATTCTTAAAAACTCTTCTAAAGAAGCATATCTAATAATAGGACATGTTTGTTAAATTGAACAGACAAATTAATTAATTTGAAGTTAAACTAGGTCTTGTTTTTCACTAGAATAAAAAGATACTTGAAACTGTTAGGCTTAAAAATACTATCTGTGAGTTTTTAAAACAAAGTACATTAATTCAAAATTCCCATTTACTCTGCAGCCTGCAAGAGCCTTACTCTCTAGGTAAACACAATTAGAGTTGTTATAAGGCATATTACTACAGGTTAAAAAAAAAAAGACTACCAAGTCCCAATCACTTATATCTTATAATGAATATATGACCAGAAAGAATAGAGGTATTCTAGTATACTTATAGTATCATTTATTCATTTACACCTTTTGTTGTCATCTGGCTCAAACATCCAGAACACCTGACAAATTGACTAGAAATGCCATCTAGATGCAGGAGAAAACCAAAATTTTAATTGAAATTTCATTTTCATCAAATTCACATGATGTTCTTTGAAAAAGCACCCAAAACCCCAAATACATAGGAGAAATCTTTTCTACAACTCCCATCAAAACTCGGTATTCCAGTTCTTTATTTCTGTAGGATTATCCATTAAAAAAAAAACCAAAACAAATCAAATCACAGCCTTTGGAAAGTAGACCCTTAGCCAGCATCTCTGAATCAAGAGACACTGCAAGATATTCTCTGTAATTGAAATATTTGGTCTGCAGACCAAGTAACTGGTAACTGTACCTGTATGAGACCTTTTATGTAGCTCCAAATTGCTTGGATGTTTGAAAGCTTTCCCACATAATTCACAAGTATATTGTTTCTGTGACTGAAGAGTCTGTGATTGTCCTTCTTGTTCCAAAGGACCTTGAGATCTTTCCACTTCAACAGTTTGTTCAAAATTCTCTGAATTCACTAAATCTTCAGCTTCTTTTTCATCAGTAACTCTAATATCTGTCGTGTCCGTGGTACTTTCATTTACAGGTTCAATTACTTCTGTTATTCTGCTGTCATCTCCTTGGGGCTCAGGTGGCCGCTCTGCTGATTTCTGAGATCTTAGAAAATTTAACTTTTTGAGGTGTACTGCCTTTTTCAGCTGCATCTGTCTGGTGGGCTGCAAACCTGTACTGTCTGCATTTTGGTCTGGGGCAGCTTCACTCGCAGATTGGACCAGGAAGTTTGATGGTAAATGCTCAGAGGTTTCCAGCATACACTCAGAGTGATTGACAGTGCAAGAATTATTCTCCACTGTGTTTATTTCTGTGGATGTGTTGTAAGAAAAGGATGGTTCTGCTCCTCTCTCGTGATCAGAAGAAGCGTTTTGTTTATAGAACTGTTTGCTGTAAAAGTTGCGTAGTTTATAGTAGTAATTTGGTTGTTTAAATGGAAGCTCTGTGCAGTTTCCATCTAAGGAATCTTGTGGTGGTTTCTGTCCATCACCTGATGGGGTGTGCAGATTGACAGACTGTGATGCATGTGAGTGGTGCTCAGCCAAGACTTTGCTGGTTTGTCTGTCAGCTGAGCACTCAGGCAATAGGTTTGTCCCGTAGCTGTCACTGGCACAGCTGGTATCCGTACCCAAAGTACTCTGCAGTGAAAATACACTATTACATGGCATGCTGGCTGCCTGCTCCACAGCTGTGGAAGACTTTAAAAAGGTGTGGCAAATGTTCAGCACATTTTGCACTTGGAGGCACTGTGCAATGTCCAGCATAGCTTGTACATTGTCCTGACTAAGATCCAGGTGGGAGGTGTACATGAAGTCCAGGATCTGGCCTATGCCACCTACATTTTTAATGTCTAAGTGAAACACATCATTCTTCTGGCCTGAAGAATTCTGGAAAAGGGTCCTGATAAAATAAGGCAAATATTCAAATATAAACACAAATAATACACAAACACTTACATAAGAAAAACATACATACATCTCAAATAGGCTGCTTGGTATAAACAAGTTTGTACTCTAAAGGCTTATCTAGATTGCTGTGGTTTTGATTATGAATTCCTCAAAACTGCTCAATTACTTGTCTTATATTTTACTCCTACATTAGTGCACTTGAAATATAAATCCAAGTAAATGACCCTTTATCTAACTTCAATTTGTATTTTTTATGTTTTCAAGTAACACCCTATGCTTGTGGTTTTTTATCCACCATTCTTCACATATGAGGTGCAGTGGTGTATTTATGGACAATTTGCAGAACTGGTTGACTCAGAATGGTTTCTCTCCTTTCACCATGGCAGATCAAACAGGACATAAATTTTCTAGCAAAATGGAGAAGATAGACCTCAAAGTCAGCTAAACTATTCTCCTCTGGCAACTGAGCTTGTCCATTGAACTCCATCAGTAAACCTATCAAAGTTCTTAACAGTTCTTTCTCCACAAATACACAAGAGGATGACAATATTAAACAAGAAGATGGCATTATTTTCAATTTATTCTTTCATATCAAAAAAGGGTACTTTTTTACTGGTACTGGATAAGAATCAAGTAAAAGAATAATGAAGAGTACAGGTACATAATCCTAAAACAGCAGTGCAAACAATACTCACTGAATTGTCACTGAATCCTTAAAATGAATGAATTCATGAAAGTTCTTACTATTTGATGTATTGTCAGCATCAGAGATGCAGTTCTTCACATGCACAAGCAGTCCTAGATTAAGTGGGTTCATACGCTCTCTCAGTCAAAAACTTTATACTCATTAAAATCCTGATACTCCCACAATAAACAATGACATAAATGGGATCAGGTCACTCATATGTAGTTACTTTCCTACATTAAAAAATGCCTCAAACTTAATGGTTCCTCTTTGTGGGCTAAATCTCAAATTTGGGTTTCTTTAAAAGTGGGCATCAATGAGCTCCAAATCTTCAGAAAATGTGAGTCTATGATGAAACTTTAGAAATACAGGGGATACTCTGAAGCCAGTGCCCATATCCAAATTCTTTCATAAATCTAGACCATCCTACCTAAATTAAAACCAGAACTATAATGAACAGATCTGGGTTGAGAGCCTAAATTAATTAGCCACTTATATCCTATTGAATTTTAATAGGAGTTGAGCTCTTAGTTCTTTTTAACTACTTTAAAAATTTGGTCTTTGAGCATAATTGCACTTCATCAGCAGTACACCACTAAAGGAGAAAAAGGAACCTCTTATCTTCTTTCTCTGGTCATAACATAAAAATAGGTTTCTTACAAATGAACTAGCAGTCAAGCTTTAGAGATGTTTCAAAAAACAAGGTCTAAAAAGTGCCAGATCTAACAGCTTACCCATAACTAATGTAAAACACTAAGTTGGGAGATCCAGCACCCTCCAAAATTTGGAGCACAACTGAGGGCAGTACAGAAGGGTAAGAAAGCAGTGATGTGGTGTAATGGGTCATCTGTATACTTTAAAACACAGCTGTTGTCTCTGAAAATCTGAATAAGCAGAGATTCACTAATAACCTTATATAGTCACATTTTAGTTAGAATATGATTGATGAAACAAGTCCCATTATTTGGAAATGGAGAATATTTATCAATTATATCCCTTATCTGGCTCTGTTAATATACTCTACTATGTTCCTTGTAAGCAGTTATCTTTTTCTGGTGAAATACTGAATGCAGGTCCATGCCAGAATCTATTATATGAAGCGCTATAAGCAAGTAAATCAAGAAAATGTTAAAATCAAAGAGCATACTACGAATACTTGACACAACTTGATCTCTGGACAAACAATTTCCCTTTTCTCCTTATAGTCCCAAGAGTTCCTCAGTCTGTGACCAACAGAAAAAATACCCTTCTCAGAGAAAACCTCAGCCAACAGCATTTAGCTAACTTTTTAAAGAGAAGAATTTTCTATCACATACCTGAAATATTGACTGAAAGCAGCTAAGACATTTTTGTGTGCTTTGAAGCAGACACCCTTCACCACCAGCATGCAGTCACAGAGAAGCCCCTGAATGCGCTGTTCATGTAGCTGCTGGAGAAGATGACAGCTATGGCTAGCAACAGTGTCCATGCTAGAAAATCACTTCAATTACCTATAATGAAATAAAAGGCTAAGGTGAATATTAAATTGAAAAGTTAATATAAAATATTAAGAATATTTTTACAATTTAGGTTTCAAAGGAAACAGATTTCAGTTTACACCTGCAATTTGATTCCTAATGACATTTTTCTGTTTAAAGATGAGTCACAGTATTGGTCACTAACAGATAAACAGCAATACACATACAAAATACTGATTTTAACAGAGCTTTGCTTATAACAAAGAGCATCTGCAAAAATCTAATGGTGCTGCCAATAATATGAATTCCATAACCACAAAAAATGCACTCCAATTTAGACAACTTCCACAATAATTAGATTCTAATGCAAAAATATATTGCATGAACAAAATCAGTAGCATTTGTAGAGGAAACCTCTAAACTCAAAAGGGAGAACACACTACTAGTAGGATTTCAGGAATTTGTTGCTGTTCTAGCTACATACATTTCCACTGTGGATCTGATTAATTAGACACATTAGCATGATATTGTTTTTAATACAGTGTAATATTGAAACGAAAAAATTCCCTCTTAACAGGTTGAAAAGCCAAGTCACACTCCAACACATTCTATACTTCTCTACTATTCTGTTCTATTCCAACACAAAATTCTATACTTCCTTTTTTTTTTTTCTAACAAGGATGTAATGCTTCCCCTGCGTGCTTGTAAACGTGACAATTCCAGCTATTAGGACAATCAGAATTTCTAGTCTTCTAACTAGGAATGAAATAGGAAAACCACCTTCTGTTAAGCATGTCCAGATAGTGCTCGCCCCATTCTCAAATCTCACGAACAATAAGGGTCCCACATCGATTTATCCTGTTTTACTCCGTGATTCCCTGTCTCCAGCTGTATTACATGGAGCGGCTATTATATTTTGCTTTTCCTCTATTAATGTTTATCATATTTTGACCAGGCTTTAAAATAAAGCAAGCACATCAATTTGCTTTCCCTGTGACCATCTCCCACCACGGCATTCTGCAATTACTTTGACAGTGAACGGCCCCCCATCCATCAGGTGCGCGTCTCCCGGCGGGCACGGGGAGCCGCTCCCGAAGAGGGGAACCCCTCGGGCACAGCCGCTATTTATGGCCAAGCTCCCCTCAGCCTCGCCCAGGTGGAGGCCAGGCTCGAGGTGCCGCACGGAGAAGAGGAAAGAGGAAGGGTTTGCCTCATTGCGGGCCGGCTCTGCCCGGGGACAGGGCAGGCGAACGGCCGGCGGGCTCGGGGCTCGGGGCACGGGGCTGCGGCGGGAGGAGCACACGGACACACAGCCCCGGGCGGGGGAACGCGGCGCGGCCTGGCACGGGCGCGACAGAGACCGAAGGGCAGGAGCCGGCCCTGCCCTGCCCAGCCCAGCGCTTACCGGCTCCGGCCACCTCCCAGCTCCATCCCCGCCAGCGGCCGCTTCCGCCGCCGCTCCCGCTCCCTCCCCTTCCCCTTCCGGTGCGCGGGCTGGCGCGGGGCGGGGGCAGCGCAGGCGCGGGGCGGCGGGAGAGCCGGAGGAATCGGTGCGNCGGTACGGGGGTCACCGGTTCGGGGTCGGGGTGGTGGGTACAGGGGTTACTGGTTTCTCCGTTCGGGTGATGGGTATGGGGGTTACCGGTTCCGGGTTTGGGTAATGGTACGGGGTGATGGGTGCTGGTTCCCGGGGTACCGATCTCCCCTGCCCTCAGGGAGGGCATCAGGTGAAACGAGCTCTTGCACGTGCGGCACCGAGCTGCTCACCCTGTCTGTCCGTGGGTGCGCTGGTGTGTTTCGCTTCGGCCCTCCGAGTGTTTCTTTCAGGCTGTAAATTCAGATCTTCGACTTCTTGTGTTCCTATAGTTGCGCTTCTGTGGGAAGGAAAAGGCTCCTGACCACTCGCCAACATGGTGGTTTTCACATGCAATGCATGTGGAGAAGCTGTGAAGAAAGCACAGGTTGAAAAGCATGTGAACATCTGCAGAAACTGTCAGTGCCTGTCTTGCATGGATTGTGGCAAGGATTTCTGGTATGTAAAGAAATAGCCTTGCTCACTCTGCAGAATCACTTGCTCACTCTTGTCACAAATATAAGAAATGCAAGTCCGAAATTTTCACTGAAAGCTGTAGCATGACAGAAATGTCTGTGGTCTTACAAGCATGTACTTTAAGCACATCACATTTTAATAATTTAAATGTTGACAGTAATAAGGTTTAAATTATCTGTTCATTTGAATCATTTATTACTTCAGCTTGTTGGTTAGCTTGTTGGTTGCACAGTTTGAAGACTGAAGCATTTCAGTGACCTGTGGTTAAAAATCTCTTATGTTCAGGGGTGATGACTATAAGGAACACGTGAGGTGTATAAGTGAAGATCAGAAATACGGTGGGAAAGGCTTTGAAGCCAAGACTAACAAAGGAGATGCTAAACAGCAGGAGTGGATTCAGGTACGGTTTGTACGGTATACACCTACAGTAACTATTGTCTGTAATTATCAAACACAGGAAAGACTCTATACAGGCTTAAGCCAGAGATCTATCTTCACCAATATCCCCAGCTGTCTTCTAGCATTTCCTTGATAGGTCTGTGTTTATCCTGGTAAGAAATGTGTCTTTTGTTGTGAATCTATCTCTTACTGGTTTGATTTAGTGTCATGTTCCCAACAAAGAGACATTGGTAATTGTCCATCCTTTTCATGCCATTTATGCTTTTGTAGACCTCTGTCAATCATCCCTCTCCAGCTCATATTCTTTGTTCAAGGCTCAATAATCCTACCCTGCTCAGTTGTTCTTCATATGTAAATTATATCTATGGTCTTCTAAAATCTTCCCACTCTACTGTATTCTTGTGAAATGCTGTCCAAGATATTAGTGAACCATAGATTTACCATGTGTCATAATTATGTTTTCTGTGTCCTTTATTCCTTTCTAGCTGTTTTTTGTCAGTCAATCTACTTTTTGGGTGTTTTTTTTCTTGGGTTTTTTTTTCACTGCTGCTGATCATTGTGCTGGCATTTTCATGGAATTGGCTATTTTAACCCTGAGATATTGTATCTAAGCTCCAATGGTTAACTAAAGCCTATCATTTTAGATGTGAAATGAGGATTGGAAATTAGGATCCTAGGATCCTTTTCTTCTTTCTTTACATGAATTTGTGCTGAATGTATTTCACCTTTTTAGTACCTAGTCACTCTTTCTTAAGATCTTTCTGGAATCCTCATAGTCCTCATCCTGAATAGCTTCATATCATTGGGAAAATTTTCTGTCCTCTTGTCAGATATTTTGTAAATATGTTGACCAGGAGAAGCTCCAGCATGGATAGAAATATCTCCTACCCTTTCTGTCTTACACAAGAATCCACCCTCTTATGGCTGTCCTTCAAAGGTTTTTGGAAGGACCACAAACACATCTTTAAAATCCCATTAGTGTTATGTTAGGTCACATTTATGCATGGAATTGTTGATTTCTATGGTGTAGAACACATCCTAAGAGGGTGCTGAGCTACACACATACTTGAAGCATATGATGAATACCATTAAAGTCAGAGATGAGTGCTCTTGTTGAGATGGAGCGCTGTTTGAGGACATTTGTAGAGGCAGCATGATGTGAGTGTTGTTGCTCATGAACAATGGTAGGCAGGTTATGGTAGTCTGCCTCAATAGTAAGTAATTCTTATGTAAAAGGATAAGAGATTATTACTGGACACCTTTTTCTGATGGTCTGAACATATTCACAAAGCCTTTCAGTCACCAGATTTTCAGAAGTACAGAAAGGCTCTAGTGGCTGCACTCTCTTAAGTACTGGGAAGCCCAGAGCCTTTTTCACCCCACAGGCAGCAGTGCTGTTCAAGGGACTGCCATGAGGCTCTGGTCTAATCTCTCTTCTCTCATGCTGACACCCATAGCACAGGAGTATCCAGTGCTGTCACATAGGGATAAACACTTGTTGAAGCTGGCACTGCTGCCAGAAGAAATGCATGTCAGCTGTGGCATCAAAAGTAAGATTTTTTCATAAATAACTCCAAAATGAAAAAGTTGCTTTTCTTAATGCAGGTGTTTTTCATGCTGCAAGAATCCCTTCTGTGATGCATTTACTTTAGTTTGAAATGTTTTTATTACAGTTTGTAACTTACTCATTCGAAAGCACTGCTTGCTTCTGCTTACTACATAGGTATAGATGTTTATATAGATAACTTTGACACATTTAAGGAGCTATGATAGAGCCAGAGATCAGTGTTTTTCTCATGTTTTTTGAATATTTCCTATGTGCAGACTATACCAGCTGCAGGTGCTGGGTGATTTCTGCCCGGTGTATTTCAGACTTGCACACCTGACATGTACCGTTTGATCCTTATGCTGCTTTGCTGATTTAATTCTGGTTTTCTTCATTCAGAAAATTCATGAAGTAATGAAGAAGCCCAACATAAGCCCTAAAGTGCGGAACATCCTGGAGCAAATACGTGCCTTTGATAACATTCCAAGAAAAAAAGTAAAGTTTCAGGTATGTTTTAATAGAGATTTGCAGTAATCTGTGCAGTGAGCATAAAAATAGACTTTTCTATAGAATGCCACTCTCTTTTAACAAAGGTGGGACAAATTGCTTATTTGGGCATTCGTATAGATTGTGTAATAACTGAATTTGAAATAGGCAATGGTTGTAAAATGCATTTATTTGCTTAAAAGGACTCTTGCTCTACCAGTTGAATTAGGTATTAAGCCAGAGACTTACCTTTTAAGCTTAATCTCCATATGTAGGTTTGTTCTGTGTTCAATACCTTTCTTTTTTGACCATTTGCTATTTCTGTTGAATGTCCAAATTCTTATACATACTTATAAAGATTTCTTACTTCTTTGGCTTTGTTTTTTCCTGAAGGCAAGATCCTGTTTTGGGAGTTTTCCTGTAACTCAGTATTCTGACAGAATCTCCCACTCTGCATGCTTCACTAAAGTAAATTACAGATGTGGAGAAATTACTGTGTGTAAAGGATTTCATTAAAAGTAAAGAATTAGTCACAAACAGGCCTTTTTTGCCCCCTTCTCTGTTCTATGCCTCAGATTGTGAGACTGAGAGAAGATCAGGCTTGCTTCCAAAGCACTCAAATAGAACTTCATAGAGCTGTGGTGAAATTGCTGCTAGCAAGCTGAAGGTTAGACTGTTTCCCTGCAGGATTAATGTTTTAAGCAGGAAAAATGGTATTTTCCAGAAGCCTCTCTTTTTAATAAGATACATTGCAGTGGAAGATCAAAAGTTTTTGCAGTTAATTGTTCCAATTTACTAATGCACCTTTCCTGGGGTTTTTATTGCAATGCAAAGATCTTCACATCACATTCAATATTGAATTTCACATTTCTAAAAGTTGATTTCTTGCAGATAGTGTGAACAGCATAATTTACTGCTATATTTTCAATTTCACCAGGAACACCTGCAATAACCCAAACAACTTTCAAATGTTTGCATTGAGATATTTGTTTAAATTATACTTTCTTGTGATAAACTAAGGTATCCATTTAGAAGCGTGACCATATGTCCAGCGCGCAAATAAATAAGATCAGATCATTGATGTTTTAACTCGTGGGAGCAGTCAGAAGATTTGGTGGGACCTTAACATAGCCATTAGTATCAAAAAGCTTGAGGATTATCGTTTGTATATATTTAACCACTTGGGGATAGCTGTTGGTGAGGCAATTGAGATAGATGGTGTAGCCTCTAACAGTACCTAGATGTTACATGAAACAATTTAGCAAGGAGGCTTGAGAGATTGATAGAAGTAACCTCTAACCAGATCTTAGTCAAAAGCAGTGATTAGATTCTTAAATGAAAAATTAAAAAAAAAGAATCAATTATATGGTAATGAAGAAAGAAAACCAAAGGCGCATGTTTTCAGTTATTGGTTTTTTTTTTCTATGCACAGAATTGGATCAAGAACAGTTTGAGAATTAATGACAGCAATTTGCAAGATCAGGTGTGGGATGTTTTCTCAGAAGCAACTAGAAACGTAAGTTTAACTTGGAGGTACATTATAAAATGGGAATGCACTTCAAAAGCGTTTGAAGGAAAACCTTTCAGGCTCCCTTTGTAGATGTTAGTGGAAACGTCTCCTGTAGTTCCAATAGGTTATGTTACTATGTAATATTTCTTGACTAAATTGTTTATTTGTGGAACACAAAACTGTTGCTGGAGTAGTTGTTCATACTGGCTAGGTTGTGATTGAAAACTTGGACATGGTGACACGATTGTGCCATGATAATCAGAAGGCTAATTTATGCTAGTAGTACATAAAAAAGGGGAAAAGCACTGCCTTTATCATTGTTCCAGTCTTTTATCACACACTAAGAGGGAATGACATCTTTCAGAGTTTATTGGTTTCAAATTTATGTGTATTGGAGGGAGAAATTAGCAAGCACATATTATAATATTACGTGTTTCATTAGTGGGGAGAGAGATCCTCCGGTTTGTGGCGCAAGCTCCTCCCATTTCTTTGTCCAAATTGTGGACTCACTCTGACCTTTTGTCAGTGCCTAATTCTTTGGTATTTCATTACTGGCTTAGTGTGTTTTGGTAGGGTGTTGTTCATTTGCATCTATTGGTGCTACTCAAAAGCTGTTGGAGAAGCTTATTTCTCAGGTGATGTAAAGATGCTTTCCCCACTTTCTGCCACATTCTTTTGAGGAAGAGCGTAGGCATAGCTTTGGCATTAATCCCCTGTTAATGATGCTGTGTATTTCTGATTTGATGATTCCAGTTAAGTTTATTTGCAGTTTTTCTAAGGAATCCAGATGTAAGAGCCAGGAAAGAAAGAAACGTGTTTACTAAAGCATAGGAACACAACATAAATTCTGGACACTGAAGTACACTGTTTTGCTGGAGCATTAATACTGAGTTATACAACTTCACTTAAGTCATAAGCAATTCTCCCTTGACTTAAACTAATTTATAAGAAAGTCTTCAATCTGAAAACCTTTTATTTAAACACAAATGTAAACAATTACACTGTCCGTAGAGCATAGCATTAAAATAAAATATATAACAGCATTTCAATTTACCTTTAAGAATTCTTAAAAAGATCTTAAGATACGATTTGTAGTATGTACCTTGAAGTGCATATACTTAATGGAAATTCTTAAGTAGAATTCAAATGTAATTAACTCTTTATAAAAACACGTTGGTGTTAAATTGCTTGTGTAGAGATCTGTTCTCTTTCTAAATAGCTACACTAATATTTCAGTAATTCACTTGTAATTATTAAAATTAAAGTTTAAATTGGACATTAAATTTTTCGTTAATATATTCATTATTCTACAAGAAAATCATTATAAGCCCAGGAACATTAAAAGAACACCAAATATGTTGAGAAAAGTGCAATTAAAACAACCAAGAATGCCTTTTTTAGCATCATGCCTTAAGGGTTTGTTGTCCCAGACACATCCAAGACAGGGAAGTGGATGGCAACAGACATTATTACTCAAGGGCTGTGTATTTGGGAATAAGTTCTGAATCTTTCTGTAATGTGCTGTAGTTTTGTTTGTGTAAATTAAAGAGTCATCACTTGGTTAATTACATTTAACAAATAATTTAAAACACAATAGACACTTACTTCAACTGGGAATTACATATGTTGTATGTATGTGAGCAATTTAATTGATTCCAGGATATCAGTGTTCTGAACAGTTACCAATGATCTAGTCGAGGAAAGTTGCAATGTCAAAAAATGCATGTAAAAACTGTAATAATCTTTCTTTCAACAAAAGGCTTCAAATGAAAAAGAACAAGACAAACCACAACAGAAGGAAGAGCAGCAGTCTGCAGAAACTGGGGAAAATAAAAGGGCAGAAGAAAATGGAACTACAGATGCAAAAACTGAGAAAAAAAAGAATAAGAGGGAACGAAAAGAAGAGAGACAAAACAACAAAAAGAAGGAGAAAAAAGATCTGAAATTGGAAAACCAGGCAGAAGTAAAAAAGAGTAAAAAGTCCAAAAAAAGGAAAGAGAGCATGGAGGATGAATTTGAAATAAATGGAAATGGCAATCACAGTGAAACAGAAGAGGAAACAAATGTCAAGAAACGCAAACATAAACATGTAGAAGGTATCCATCAAGTAACTTATATTCTTGTTTGTTTTGAAGATGTTTTTCCTCAATTCCAAAGCTCAATAAACTACCTAAGTAGAATTTTAAAGCAGTGCATTAGATATACAAATTAGATTATTTTTAGCAATGATTGCACATTTCTTTTATAAAATCTGAACCACTTTGCAAATATAAACTCGTTACAAGAACAAAAACTTAAGTCATGTCAGAACTTACGGTTTTAAATCTTCCTTGTGTATGTTTTGTCCAATTCCATCTCTAGAGGAACCACATACCAAAACAAAGAGAATGAAAACTGAAAGCATTTCAGAAGACATGGAAACAGAAAACATCAATGACAATGAAGAAAATGTGGGAGCAGATAAAGGTATTCTTAAAGCAATGATTTAGATCATTACAAAACTACTCTGCAAAAGACCTAATGCATGATGCAAATACGGCTTCTGTAGCAAGGCATGAAATAAATTGTGCCTCAGTATACATAAATGTGTGTATATTCAGTATCCACATCTGTTCCAGAGTAAGTAGCCTGTGCTGCTCTTAACACCTGATAATGAATTACTTCTCTAATTTATTTGTGCTGTGCTGGCAGCCCTTGGCTATGCTTGGTTCCAGTGGACACAGGCTTCACCACAGTGGGTCTCTTCCCTGCTGCCAAGCACGTTAGACAACACAACAAAAGGGGTAACAACTCTTAGACCTCTTGGTATCTCTCATATCCCCATTTTTGCTCAGTGAATCATAAATTTGACTTTAGATATTGCTGGACCTTAGTTTATGCTTAGATGAACCTACTTCTGCCTATCACCTGTCGTACTCTGACTGTGTTTGAACATACAGATCGTTTATTTGGAAACCACCAATTAATGACCTCTGAAGGTGCTATGGTCAAATTTGACTGCCTGTGCTTTAAGTGTGAAGAGACAGGATCTTAACTATTCCTGCATTATTTAGGAGTTTCTGCTTAATAGCTGAAGTGGAGAAGTTAAGTAAAAACAATTCTGACCCCTGTTGTTCAAGTACTGTGTTGATGCTTCATCTTTGTTCCATTTTATATTCAGGAACAGGTGATGACTTTATGCTTAAGACACCCTTCTGTTGCATGGTCAGTAAGGTAACAGCTGTTGTGGTAGCCAAATAGATTCCAAAATTAGGAGATTGTTGGCTGGTTACTTGTAGAGAAGAAGACCCCAAATACCTCCTTTTACTAACAATGTTGTACACCTAATTATTTTCTAGGTAAATTCAATTGGAAGGGAACCATCAAAGCAGTTCTGAAACAAGCTCCAGACAACGAAATTTCAATTAAAAAACTAAGAAAAAAGGTACTGTACAACATGGTTTTTTAAATCTCCTTTGATCTTGTGAATTTATTTGTGTAATGTTGAAGCTCAGAAAATTCTGGCTGGCAGAAACAAAAAAAGTTCAACATTTTTTAATGGGATATCAATTAACAGAATGTCAGCTTAAGGACAGGTTTTTTATTGCTTACTGAATTACACAATAAATTCAGTGCTAGTTCTGAAAAGGAATAATAGCACAATAGCTTCCATGCCACTTTTAATGCAGTAATGTGGATGTATTATTGCTTACAATGGAATCATCTTCATGGACTAAAAAAACATTTCTCTGTCTTTGTGCAGGTGATAGCTCAATATTGTGCAGTAGCTGGTGAACGTCACAAAACAGAAGAGGAGATCCTAGTCATATTCAATAAGAAAGTGAATAACAATCCCAAATTTAGAGTTCTAAAGGACAAAGTGAAACTTGTGAAATAAACAGTTTGCATACTTTTCACAGCTGTTGCATTTTAATCTTGCAGATGGAGTCAAACTCTTTTGTCAGCTGTACAAATACTGTGCATTGGTATCAATTTAAGTTGTGTATGTGAAAGCAGGATTTAACTTTTAATACTGGATCACTCCCCTTTTTCTAGATTTATCACAGAACCTTTTCAGATATTTTATTTTTTGATTTTACGGAAAATGTATATTTTTTGGTACAAGTTTCAGGAGGCATTGAAAATAATTGCTGGCCTACTGTATTAAAATTCTTCCAGTAATAAATATAATTTATAGGCATGAATGTTTTTCAGGACCTGGTTTGTGTGGCTTTTTGCAGGATCTACTTTCAGAGCAAATAGGATTTTCATATTCAAAAACCCACTGTAGGATAAATGTTTTATTATGCTAAAATTCAAAATGATATGGCTGATACCCACTTTATGCACTGTGGATAGTGTATGCAGCCTTTAATAAAGTGTTGATTCTGTGTTGTAAAATGCATAAATAATGTGTCAGATTTGTGTATGCAGTATTGCACATTCAGTGAAAATGTAAAGACTGAGTTACCTGTATATGCATTGCTACTGAAAGTCTTGATGAGAATGCTACTGACTTCAATAGAAGTGGTTACATGGACTAAAAATCGACTGATGAAATAGATTACTTTAAAATACAACCTTAAATATAATGAATCTTGTCACTTCCTAACTGCATAATAAATCCACAAACTATACATCATTTGACGAGGCTGTTGTATTGCTGTCACCAAATCAATTTAGCTAGGTTAGAAATGTTACAGGTATATAAGAGACAGAGCTGCCTGGGGAAAGTTACCTGAAGTTTTATAGGTTTTTACTTAATTGCAAAATTACTTCCCTGTAGGAAGTTTCCTATTATGACATAGTCTGTTTAAAACAGCATTCATTATAAAGCAGTCAGTCATATGGTGTTTTTAAAAATTGCTAAGTGATTTCAAGAAGATGCACTTCTATAAAACTCCATAGTAAAAATATCTGAATTTATAGAAATATTGAATATATTAAACATATAAATACTAAAAATTAACTGTGATACACTGGGTTTAGTTTTTCCTAGTATGTATTTGTCTTACTTTAAAGGTTGCAAAAGAGCACCTAATGAATTCAAGATCTCTTCAGCAAGTGTTAGTTGTTTGTTGAAGCTATGCAGCAGTTCTTTTTATTAACAGATAACCAGAATCTTGGCTTCTGTCAGTGCAGAGTTCTGGTGTCTGATGCTCAGGGTTTACTGCAGTGATCACTGAATGAAGCAAAGCAGCAGGCTAAGTGTTCAAACACCATGGATCAGTTGAAAGCTGGAAATAAGAAATATCAAATCAACAGTATGCAGAGGAGCTATCTGAGTAGGATGTGACCTTGCAATTTTCTTTCCTGCTTTAACTGTTAGGATTCTTAAAGTTGAAATGGTGTACTCCCCTGTGCATTGCCATGGTTGGGTTAGTGGTGCCTGTGTGGAGTAGTAAACATGCTGTGAATTATTCTTCCCCTCTCTGTGTAAATGGTAAATCAGCACCAGCTGATGTTCAGTTTTTCCCTCATGATTTGGCAGACATTAGTCTAATGCATGTCTCCATTTGACAGTCATTAGTGGGAGTCTGTTGCAAGTAAGCCCTGTTATAATTACTACGGTACAACCTCAGTCTATGTTGCTGCAGTAGTATTCGCTTTTCCTGCTGTTGGCAGAAAGAGTGGGAGCAATATGCTTTGTAGGCATATTTTTATTTCTGGGTGTTCCTGGGAATACTGTAGTATGGTAAATGAGTCTGTGCCTCTAATTGTAGAAGGCTTCAAGTGCTATTCCAGTCCATACATAGATGCATTTTTGACATGCAGCTCTCCAGTGGAAAAAACTCTGACTTTGATGTTTTTTCATTAGACAATTAATAAAGTACTCAGAGGACTGAAATTGGCTTTTCCCCTTACAACAGATCTGGACTTTAATTTACTCCTTGCAACTAATGATGTCTTGATCAGATTGAATTTACTACCAATTTGGTGGTAATTGTTTCAGAGGGAGGCATAATCCCTCACAGATCACTGAGAATCCTTCAGGAAGACAGAAAAAGAGCAGGACTGCTCTAATTTTTATTCAATAATTAAGCAGCATATTTACCAGTATTGTTTTAATCCAGAATATGTTCTAGTGATTTTTAAACAGCATAACATAGTTCCATAATTATACCTTATTGTTAAAATTTTCCTTTCTAAAATAGCGTATTGAAAAATGAGTGTCATTGTGGCAGAGTGGGGAAGGAAGAAATTAGAAAATTGTTTAAAGCTAGTGGCTTTCATTATAGCTATAGCATAAGCACTTAAGCAGGGACTTTAATCACTGGAAGAAAAAAAGCTTCAAAGGACAGCTACTTATTTGTTGTGCTCAGCCCTCCACTGTCCTGGTGCATTAGACTAGTTCATTCTTTCTCCAGTGAAAACTGATCCTCCCACCTGGTGCCATAATCCAATTGCATGAGGACAATGTAGTCAGAGCCCAACATGAGTAGTGGCTCGTAGCTGATGACCACAGGATACAGAGACCCAATACATCATTTCATTCGGAAACTTTTAAGGCTGTAACACTCACCCTTATTAAGGAAATAAGAGAGCAAATATTAAACTTTTTGTGCGAGATAAGTGAAAAAAGGCATATTGTTCTGTACATTGAGTTGTGTTCACAGGTTACAAGATATCTCAGTCAATATATTCAACATTTACCCCTTTCTTCTCCTGGATTAGTCTTTAAGAAAAAAACAGAAATAAGTCCTTTAAGTTTCTTTTCTGCTCTGTCAGTCAAGAAAAGCTGCATATTATGTTTCCCATTAGTAACTTCTACAGGAAGTGTTACTTTATATTGAATTCTAAATTTCACTTGAACTAGAGAAAGTTTTACTAGTAACTTTCCCTTGCACTTTTAAGATACATTTTCTTTTGCCCCTGGTAATCTACTGCTTTTCTTTGCAATTCTCGGATGTGATTCCTTTTGCACCTGAATCCTCATGCTTTTATGCTCTCAGACAGCAAAAGCTGAAAAATCTTCAAGCTTTTGGCTTAGATTGGACTTTTTTCTACAAGACTGCAGATTACAGATCTTAGTCTTTTCCAAGCACATCTTTTTGCATCTTTCCTTTTTAAATTTATTCTAGAAAATTTAGACTTGTCCAGTCTTTTGTGTGTTTTGCCTTTCTCATTAGAAGCTTTTAGCAGAAACTGCTCTTGCTACACAACTTATACCTGAGCTACAGCTGAAGTAAAATACTGACTTCCAACAGAAGTAGTTTTATAGTCCCTGAAATTACTTGAAAGTAACAGAAAACCAGAAATGGTGTCTTTATGCCTACCCTGCATTAAACCCCTCTTCTCAAACTTCTATGTGGAATGCATTAGTACAAAATTAGTATGAAAAGCCTAACTAAGGCCCAATTACAGTCAAGTTCAACTCACATATATTTGGTTTACCAGAAAAAAGGTGCTTTTAAATGAGATCTTCCTCTCAGGCAGCATGAAATCCACTTGAAAGTATTCAGATCACTACATCTCACTTAGGTGACAAAGAAAAAGAGCCAGAATAAAAAAGAACCAGAGTTCTGCCTGCATTGCAGGTGGCTCAAACCACACTGTGTTCCTTGCAGTAGCCACACAATGAACTTCTACCATCCAGCCATTAATGTATAAACACAAAGCACGAAGTGCACTTTTATACTGCACTTACAGTGCAGTTCAAATTTTTTGTCCTTCTGCTGGCCTTTTCTCTTGAGAAGGAATTCAAGGAGGAATACACACCTATTGGCACTGTACAGTATCCATACATGACAGAGGCTCATGTTTTCTGTGGATGAGACAGGACCAGGATTTTCTCCCAGGCTGTTCTTTCTTATGTCTTGTACCATGAAAAGATGTTTCCTCCTGCTTCTTGCTCCTACAGTTCTGGCTCAAGTATTAGGCCTTTGAAAGTTTCAGCTTTTTTGGTGATGATGATTCCAGAGGTTAGCATTGGGTAAGTTTTCCATGAGAAGAAAAAATTTGAGCTCAGCTGATGTTCTTAAAGACCTGTTTATGTTACGTAGATTAGCCAAAACAGTAATGGGAATTGTACAATAATCCTCCAGCCAAACATTCAAATTGCTGAATTCAGTCTTCATAAAGGAAACATCTTTCTGTTCCTGTTTGTCTTGGACAGTTTAATGCTCAGTCAGTGTTCCTTCTAACTCTGTTGTCCAATTAATTACAATACCTCTTCAAAATACATGAAAAATTTACCCTACAGAATATGTACATGATAATGGACTGTGAAGGACAATGGAAAAGAAAACCTTTGCTGCGAATGAACAATGTAAGAGCTATGTTTTGTGTTCATTTTTTTTTTCAAGATTCCACAGAAACAGCATGAGCTGAATCCCACACTATACACAGCAACGAGGTGTTGCTATGCTGAGCTGTGCTTTCCAATCTTGTTAACAGTGAGAGCCCCATGCTCAAGAAGCTTTGTCCCTGCTTTAGCACATCAGCCAAATCCCAGGCAGTGGTGACACTAGACATCTCCAAAACAATAGTTAAAATTCTATCACAGCCTAAAATAATGCTAACCTCTACCAAGAGAGAAATAAAGTATCACACCAAAAGAGACCAATACTCCTGTACAGTAAATGTTGAATGATACACTTGAATGCCCATTCCCACAACTGATAGTCTGTCCTGTGGGAATTAGATCTGACATTCAGTATTCAAAAACCATACTTTAGGATGTTCCTAAATGCCCTAAGTATGACATTCTTTTCGTATTGTTACAGATGCATGCTTGCACAGACTTCTTCCTATGTAAAGAAATCAGTTTCAGAAAGTCCCAAGTGTTCTTTCCCACTCTCCCACATCTGGCCATTTGTTTTTGCCTCTCCACCACCCCTTGCATTTTTGCAGGCTTTTAAAACCAGATCAAATGCTCAAACTGAGAGGTATTATATACCGCTACTGGGGATTGAGTAGTCAAGAACAATTATAGCTGGAGTATTGCTGCCAAGTGCTTTGTATCATTAAACTGTAGTCTTGGGAAAACATTTTGAGAGCCATTGTACTCCCTCTAGAAAGTAAGCATAGTTAAGTGAAACAAAACTCAACAAATGGCTTAGAAGAGAGAGAGAATAAGAAAATTTACTTAGCTACTTCTAGGAGAATGGTTTATCCGGATTTATTTTGGATTAATAGCATGATTTTTTGATATTTGGGTAAACTTGGATAAATATTTGCATTTTGTTTGCACAGTTAAAGATGGAATGAACAGAACAGTCTTCTTATATTCGTATTGCTGATTATAAAAAGGCAAGTCTCAAACAATAGAGGTATCTAACATCTTTAATCAGGATAATTGAGGGTTAAGATGGTCTTCTACCAAATAAATATTTCAGGTTGTTTTTTTTTTTTGTAATTTGCTGACAACTTTCAGGGTGAGGAATAACATACCTAGATAAATTAGATGCCTTTATGTGGTGCATTTTTTTCTGTTCTGCTAGATGCCCTCTTCACCTTTTAAAATGCCTTTATTTCTTCTGCTTTCTTTTTCTTCATGAAGTTCAAATGCTTGCATGCTTAAATATAGAGCCTTCTTGGTATCAAACACACTATTCTATGTATTGTTTCCTTCCTAAAGGGTCAATCCAAGGCTGCACTGCAATTTAATACTCACATGAGAATTCAGCTTGAGTTCAGGAGCTTGTATATGGACCACATTCATTAAGTTGTTCACACCAAGTACTTTTAGGTCCTTTTCCATTGTACTGAATTTAAAATAGTTAAAAGAATGCAAAATGAAAGCAGAGAAACTGTTTGTACTATTTGGAGGTTTTTGTTACCTAGATGAGCCAGACAATGTATTTACTTTTCCACCCAGTGTAAGAGAGGATGCATAATACTTTAGTCCAAGGACAAGGTTCAGAGAGGATTGAGAATCTCTACCCATCCAGTCTTTTAGTCCTGATAGTGGAAGATAAGCAGCAGATTATTACTGACTTTATTATTACTTAGTTCATGAACAGAAAGCACAGACTATTATAGCACAATCATTCCTCAAAATGAAAAAATACATCTATATTTTATCCAACCTACTTCAGCTAAAAATTAACATAGGAAGGAGCCCATCCTACTTAGATACGGAATGAAGGAAATTCCCACCAGGTGTTTTGTGAACAGATAACATTTGAACAGAAAACTAATTTGACTTCCTAAAAGTGAGAATTTAACAGGGAATTCCAATTCTATATTTTATATCTACCCAGTCAAGAGACACAAAAAGCTATCACATTTGTGTGCCATTAAGAATTACTAGTAAATCAACATATAACCAACTAGTCACTAAGCAGGAAATATTCAGTGAGCAACAAGAAAATAAAATTCAAAATATCCAAATAGATTGCAAAATTCAGCTTATAACTGAAAAACCTGAATATTTAAAGACATTCATTCATTCATTGTAACTAACATACAAAGCATTATTTTCTACTTAAAATAAAAGAATGTGAAGGTGTTGAATTCAGTTCCCAAGATGTGGAAACCGAATCACATTATACGAGAGTCCAGGAATACAGTTCACAAAAAAATTGCTGCAAACTCTGCCTATTGTAAATTTCTTTTACTGAATCTTCAAATTCACAACTTTATTTCACAGACTTCTGACTAAAGTTATCACATCAAGCATCAGATTTTAAAATACTTCCTAACATTTGTGCAGGGATTCTTAAACATTAACTTGGAAGAATTAATTATCTATAACAGGCCCGTTGATTAGATGCTTTCATTGTGTTGTTCATTTTGTGACAGTCTCAGTTCGGCTCCTGATCGCTACCTATTCTTTGGCAGATTAATAATTTCTGAATCAGAGAAGCTCTGTGAAAAGATCACAGAGAACATCTCAGCTCTACAAACACAGAACATGAGCGGTCTCAGTTAAGGTCAATAGTGAGTCCAGGAAGGAAGCTCTTATTTCAGCTCTTTGCACAATACCTACTCTGTAGGTAAACAGAAGTGTTCAGTTTAACAACACTGACAGATCTTAACCTTTCCAAGCAAACATATTTATTTAATTGCTACGTTAAATCAGAGATATATCCTATGAATAGCTTTTGCAAAGAAAGTGCATGAAGATTTCCTTTGTTTCTTATTTGAATCAGTAAGATGAAAGTGAAGACTGAGGTAGTCATTTCACCCAAAGGAAATAAAACAAAGAAACCTCTATTTCATTGATAAGAAAGCAGAGCTCTGATATCCCATGAGCTGTTAACTTCAAAATATTCAACTGAACTACATAAAGAATAATCCCTGTAGTCACTAAGGACTGCAGTGTGGTTGGTCCTTTTATGATACATGTTCTAAGGCTGGGAAAACAATTTCTACTTACTATGACACCTCTCACATGAAATTCAGATGTAAATGAAAGCCTGTCTTTCTGCAGAGAAATATTTTTTTTTCTGTTCTTGTATCTTTTAGGCTGAATTTACTCAAATTCAATCCACAGCAATAAAGAATAACAAGAACCCTGTTTTCCCTTGTCCCTAGAATCTCACCCATTAATGAAACAGACAATAGTATATTTAGGAAAATATAGTTATCCAGCAGGTTTAGAACTGCTTAAAAACAGTGCAAGTCACAGAAAGTTTAGCTTTTACCCTAATTAGTTTCTACCAGTTAGTTTCTTCCCTTAGGATAGCCTAAAGTTTTTTAGAGTTTACTGATAAAATACATAATTATTTATCCACAGCCACATTCCATTCTTATTGATTTTCCTATTTCTCAACATAAAACTACAGAGGAATTATCTGCAAGGCATTTCTGTTGATAAATGCTGCACAATATGCAAAGAATGCACGTAGTAAGTGAAAATTTAACACATTTCTCATAATCATTGTTTTAATGCAAAATGGTTTTCCTTCTGAGGTGAAAAGTACAATCAGGTTATTAAACACTTAGATTTTTGAACTTTAATCTATATACAGATAGAAGGCCTGTAAATTTGGCTTTGGTAAGTAAAACACACATACTGAAATTAGGTTTTTGTTTCTTCAATCTCCCTTATAATAATCTGAGTTTTCATTGAATATTTCTACATTTAATCCCACTGTAAAGAAAAGCCATACAAAACAGCTGTTGTATTTGACAGGTACTTCCACATCAAAGTCAGCAGGATTTTTAACTTAGTTGGAATGTCATGCCAAACAATTTTCTCTGAAAAAGCACAGGCTTTGTAACAATGACATGGATCATCTCATTAACCTAATGAATCATTACTATTAGAAACAATTTTCGATTTAAAAAGCCATGTTAATGGCTTAATCACTGAACACACCCCAGAAGATACAGTACACATATTCACAGTACTCTTAATATTCATAGTATCCTTATAAGGACCAGACCTAAGGTTAACCTGCCAGCAAAATTGACTAGTTTTGAATTTGTCCATGTGAATAAACAAAAAAGCCCTGGTAATATAATTGGTTTCAAGGTTTTGTTTGCAGAAACATGCTGATGTGACTCTGTATCAAGTTATGCAGAAATCAACTACAGAACTGAAACAATTTATTTTACCATTTTATTAGTTTATCTAACTTTTACAGAGTTTGTCTTGCAAATATGTGTATTATTTCCATTTACGAGCTGCAGTCTCGAGTGCTGCAGGATTCCCGTGGCTCTGGAATTCTCCCAGAGCTTTGCATTTCAGTCACAGAATATTCCGAGTTGGGAGGGACCCAAAGGATCATGGAATCCAACCCTTGAGTGAACGGGGATCGAACCTACGAGCTCGCTGTTATTAGCACCATGCTCCAATAATTTTTAACCTACACCACTAGTCTGTGTCACAAAAATTGAGATTTCCCTAACATCTGCCCTCGAGAACATCTGCTTGGCAGATGAGGAAAACATTTCTACGCACGGAGTTTTTTTCTATTTTTTTTTTTTCTGTATAATTTCGGCACCACAGCTTCGCTGCTTCCCTCGTCCGGGGGGATCAGTGCCATTCCCGAAGCTGTTTCTGGATGCCGTACCGGCGGGCCCTCAGCCCGGCCGCTCGCTGGGGCCGGCCGCAGCCGCTGCCCCTCACGCCGGGGCGGTCGCGGCCGCCGCGCTCCCGCCCCGTCGCGTCACTGCCGGAGCGGCCCAACATGGAGCGCGGCG